>JAFCMP010000133.1:0-192362 GCA_017506865.1 Tribonema minus
ACACACGTGTCGTTATTTAGGGGTACAGCACCAAACGATTTTGGAAAGCGTTATCCCACACGTGAAGACAAAGCTGAAAAGTGCCAGAGATACTGCAAAATTCAAAGTATCAATGCAGGCCAGAGCGGCTGAGTTTTTTGGCGTCATGCATGTGCATGTTGATGTGATTTGGACCGCTCCCGAGCAATAGAAAGATGAAGGACCACTGATTTGCACGGAGACCGTTGGGTTTGACAGATTGCGCATGCTGGAGACGGTCAAACATTCCACCTGCCTCAGTCAATCTAAGCTGAATGAGCATGCCGTTGAGGTGAAATGCTTGATAATGTCCAATGTGCATTGATGTTAAACAACGTTCGAAGAAAGTGACAATGACCATCATGTGTTGTGGGAGTATACTGTGCCTAGTGTCAAGGAATGCTGGAAGATGGTGAAAGCTTGCAGGCAGCTGAAATTGCTGTCGTCAGCATGAACACAATGGATAACTGGACTGTCCACACATCGCAGCGGCGCAACGAGCAACATTTGCGACTCAGGCAAATGCAATCACTATACGCTACTCAAGAACTTGTTGCACTGTTAAAGTCTTACAACACAATAGCGTTCTCAATGCAGTGTTCAAAACATGTCGCATTATCACCCTCACGGGCCATCCTATTGCAATCTTATGCAGGCCCACCAGCTGAGAGCAGCTCCAAGCGAGGCACAGCTGCAGGCACCCTCACGAACTGTCAATCGCCCTAGTAACCAAGCAGCTGGTGTGGCGCCACTTGCAGCGAGCAGCCTAGGATATAGCTTTGGCGCCAGACAGGCAGGTGGTTTTGAAACTGCTCAGTTGCTTGCAAAGGAGTTATCCGGAGCCTTTGTCCTGTGTGTATTATAAACACTGGAAGGTGTTGCTTATGTTCGCATGCTGAAGGCATCATTGCAATGGTGGCTTGATTTATGCACCTGCAGAAGTGCAGGGTGGATAAGCATTATGCTATGCCCATCATACAGCTCAAACTGCAAGGGTTATGATTCAGCAGTAGTTGCTGTCTGATATAGCATTGCAATCGATGCCTTGTCCTGACCATCAAATTCATGCTGTTGAAATGATCAGCTATTCAACTGCTGCTGTTGATCTAGTTAGCATGAGTGCGTGCATGCATGGCCGCTGCTTGCGAAGAGGGCATCACTGGCCCCTGATGTTGAGTATGCTGCGGATGAGATGTTGTTCTGTGACTGATGCACAAGTCCTGAACCTCTGCGGTCTGTGCTAGTGAAGGTGGTACAAGTACGCTGCAGGCACAAACTGCGTCCTTTCCATACGAGCACCAGCACACAGCCTGATTTTAGAGTGTTTTCAGGTTCGTAGCATTATCAGTATTCGTGTGCTGCAAGCAGGAACCATGATCATTTAGCAAATTACCTGATCGATGTTATCTCTATCTGACGTCGCAGATGTCGTGGAGATTCAGCAGCAAGATGCGTGTTTTGCAGCTGCATATTCTGCATGGTGCCAGGCAACCATCCGCCCAAGTATTATACCACCTGCAACGTGCGATTACAGCACAGCGGATTTGCGCATTGCGCCCAGATGTGTACACACGCACTGTATGTCAAGGCACACCGTTTTTTACAACAGGCACCCTCATCAATGCCCCTCTTTCTTTTCTTTTCTGCACAAATGCATTTCTGAGTTGTGCGTCCCCGTGTTGAGTATTAGTTTGTGTTTACCATTTCAATTTGCGACACACTTGACGGTTTCAAACTGTGAGGCCAACATCACATACACGCACAGGCGGCTGCAAGAGAGGGTGCATGCCCGTTCAGCAGGTTGTTTGGAGAACGGGTGCTCTGCTACACCTGATTCGATCATCTTTCAGTATTTCTCGCATTACAGTTGGTGCTGTGATCCTCACGCGCATGACCTTAGTGTGACACACATGCATGCATGCATCATGTTTGAGTTGTGGTCCTGTCAGTGGTGAAGCATCAACAGTAATCAGGCACATGTACATGCACGCACCTTGGAGTTGTCCTCGGAACCTGATGTCAAAAGACATGCCATATAGCTGGCAAGCACATGCCATGGAATTGCAATCCAGGTCTGTATGCAAAAATTATAAAGGTAGATGACTTTGTCAGAATTCGACATCAGGTGGCTCTGGCAGAGCCAGCTTGACAACACTTGGCTCGTGAAGTCATCATCCGTCGCTCAAGATGCCATGCACTGTTATGTCGTGTTGCAACAACAGCACTAGACAAGCATACATACTCTGCTTTACAAGTACTAGCATGACATGTCATTATCTGCATTACAAGAGTAGGTGAAGCGGCTCACCGCAGCACGGTCACAATAGCAGAGCGGCTTTAGTTTTCACTATGCAGGACAAGGCTGACCTTACACAGCAGATGACAACGCAATGTATGCTTGCAAGCGGCTTACTTTTGTACATGCATAAAGTTGTCAGGATGTGTGATCTGAACGCCGAAAGCAGGAGCAGTAGAACTTCAACATGCATCATGAATAATCATGTGATTTAAACACACATTAGGCATCACAACTGGCTGCTGATGTCTACGATTTGGGCTTCTTGCGGGCTCCGCCTGTGCTGCCCTTAATGCGTTTTCCCACCGTGTTCTGCGTACGCCGTTTCCTGACAAAAGGGTCATGGACATTGCCAGCAACCATGTCGCGCATTACCTCAGCCAGATACCTCATTTTGTCTACTGCCTGCTGTGGTGGCAATGACTTAGCGTCTGCGACAATGGTCTTGGCAATCGCCCATACCTCAGCATGAGCCTTCTCAACATTAGTCTGCAATGGCTCATCTAATGCTGCTGCCCCTGCCCAATCACCGTCGAATGCGTGTTGAGTGACATCTGTGCCAGCAGCATAGTGCATTGCAGCAAGAGCCAACACTTTGGCCAGTGCTACCTGCTGACCAGCACTAGTGGTGACGCAAGCTGCTGCCTGGGCTGAGGAAGGACGCAGCCACCTAGGGTTGGTGTTGCGGAATACAGCATTGGCAGCTGCAATGGCGACACGTAAGCATTGTGGCCGGCCAGGCGCTGCAGGATTTGATGGAAGAGGTACATCAGCCACCATTTGCTGCGCACTTGTGCCCGCCCCACCCCCCCCCTCCTTACCATTCCGCAGAGTAAGTGTGTTCTGCATAGGGCTTGCTTTGCGAGCAGCCTTGAGCACCCGCTCTGCTGTGCTCTGCGGCAGCCCTTGCAGAGTGCAACCATCTATGGCAGTGATGATGTCGCCAATGGCTACAAGCTCTGATGCCTCGGCAGCAAGCATGCCACCGTCCTCCGCGCGCGTGAACGCTTGTACGACGACCATGCGGTTGCCGAATTTGAGCTTGACGCCGAGGCCCTCGCCCTTGCGCATGCGCAGCGTCACGTCGAACATGCCGTACGCCGGAGCTGCTGACGCCGCACCGCTTGTATCGGCAGCGGCGGTGCCAGCTGCGCATTCTCCAGAGCCCTGCTCGCTATCCGCTGTCCCCCCCACCCCCTGTCCCTCCCCCGCCGCCGGCCCCGCCGCCTCTGCCACCCCCCCAGCGGGGATGACTGTCACTCGCGGCAGGCAAGCGATGATGTGACGGCAGAGCATGCCTGTCCGTATGGGGTTCAGGCAGCTGCACAGGGCAGCGCCTGAGGCCGCCACCACCACCGAGTGCTGCGAGCACCCTGAAGTAGCCGTCGCTGCAAACCACTCCTGATTTGCAAACACTGGGGCGCTGCGCGTGATCGCTTGCAACATGCCCTCACTTGCCCTCCGACTATCATTGTCATCTAATGTTGCGTCAGGGTCGTCCTCCGGGGTTGGTCCTGAAAGCAGCAACACACGCGCATCAAGTCAGAGGGTGCTTTAGAAAGGGCTTGAATGCGTCCAGACATGAGAAGAAAGTGCAGGTGACTCTCGCATCAGGGCTGCCACCACCCAGCAGTCCGCAGTGCACGGCGCCTCATTGAGAACCTCACGTTGATTGTACAGGGCTGCACAGGCAGACAACCTGAAGATTGAGAAGAAGGCAGGTGCGGCGTCTCAACGAGGCTCTGGTGTTGGTTGCAGCGGGCTGAACAGGTGAGAGGGGGTGAGAAAAATGCATGCAATCGAACTTCAAGTCCAGCTCAGCAGTGGAAACGTGTACCACTGAGGACATGAAGCTGAAGAACTGGTGGACATTAGCCTTCATTCGGCAGTGCACGGACTCATACAGGGTATGCATATACTAAATTACATCGGATGATCATGATCCCTCAGTCAGGCGAGTCTGACAGCACCCCTTTGAGGGGGGGGGGGGCGGGGCATTTACCAGGGCGGGGGGGGGGGGGGGGGGGGGCAGAGGTCCAAGATTGGCAAGCCGAATAAACCAGGAGGCAGGCGAGTGGGTCGAGAGGGAGGGGGGGCAGGGGCATAAGAAAGGCTGAGGGTATCGAGGATGCCGTTACCTTACTGGCTTTAGTGTACTCGACTTGCTTGGCACATGGACATGCAGTACTATAATGGGAACAGCAATATTTGCTGCAGCACTGTTGCTGTTGTCGACATTTCTGTAGGTGGGTGTTGTCGCCGTTTGGCAAAAGGGGGGCTATGACTTTGCAATGACGCCCGTGGTCTCACACAAAGAGAGGGGGCGTCTAGAATGGGGGGGCAGTAAGTCATTATTCAACAGCGGTACGGTAAGGTCACCAGGTGCGTGTGCTACATGTGCATGATGAACTTCGCAAGAAAACGTACCTGGACTGGAATTGAGACCTTCATCCGCAACCGCCACATGATACCGCGCTGCAGCGACCACCTCCTGGGCGATGTGCTTCAGGCAATGCAAAGTGCCATGATGCTTCGCTACCTCCAGCAATGCCCCGTAGATGCTGCGCAGCCCTGCATCGATGCCCTTCACAGCCACGTCCAATGCGCGGGTGCTGGCCTCCATGTATAGCTGGTCTTCCGCGCTGTATCTTGCAGTGATGCGGCTGATGGAAGTGGTGAGGGAGCACAGCGTGCCCATTTTCTCCAGCTCTGCCTTCAGCTTGGCAAAGTAGCCCTCGCAGCGCTGGGTAGAGTTGATGCCGAGGGTGAGGATGCCAAGCCGGAAACAGAAAGCCCACCGCCTGCGGATTGCGTAGATGGTCCGGTTGAGGTATGTCACCACCTCGGCCTCAGCTTTTCCAGCGTGTGCAAGGCAATGGTGCATTGCTTGCCACGCTGATTCGAAGCAGCGCTCCGTGGGCGCTCTGGACGCCAGCCGCAGATGCCGCTTGAAGTCCTGTCAGTCAACAAGAATGGACAGTACCGGTGATGGATATGCTTGGCATAGACATTAGCATACACGGACGAGCCTGGCCATGTCCACAGGCCAATAAGCACATGAAATACAGGAAGGTACAAACAGTACATGAGGCTCTCACTTCTCTTGTAGTAGTACATTTTTCTGCCATCGCTGCTTGTTGCCAGGCAAACCCTAGTAAATCGCGCACATTATCAAGCTGATGTAAGTGTATCAAGCACATCTCTGCACTTTGCAACCCTATATGCGCATTCTGTCAGATCAATTGTTTTTGAGTTAAAACATTGTGCACGTGATTCAGCTGCCCAGCACTTCCCTGGCTGAGTATGCGAGTTGCAGCATCACTGTTTAAGATGGCGCAGAACACGCAGTGCACGAAGATCATGGTTGCTTCATACATGTCACCTTTGGGTGTCAGCTGGCACATTCTGGAAAAATACCATCTTGATCACTGCAGACTAGCCAGCGCTCAACACCAAAGACTTGTGCAAGCCTGACATGCAATGTCTCACAACGTGCATTTGGCAGCGGATGACTAAAAAAAATGCCACGGAAGTTGGCTTGCCAAGATAGGGATGCACAGCAATGCTGGCTGACAACATTGCGATCAGATTGTTCCTGTCAACGTCATTTTTGTCACCTTTGGGTGTCAGCTGGCACATTCTGGAAAAATACCATCATGATCACTGCAGATTAGCCAGCGCTCAACACCAAAGACTTGTGCAAGCCTGACATGCAATGTCTCACAACGTGCATTTGGCAGCGGATGACTAAAAAAATGCCACGGAAGTTCGCTTGCCAAGATAGGGATGCACAGCAATGCTGGCTGACAACATTGCAATCAGATTGTTCCTGTCAACGTCATTTTTGTTCACGTGATGCACTCATGGCTAGGTGCTCTACACATGCAAACAAGGGGCATGCACTCATGGCTAGGTGCTCTACACATGCAAACAAGGGCCATGCTACTAATTTCCAACAGCTGTAGACATACATTTGACAGTCAACTTCCGTGGCGTCGGGGCTGCACTTGCCTTCCATGCAGTCCCCAGTCTTGATTTCAACTTCTCCTTCACGTTCTTGATGAAATGCCACTCGCAGATCAGGTGCACCGTTCCCGGCCATGACAACTCCATGGCCGCCTCTGCAGCTGCATCTCTGCACAATAACACAAGTAAGGATAAGATTGGGTCACCAGCCTGACAGTGATGCCATGTGTAACAGGATAAGGGATGTGCGCTAGCGTATAGCACCGTACATATACGGCTGTGCAAGGGATGACTAAGAGCCTCGCTTCTTCTTCGTACATACCACGTAGGTGATACCTGAACTTCAACTTCTTTCAATTTCTCGTTCAGCAGTGTAGCGCTATTGCAGACAGCAGGCAGTTGTGCATTTGATGACACCACAACCACAAGCATAACACTGCAAGCACGTGCGGGCCGATGGTGGCAGCTGCTCAACAACAGTTTATGTACATATGTCTGGGTGACTACCTTCAGCTGTTCGCTCATGTCCCTGAAATCAAGCTGAAAGCAAACCTTGTTGCTTAGTGAGAAAGGATCATGACATGTACGCCGTATGCCGCATGCCACAATGGCTAAACTGCCGTCTTTATAACGCATATAGAGCGGGTAGGATACTTGAGTTGGCGTATATGTATATGCTATAGTATTTAATAACCAACATGTATATCAGTTTTGTTAAACAGGATACTCTTGCAGAAACAGGATATGCTGCAAGCCTTCATACCTGTCTGTGAAGCACACTCGAGGGAATCGCCCGTCCACCATTTTCACATAATGGTCGAAGAACCACGTGAACTCTTCAGTGCCCTCTCCATCCAACACTGCCTGGCAGAACAGTCTTGTCCTGCACATATTGCAGAGAGATTCGCACAGTCTGAGTCAGACATCTGTGTTTCATGGCCCGCTGTGATTTAAACTTGACTGATACATGCTCAGCAATCAATAGCATAGAAGCCATTAGCATGACAGTATACGGTATACGCATATCAGAACCATGCATTCGCGCATACAGTACTTCATCACCATCAGACATTCCTGCAACAGCGACATGACTCACTTGCTCTCGCCGTTCACGCCAATGATAATGCTGAGCGGCAGGCCATACTTGTTTGTGCCAAATGTGCAGTCCTGTGAAACACCCAAGCAAGTGGACAACAGAGACGATTCAGATTAGTGGTGCTTCAGAAAATGCAACAGTGATCACTCCAGCGGCAGTTGAGGCATTGGCACGACGACACAATCATGACAAAGCCTGCAAGCTGACCTAAATGCAAAAATATACCCCAAGGACGCAAGGATGGCACATTGACAGGTTTGTGACTGCACGTTCACTCACTACGGAAGCGTTGGCCGGCCTCAGCACACACACTGATAGCTGACAACTGCGTGCTTTGCATGCATCACCCTTTGTCACCTCAGTGCAGACCGACCGACAGTTGTGGCAAAAGCAAACTTACGTGCAGTAAGCGAGCTCAGCGACTGTGGGTCACCTGTTGAATGACATCCAGACCAAACTCCATGGCCAGCTCCACCTGCTCGCGTGTGGCCCAGAATGCTCGCTTAAACGTGCTGTCCTCCGAAAGGTCATGAGCAGCATACCCTCCTGTCGCCACCACATTGTTGAGCTCAGCAATGAACTCTTTGCTGTCGCCAGCAACGAATGCAAGCTTCGCCCTGACAGCCGCCGCTACATTGTTGAGCTGATTGATTGCCTGCTCATCGAAGACAGCCTTCAGGTCCCCGCCGAAGTGGTGAGCGAGGACAGTTTGTCGCAGCATCTTTCCACACATGCTGGGCGCCACGCACCAGCTCCTGACATCAGCTAAGATTTCTGCTGTGAGCTCGCTCTTGGCAATGATGCGGCCAATGCCATCAGGCCGAGGTAGCTGCTTCACAGCCATTGCATGGTTGTGACCCTCGCTGAATGACGAGGGGACACTGATCAGAGTCCATGGCACTGGTGTGGCAGTGACCGTATGCTCCAGGCTATCAGTGATCGCAGCAAGAGGCTGACGCGCTGATGGCATGTGAGGCTTTAGAACTGCACGCCAGCTGCAGTTGCATTTGATGCACTGATTTACCACTGTCCGTGGTGCAGCATCGGGCTTCAGTGCAGAGGCCTTCTGAGGAGGGGCACCTGCACAATGGCAGACTAGCCAGTATAGCGAGCTGTTTTTTTTCTTCAGGTACACCTTAAAACCAGCAGTGGAAGCTTGCATCTGCATGACCTCCAAAGCTTCGTTTGGTGACCCAAACAGCCTCCCCTGAAGCTCAGCACCGAACTGCATGCAAACGAACAGGGCACAATGCGATCAGCTTGACACGATCTGCTATCTAAGGTCGAGCTGTGCCGTGCACTCAGAAAACGCAGTGGCCATGCAGTGCGAGAGCTAACAGTACAGTCAAACTTGAGCCAAACTGGCCATGCCCGCGGTAGCGCTGCTGTCCGTTGGTGTGTGTCTTTGAGTTTTGAGTACGCAACATGTGCAGTGCGACTGGTCCACTCAAGCTGTGAAGCTTACAAGGCCGATGTCAAAATGGCTTGGAACATGAACCTGACTCCCTCATGGACATTGGTCTACCGCTGCAGATGGCAAGTTATGAATGAAATTTGGCAGTTGCTTCATAGTCACCTCGACATCTCCAGCGGTTGCAGCTGAGCTCGCCGGAGGCGAGCCCTCCATCTGTGCGTCACCAAGCCCACTGATTGCTGTCTTAGCTGCTTACTCGGTCAACACGGCCTCCGCACTGTGCGTAGCGCCAGAACTGCAAGGGCGACTGCTGCGAACACGCACACTTCAAATGTGCACTTGCTGGGGGGTGTTCAACCCCCCTGGCCCAAATAGTTAATTGGGCCAGGCTGGCCCAAATATGGGATCCGCATCAGACCGTCCAACATATAGACGCTCGCCTCGAGTCCGAGGCTCTGGATGGTCTCCACCATGACCTGAGGAAGCAGGGGGGTGGGCGCACCTCAGGTCGTTTTCACAGTGAAAATTGCTAAAACTGGGATTGAGGGGGTGAAGTTAGGGAAATCTGCGATTGGGGGAGCTGGGAAAATATATACATAGGGACCCCTAATCCCAAAAGGGTGAGGTGCCACGCCCGCTTTTCCGTCACTCGCCCTCCTTAACGGCCCAACTTCGCTGTTTCCGTCACCCGCCCCCTCAAAGTCTCAGATTCACTTCACATCTCGGGTCCACTTCGGGCGCACCTCAGGTCGTTTTCACAGTGAAAATTGCTAAAACTGGGATTGAGGGGGTGAAGTTAGGGAAATCTGCGATTGGGGGAGCTGGGAAAATATATACATAGGGACCCCTAATCCCAAAAGGGTGAGGTGCCACGCCCGCTTTTCCGTCACTCGCCCTCCTTAAGCTCTGACTTTGGGTTTTTTCGTCACTCACCTTGAGAATGCCGGCCATGAAACCGCCCAGGACGTCGCCTGTGACCTTGCCGCGGACGTTCGGTTTCCCCTTCTTCTTGGCCGCCACCTCCGGGTATGCCCTGACGAAGCACGCCTGCACGCGCTCGCACTCGTCGGCGAAGCGGTGCAGCCACGTGTCGCCCTGCAGTTCCTGCCTTGAGAAGTTGGTGAGACCGTTGAGTGTGGCGAGCAGCAGGGACTTCGCCTCGCCGCGCCTGACGCTGAGCCTTGTGCAGATGCCCTCCAGCGTGGCCTCGCGATTGTCACAGTAATCGTTGATCATGGGGCACGGGATGTTGATCATGCGACACACGTCACGGCAGATGGCGAAGAATGCGTTGGCCATGTCCCAGTCCCGCAGGACGCCGTGTGTCAGCGCGTGGCGGGTGTACGTCGGTGCCGTCTGCAGCGACCCCTTGGTCTTGGCGTACAGTTGTCCGGCTTTGCGATTTTTTCCGTACGCGTAGGCGATGGCCCTCCCCCCGTCCTCCAGCCGTGTGCGTGCCAGCATGTTCGCCATCACCTGCACGCCGTCGTCATAGTGCCTGTCGCTTGCGCGCTTCTTGCCCTTTTCCGCGGCGCCCTTCGCCTCGAGGTGGCGCACGAGGTCGGGGTTGGCGTTGAGGAGGGCCAATACGCCCTCGTCAACGAATTGGTGAACCGTGTTTGGGGCGAGATCTGCGATGAACGGCTTGGAGAGCGACATGGTGCTTTGGGCTGGCCAGAGAAAAAAACGAAGTCCGAGCGAGCGTCGGCGTGCCGTCCGGGTGAGGTCTGATTTTGATAGTGATTGTGCGCTGCGCTGTCGTCGAGTGGCGGAATGTACGTCAGCGCTCAGCACCTTCATGTTGCGATCATCATTGTGCAGAAATACTTACGATTTGCTGTCAAAAGTGCTATTCGGGCCCCCAAACGCTCGGAACGTTCCCAGTCGGGGCTGCAACCATGGTACGTGCACCTCAAGCCGTACTGCGTGCAGATTCGGGGATCCCCGATCAGACCGTTCTTTCACAGCTCCGCAAAGTCCGCAGCTGCCCACTCAGGTGTTTGAGTTGACCCGTAAAGTTGACGAAAATTCCGTAGTCTAACTGCCAGCCGAAACGCTTTTGAAGCGAGAGGTCGGGGGTTCGATTCCCGGCCACGTCACATGAGAATTTTTCACTTTAGCCTTTCAGAGGTTTCAGGTGGCGGATTCGGTTCAATTGCCAAGCTGTCTAACGTCAATCACTTCAATGTGGTCGAAGTTGGGGGTGCACTCCAAATGTACCATGACGATTCAGCTCAAGTCAAATGATCCCCGCCCTCTCAAATCGCCAGAAAGGTGAACATCAAACGGTGTAAAGGAGCTGAAATCATTCCATCGCTTTTTTAAAAACATGGTTGTGTGGATTCACATTGCACGCACGCAGTGTCAATTGCACACTGTTTGAAGCTGATGAGCATTGCTGATCATCATCGCATGGTGGCAAGACACCAGTGGAACTGGTAGCTTGTGGAAGGTACAAGCGCGCTAATAAGGCGGGGACCAAAGCCACGGGACCACGGCCTTTTCTCAGCCTCCGAGATCCAAACCTCTCTCCGGAGGCGATGCAAAGTCCTAGTGCTTTGAGCTCTTCGAATAGACCACTCAACAGGAGTCATACTGTAGCTTGAGGTTGAACATCCCCTCTGTATGTTTGAAGTTCACACGCTCCCCCCCCCTTCTGAGACCCCAGTGGGACCGGTAGCTTGTAGCACGTACAAGCGCGCTAATAAGGCGGGGACCAAAGCCACGGGACCACGGCCTTTTCTCAGCCTCCGAGATCCAAACCTCTCTCCGGAGGCGATGCAAAGTCCTAGTGCTTTGAGCTCTTCGAATAGACCACTCAACAGGAGTCATACTGTAGCTTGAGGTTGAACATCCCCTCTGTATGTTTGAAGTTCACACGCTCCCCCCCCCCCCTTCTGAGACCCCAGTGGGACCGGTAGCTTGTAGCACGTACAAGCGCGCTAATAAGGCGGGGACCAAAGCCACGGGACCACGGCCTTTTCTCAGCCTCCGAGATCCAAACCTCTCTCCGGAGGCGATGCAAAGTCCTAGTGCTTTGAGCTCTTCGAATAGACCACTCAACAGGAGTCATACTGTAGCTTGAGGTTGAACATCCCCTCTGTATGTTTGAAGTTCACACGCTCCCCCCCCCCCCTTCTGAGACCCCAGTGGGACCGGTAGCTTGTAGCACGTACAAGCGCGCTAATAAGGCGGGGACCAAAGCCACGGGACCACGGCCTTTTCTCAGCCTCCGAGATCCAAACCTCTCTCCGGAGGCGATGCAAAGTCCTAGTGCTTTGAGCTCTTCGAATAGACCACTCAACAGGAGTCATACTGTAGCTTGAGGTTGAACATCCCCTCTGTATGTTTGAAGTTCACACGCTCCCCCCCCCCCCCTTCTGAGACCCCAGTGGGACCGGTAGCTTGTAGCACGTACAAGCGCGCTAATAACGCTCCCCCCCCTTGTGGCTTTGGTGTGAACTTCAAGTTTGAACATGACAGTTTGAACATGACAGTTTGAACATGACTCCTGTTGAGTGGTTTATTCGAAGAGCTCAAAGCAATATGACTTTGCATCGCCTCCGGAGAGAGGTTTGTATCTCGGAGGCTGAGAAAAGGCCGTGGTCCCGTGGCTTTGGTCCCCGCCTTATTAGCGCGCCTGCACCTTCCACAAGCTACCAGTCCCGTTGGGGTCTCGGGGGGGGGGGAAGCGTGTGAACTTCAAGTTTGAACATGACTCCTGTTGAGTGGTTTGTTCGAAGAGCTCAAAGCAATATGACTTTGCATCGCCTCCGGAGAGAGGTTTGGATCTCGGAGGCTGAGAAAAGGCCGTGGTCCCGTGGCTTTGGTCCCCGCCTTATTAGCGCGCTTGTACCTTCCACAAGCTACCAGTCCCGTTGGGGTCTCAGGGGGGGGAAGTTTGAACATGACTCCTGTTGAGTGGTTTGTTCGAAGAGCTCAAAGCAATATGACTTTGCATCGCCTCCGGAGAGAGGTTTGGATCTCGGAGGCTGAGAAAAGGCCGTGGTCCCGTGGCTTTGGTCCCCGCCTTATTAGCGCGCTTGCACCTTCCACAAGCTACCTGTCCCGTTGGGGTCTCAGGGGGGGGAAGTTTGAACATGACTCCTGTTGAGTGGTTTATTCGAAGAGCTCAAAGCACTAGGACTTTGCATCGCCTCCGGAGAGAGGTTTGGATCTCGGAGGCTGAAGAGAGGCAGTGGTCCTCTGGCTCTGGTCCCCGCCTTATTAGCACGCTTGTAGTTGCCACAACTTACCAGTCCCCTCGGGGCCTCAGAGGGGGAGGGGGGATGGGGCGCGGTGAACTTCAAACGTACAGAGGGAATGTTCAAATTACTTTAGATCTGGAATCTCCCCCGCAAGTGACGCTCTTCCCATTTTGCAACCTCAAACGGGATTCCCATTTTTAAACTTCAAACGGGATTCCTAAGGCTCTACCATGCTCTCACACTCACACTTGCGAGATGGAGCGCCCCGCAAAGACGGCACGCCACGCCGTGCGCGACGTCCACCTGCCGGAGCCCGTGTTTCAGGCGATCATCGACGTCCTCAGGCGCCAGAACAGGGCGGCGCACAAGGAACGGATGGCGCGCACGCTGCTCGCCGTTGAGCTCGTGCCCTTCTCGCTACATGTCGTTTCGACCCTGCTGCGCGGGCGATCCTGGTGGAACGTGACCACCCTTGACTTGAAGATCATCGTGGCATGCGCCGCACGGTTCTCGCGCATCTACACGGACGTGGTGTCCGCGTGGGTGCACTTCATGCGACACGGTATCACAGACGTGGAAGACATTGTGTGATCTGTAAATGAATTGCATTCAGGCATTGTGCTGCGCCCTCCATGCCGCGCGCTTCTCCTCCCACGCTTTGAGCCCTTGCGGGTCTTGCCAGGCCTGCACGTGCGAGTTCTTGTCATCCGCCTGCACGACCTTGACTACATCGCCGCGCGTCACCATGCGGTCAAAACCCTCGAGCTTCACGAGGTTCGTGGACGGCGAGTGTGATATGACCATCCACAGCTTCGGGCCGTACGTGGGCACGTGGCTTGCCTTGAACTGGTGCGATTTGCGCTGAGCGGCGAACTTCTTGTCCGTCACCGTCACGTCAAGTTGCACCTTGTCCCCCGGTTTCAAAGGGAAATTGTACTTGGCGTTCGCGTCCGTGCCAGATGACGCCTGCCGCAGCCGCTGCACAACCAGCTTGCGCACTCGCTCCGGCAGGTCATTGACCGCGAGGTCCACGGGGCGGAAACCGTGCGCGGCGTTGATGCTGTTGTTGAGCGCTGCGGTCGCCTTCCGCAAGTTGACTGCGAGATACGCTGCCCCCTGCCTGTCGCTCAGCGAGTACATGTACTCTTTAATACGTCGATTTGCGCTTTCCACGGCTCCCTGCCCCAGCGGCAGGTGCGGCACCCCAAACAACTGCTTGAAGCCCAGCCTCTCAGCCAGTGCGTCCATGGTTGCATTTTTGAATTCCAACCCGTTGTCGGTCTTCAGCACGCCGACTTTGTACGGCAACGCTTCCAGAATCTTGGCTATCGCCCCCACCACCGTCTCCGCCGACTTCCCCTTGACAACGGCGGTGTAGATCATCTTCGTGAAGGTGTCGATGATCGTGAGACAGCGCGCAGTGATACGCGTATCTTTCAGTGTCGTGTTGTCGTCCGGCCCCTTGCGCAGATCAGTCAAGTCCGCCTGGAGTATGGCGCCCGGCTTCGTCGCGATCACCGCGTGCACGCGCTGCGAGCGCCGCCGCTGCCGCCATTGAGTGTGCGACTCGTTGATCTCGAGGAAACGGCGCACCTGCGTCGTGGAAATTCCAATGTATCGCGACGCCATCAGCTTCGCGAGCTTGTTACTGCCCATGGCCTTGGGCAAATCGTCGTACTCCGCCTCCAGCACGTGAAACACGTTGTCCTGCGTGACGATCATTCGCCCCTGGTACGAATACAGCCCGTCCCCCTCGTCCTTGAGCTCCAAACCGTCAGGCCACCGGGCGAGGAGGTCCTTGGCATTCTTGAACTTGAACAGACGGGCGAGATGTAAGCCGCGCGCGTCGTCTGTTGTCGCCTCGTGGGTGGAACTGACGCCCTTCGCCGCGTCAACCAGCCTTGCGACTTCTGCAGACTCACCGCTTTCAGCCATCCGCCGCGCGCCTCTGCCACCATGTGCAACATTTTGTGGCGCAGAATTGAGTAACCGTCGCCGAATGTGCATCCGACGGCTGATGGCGTGGCTGTGGCCGCCGACAGCCGAGATCAGCGAGCCGCTCACGCGCGCGCAGTCCGAGCCACGGCATCTGTCACGGATGGAGAGCGAGGAGTTCTGGCGGGAATACGGGGTCGTGCGCGTCAACTCCATTCATTAGACGACTTGCAAGTTGGACGGATCCTCGCCGAGCGCGTTCGTCCCGAAGTTGTTGCTCACCAGGAAATTGACGAGGTTGACGTTCGCAAAGACGTTTGTCGTGGTTTCCCAGACGCCCTTGGTTATGTTCTTGTTTGCAACCTCGCACCCCAACTGGGGCTGGCCCGTCGTCCCCGCTTGATTCTTCGTGTACAGCACCTGCAGCAGGCCGTACAGCAGACGCTCCGCGCTGTCCCCCGTGCCGATGGAGCCCGTCCCCGAGATCACTGTGTTGATGGCGCTCACGGGGATGACGTAGGAGGCGGACGATATGCTCACTGTGCCCGTCGTCGCGTACGTCGCCCCCGGGAGAAATGTGGCAACGGCGACCATCTTTCTCATACGACTACATTTTAACTACACAAAGTGCGAGATGCGGATATTATTCATGGTACCTGAAGCTATCACGTTCGTAGTCGGGCTCACCACCATCGCCAGGGTGTAAATTTGCCCTTTTGTAACGGCCAGAACGGCATTGAAAGACAACGTCGTGTAGGCGGGTCCGTAGCTGCAGACCGCGTACGTTGTATGCGTCGATGCGACGTAGACGGCGCTTTTTTTGGATTGCCACTGGAACGACACACCAGCGTTTCCCGTGCCCGATGTTAGGTAGTTGATATCAGCCTCCACCAGGATGTTACTCCCGAGAGCCTGGATCGTCGATGAGGCAACGTCGTAGCGAGTTGATGCACTGACGTTGACGTATGTCTGCGAACTTGGCAACAGGTAGCGAGCGAGCAAGCCACCGAGATCTCCACCCGTGATCGATCCCGTGCTGCTGATGGCCAACACCTCGGTGCCCCCTGAACAGAAACTGAATTTGGCGGGTGAGGAGGCATTGAACCATAGGGTGTTTCCGTTAATTCCAATGGCGTAATCACTCGTCGACGGCGTCGTTACCGGGTAGAGCACGATGCGCGTCCCGGCAGCGGTGCCAGGCGCCCCCACCGTCGTGCCGAACACGACGCCGCTGAGCGTGCAGCCCCCCGTGACGGCCGCCGTACCGCCGACGGTGAGGTTGCCCGCCACGTTGCCGACGTTTTGGTCCACGTAGCGCTTTGACGTCTTCCAGAGGTCCCGCGTCAGCACCGGCTTGGTGCCGCGCTTGGCGTCTTGCGCGACGCTCAGCGCCAGCTTGGCGCGCTTGTCCGGCGGCGCCTCCATCGTCGGTTTGTCGCCTCGGGCGATGCGCGTCTCAATCTCCGCCGTGGTGATGGTGCCGCCGCCGTTTGTGAGAAAAAAATTGCTGGCGTCTGCCCCCGAGTTTGTGATCGTCGCCATGAGGATAAAGTGATAGACACGGTGATTTTTTTGCGGCTCGTTGCGCACGTCGGCCGCCGGCGATGACGCGCTCACGTCTTGCGGTTGTCGTCGCGTTTCGCGGCGCGCTTCGTGCGCTCGCTCTCAGCGCGTGCCTTCGCCCGTGTCTTCGTCCCGCTGACGATGTAGGTCTTGATGGGCTTCCTTTTGGCCTTCTCTGCAGATGCCGTCTCCCTCTCCTGCAGACCGAACGCCTGTCGTGCCACCTCCAGCTGCCTCGCCTGCTTGATGAGCCTCATTGACTCTATTGTGAGCGCCATCAGGTCAGGGCGGTTCCCCTTCAGTGCATCGGTCGCCGCGTTTGCCGCAGCGATCAGCGTGGCATCGCCGTGTGTTCTCCCCTGGTGGTAAAGGTGGTTAAACACCTTGGTGAGCACGCGCTTGCTGTTCGGTTTCGGGGCGAACGGCACCGCGTCGGGCGCCGGCCCTATCGCGACAGCGGCGTTGAAGTCCGCCAGCGGCGCCGCTGCGGGCGCTGCGGGCGCCGCGGCGCGCATCGCCTCCAACGCCGCTGCTGCCGCCGCTGCAACTTCTGCGGGGTCTTGCGCTGGCGGCGGCGACGGCACGGCTGCGGCCGCCCGCGCAAAGGCTGCGGCTGTTGTTTCTCCAGGCGAGCCGGGCGTGTCGTCAGGTCGGTCGTCTTCCATTCGCTCGTCCTGGTAAACCACCAGTTGACCTGGGGGCCCGGCATTCATAGGTCCCGCCGGCACGCCGCTCGGAGGGGCGTGGCGTGGCAGCTCGCCCCGCAGCGTGTCGAAGAGCGTCCCCACCTCTCTCCTCGCCTGCCTGTTCTCCCCGATGATCGAGTTGCCGAATGCGATCTGCTGCTGAGCGATCATGCGCGTCACCGTGGACGCATCGCCGAAGCCGCGCTGCAGGTCCGCCACCATCCTCTGGATTGGGGCTACCGCGTCGCGCAGTGCAGCCGCCACGCCCGGCGGCACGTGGGGGAGCGCATCGTCCACTTGCATCGGCGCCTCGAGCGCCAGCATCGGCGCCGTCGATCCGTCGTTGAGCGTCATGGGTCGTGTCTGGGCGCCGGTATGCGTCATGCGACGGCGCCGCGTCTGCGACGCCACCGCTACCACGGACGGCGTCGCCTGCGTTCCGGCGGCATTCAGTGACGGGTCGTCCGTCTGCGACGCGATCTCGCCGGACGAGGCGGTGTTCGTCTGCGACGAACTATCGGCGGACGGAGTTGCCGTCTGAGCCGCGCCGTCTGTAGTGAACGGCGTCGCTTGCACCCCCACGTCGCGGGAATTAGGGTAGTTCGGGACTGCAAATGTATCGGCATCCATGTCGCGCATCGGCGGCATCGGCGGAGGCATCTCCGTCACCGGCGGAGACGGCGCAGGCGGCGCCTGCAGCTGCATGAGGTACGGCAGCAGATAGGACATGTCGCCCCCACCACCCCCGCTGCCGCCCCCGCCGCTGCCACCGCTGACAACGACAGGCGCTGCCGCGGGCGCAGCCGTGCCGCCCCCCACTTTGACGTTCACCTTGGTGATCTGCGACCGGCTCACACTCTTGTGCTTCAGGTAAACTGTCTTCTTCCTTTTGGCCACCCTCTTCTTCTTGCGATACAGTACCCTCTTTGACATCAGTGCTCCACTACTGTGTCACATTTTTACAACTCAAAAAGTGTTCGTCAATAGTTGCCGCGGGAGATCGGCGAAAAGATAGCCGTGGGGCTCATTCGTGTACCAGTTGAAGAGTCGTTCAAACTCGCCCTTGGAGCAGAAACCGCTGACTTCCTCGTACATCTGCTCCACTTCCATGCGGTTCAAGGACTTGAACAGAACCCAGTGGGTGGAATTGAGACGGAGCGCGCGCGGCACCCCTGATCGGATCGTCTGCGCCGCCATGATGATGCTCAGCCCCAAGCCGCCGGCGACGTGTCTGCTTCGGAGGACGAGGTTGGGGAACGAGTTCTTACTGCCCCTGCTGAAGATGGCGCTGCCCTGGCAATCATCACAAAACAAGCAGAAACTGGGACGTTTGGGGACCACGGGCATGTAGCCCCGTGCCTCCAGCAGCGCCTCGTCGAAGTACGTTACGGGCTCCCCGCTCGTGTACTTGGCCAGAGCGATGCAGTACTCCAAATCCTTCCTGTATACGTCCGCGACTGCCTCGCACGAGGCGACGATCTCCTCGAGGGACTTGAAGACGGCGGGGCCGATGTCGGAGTACACCTTGTCGTCGGGTTTGAGAACGTTGCTGTACAGCGTGTTCGAGTTGGCAGTGGGCGAGATGATGAAAAGGTGTGTGATGGTTCCCTCGCGCTGCATCATCTGAATGAGAGCAGTGGCGAGGTAGCTCTTGCCGCTCCCCGTGTGGCCCACGAGAGTGACGATGGCGGGGATGCGAGAGAGGTACCGCGACTCGAGGGGAAGCACTTTCGGAAAGTTTGCATTAAGGTCTGGGATCGTGCGCGGCTTCCTCATTTACCCAGGCTCACACAATTTCACACGAAGTTTATCGTGTGGGCCGCCGTGTACTTTGCGCGCTTGAAGTCTTGAACGATATCTCCGTGGGCCGCCCTCAGGGACGCCAACTCTTCCTTGATTTCAGCGAGCTCGCCGGTGTGACTGTGAATGTGTTCCAGTATGTCCTCGGCATCAACGAAATCGACGTCCATGTCATCGTCCGAATCCGCCTTCGTGGGCGCAGGCTCGTCGGCGACGGGCTCCGTGGGCGCCGCCTTCGTGGACGCCGTCTTCGTGGGCGGCGCCGTCACGTCCACGGGCGCAGGCTCGCCGACGACAGTCGGTGTGGGCGCCTCAGCGGCGGGCGCCTCGGGGGCGGGTGTCGCCTCGGGGTCTTTGGCCGCGGCGGCCTTCGCCTCGAGCGACGCCCGGCGCGCGGCGAGACACTTCGCGAACGCCGCCTGCTGAGCCTCGGTCCTCGCCATGTTTTTTTCTTGCTCACATGGTACAAACAAAATATGGCTCAGATTGTCACGGTTGATCTGGCGCGTTTCATCACCGACGCGCCGTTTTCCGAGGAGAAATACAACCGCATCGTCAGTAACATTCGCAAGACGGAGGCGAGGCAGCAGCGGCAACTCAACAAAATCTTGCTCGACAAGATAAGCGCAGCCAATGAGCGTGACCCCCCTGCCCAGTGACACCAACGTGTACGTCTCGAGCCTGTCGGCGACGCGCACGGGCCCCATGCACAACGACGTGGAGGTGTCGCTGCCACGGCCCGTGCTCGCGACGGACGGCTATTCGCTCAAGATGAGCATACTCAGCCTCTCCATCGCCAACACCCAGACGTGTATCAACGTGTACAACAACACGTTGACGATTTCAGGGGTGACGCAGACTATCACCCCCGGCAACTACAGCGCCGCCGTCCTGGCAGCAGCGCTCAACACTGCGTTCCCCACGCGCTCCGTCACGTTCAACGCGCTGACGAGTCAGATGACGTTCTCATCGCCGACGACCATGGTCATCAGCGGGTCATTGTGCGACCCCCTCGGCATCACGGAGGGCACGAGCGGACTCGTGGTTTCCAGCAAAAATTCTGTTGACCTATCGGGTAACAGCGTCATCTATGTCTTCACCTCGCTATCGTGCGATTCCGTCAACGCCGCCCAAGCCAGTAAGCGAGGACTGCTCGCCGTCCTGCAAAACGACGTGCCGCCGCTCGGCGTCTTGCACTACAGCGACCCAAACGGGCGACAAGGAGGGCTCATCGCCGAGAGGGGGGTATTTGGATTCCATCTTCAACTTCTTGACAATCGCGGGCGTAGTCTACTGGCTAGCCTCCCGTTTGACTGTGTGATCAAATTTACACAAGTGGCAACTGGCCAGCGAGACTTGCATATCGAACGCCCAGGCTCACTTAGTGCACGATTTCAATAAAAAAAATGTATGTCAATTGAAAACGCATTCATGGGCTTCGGATCGTGGCTTGCCAAAAAAATATTCAGACCAGCAGGCCGCTTCCTAGGCAAGGCTGTGAAGGGTGTGGGCGTGGCAGCGAAGTGGATCGGTCATCACGCACTGCCCGTGCTGCGCGTAGGTACTGGTATATTACGAGACGTGGCCGCAAACCCGCTCGCGCAGGCAGCTGCGTCCGCGGTGCTTGGGCCTGAGGCGGGGCTTGCATTGAACGGCATCAGTGCGGCAGCTGGGTTCGCGAATCAAGTGACGCGCGCTGCCCCGTCGATAGCCAACGGCTTCAGAACGGTCAACGGCGCGCAACGATCGGTGCAAGATTTAGCGCGGCTACAGCAGCAATATCAGCAGCTGAGGCGGTGAAAAACCGTGAATAAAATGTTGCATCTGCATAAGACCATGAGTGTTCCCGCAGGTGAGCCGTGTGACGATTCAAATGTTTTGTGGACCGAGTGAAAAATACACACATGCTGACCTGCTCTGTACGTGTTGTTCACAGCCCTGGCATACCCCCAGAACAAGCTCACGGCCGTGAGCGCCGTCAGCAGCAAGTTTTCAAACGTGCCCGTATCGGGGACCTCGTTTGCGGGAGGGTCCATCGTCTCCATTGATATCGCTGGGTCAGGCCAGCGCTCGTGCTGGATGGATCCGTCGTCCACCATGTTGAACTTCACTGTCACTGTATCCCTTTCAGGGGGTACGGCACCTACGTGGGCGGCGCACGGTTACTCGTTTATACAGAGCCTGAATCTGTACGCCGCTGCGGGAAGCACGCAGATTGAGAGCGTCGCACAATACGGAACGCTGCACGCAGCGCTCCGGGACTGCTGCACGTCGCAGGACATGGTGCGCACGCGCGACAGCATCACACTGGGCGCCGACCCGACTCGCCTGCGCTCGCCGATTCCCAACCTCTACTCCACCACGACGACGGCAAGCTACTCCATCCCGTTGATCTCTGTCATCGGCACGCTTTCCAACACGGACCGCTACCTGCCGCTCCACGCGCTTTCAAGCCCGTTGCGGCTTGATTTGGAGCTCGCTAACCCCTCAACTGCCATCGCAAGCGGAGGGACTGCGGCCGCGACGTCGGCGTCGTACGCCATCACTGCCGTCAGTCTCGACTGCGAGTACATCACGCTCGCCGATGATGCGCACCGCTCGATCTGCGCCCTCACAAACAATCAATTCGCTTGGAGTTCGAGTCAATGGCGCACGTACCGCACTGTCCACGCAGCGGGGCAAACTAGCAACGCCATCATGATCCCCAGCCGCGTCACGTCGATGAAGTCCCTTCTCATCGCGCAAAGGGAGGCTGCAGCTGAGTTCGACATTGCGAAGAGCAGCGTGACCCAGCGACTGCGTAACAACCTCAAGCAGTACCAGGTTCGCAGCGGTTCACAGTGGATTAACGCGCAGCCCGTCAGCACTGCGGGCTCCGCGCTCCCCGCTTACATCGAAGTGACGAAGGTGTTCAGTAATCCGGCCTCGGAGAGCGGCTGTGGCCTCTTCGCCAGTGACTCGTGGGCCGTGGACGGCAATGTTCCGCCGACTTCCACGTCGGTTGAGGGCTCCTTCCTCATAGGTAAGGTTATAATCCTTTTTTTCATCACTTGCAGAACAATCGCAGAATAACCTGTATGGACACGCATTGAGTATACGTGCACATTCCATGTACGCACAAATATGTGTGCAATAACAGTATTGCCCTCCACGCTTTTTGCCAACCCGAATTTTTTAGGTGTGGAGCTGGAAGCATTCTCGCAAAACAACAAACTCATCTCTGGGCACAGCACCGCTGCGAACTCTCTGGTGGCCGAGATCGCCTTCGCGTCCGCGCCGCTCGCCTGCAATCTGGACGCTTTTTGTGAAGCTGACGCCGCGTTCCTCATCGACGGCAACACGAAGCAATTCACCGTTGCTGCTTGATTCTCGTGTCGATCGCCTCCAAGTGCATCTGGGCGTAGTGATGAGCGATGCCGGCCGCGAGAGCCTGCGTACTCTGCACGACAACCCTGACTTTGAGTCGTCTCGGCGGCTGCGTGAAGTACACGACACCGTCGCCGTTGTTGGCGCCGTTGAAGACGGCCGCCGTCACCCACCCGTCGCCGACGGCACTCGTGTCCAGCGAGCGGGTGATCTCAGGGGCCTTTAATTGCAAGGCATAGCCGACGGTGCCCGTCAAGCCGGCGGCCACGAAATTGACCGTGGCTCTGTATGGCAAGACGGAGTTCAATGCAGGCATATTCACCTCGTAATTCGCAGTCGTATCACTTGCATTTACCGCGTCTGCTGAGCGGACCGTGATCACATAATTGTCCATGGCGTCGTGTGTTACATGGGACGTGTGATTATTTCCGACATCTTTGGCATGACCGGCCACGACAGTCTTGTCAAAGAATGATAGTGAAAGTTGAAAATGCCGAGATGAAGTTCGATCAGTGACGCACCCATGGCAGCCTGTGCCAGAGCCTTTAAGAAAGCGTTCGAGAGATGACTCTGACCTGGAGCTCATGGTTCAAACCAAGGTGGCCGGTCTCATGGCCATCATCGACAGGGCTCGCGAAGTGGAGGCCGGCGCAGTTGCTGAGATGTAACGTTGGCAGAACATGTTTAAATTTTAAATAGCAAGCCGTGGTTAAAGCATCATCCGCATGGTTAAAGTATCATCCGCCCTCCTGTACCCCATGTCGAGCCGTGTCAACAGGGATCGTGGGGGTATCTCCACTTTGTGACGAAAGTGATTTCACCCCCTCTAAACCTCAGTCTACCCCATGGATAAGCGAACAATGCGAAAGGTCAGTTTGGGGGTAAAAAGGGGGAATCGTCAGTTCATGGTTAAATGTGAATTCACCCCCTCTATGCCCATTGTTAACCCCCGGATTAACCCTATGAAGTGGGTAAGACGTCTTACCCACTTCAGAGCTTGCAAGGTAAACATGCATGCCCAGAGGTCATGCATTATAATGAAGGCACTGCCTAGTCAACATCGTCTACATCGACGACCAACCGCATTGCCAAGTCACTAGTCGCCCAAACTTGCTCCCATAGTGCGCGCCTGTGTCATGCCGCGTGCAGTCGTCTTCTCGAATTGTGCACACAGTTCTGCATGAAGGTGAAGGCACCTCATCTCATGCGTGCTCTGCGCTTCCAGTTCACGTGGATGCTGCCGCGCCGTCGTGGTGCTGGTGGCGGCGCCACTGCATGCCATTGATGGACCGAACGCACCACATGGACTCATAGCGCCCGCTGCTGCATTCTGAATGCCGATATGCCTTGGATCCTATACGTTCGAATTCAGAATGTAGTCACCATCAAACTTCAACGGTGGGTTGAACTTCTTTTCTTAGCGGGCCAGCAGCACATCGGCCTAGTAAGACCAGAGGCGGCAGCAGCAGCACATCGGCCTTATCGTTCAGCGTCACAGCTGTGGAGTCAGTGTTGACGCCGAACGCACTCAGCAGAGAGGAAAGGTAGCCATGGCAGAAGCCGAGATCTCGGACAGATCACCCTGTCTTGACTACCGCACCGTACGTTATGGCTTTCCTCCCACCGTCGCTGATGACCAGAACCACCTGCACCGCCTTTAACGCTGAGATTGAGAGGCTCGAATCTCCACGGAAGTACCAGACCGTGGCGGCAGATGCCGTGGCCAGCGCCAGCCTCATAATGTGGGCATTGCAGAACGGCTTGGACGCGGCCTTGGCGCAGGAATCCTGCGTACGTCAAGGATATCTAGAAGGTGCTTCTCCTCCGCAGTTTATACGACCTGCTGCTGCGACGAGAGTACACCAACACTGCTGCCGAGGGGGGGCATCTGCGGCTGCTGCAGTGGCTGCAACAGGAGGGCTGCATGTTCGGCACGGGCCATTGCAAAGCTGCTGCAGCAGGCGGACACCTCGAGGTGCTGCAGTGGCTGCGGCAGACCGGCTGCGACTGGAGTGCTGGCACGTACAACGCAGCCGCAGCGGCCGGGCACCTCAAGGTGCTGCAGTGGGCGCAAGCCGACGACTGCAACTGGGCCTTTCACGGTAATGACATCTGTTTATCAGCGGCCACAGGGGGACACCTTGTGGTGCTGCAGTGGGCGCGAGCGAACGGCTGCTACTGGGATGAGCACGTTTGCCGAGTTGCTCTGGAGCGGGGGCACCGGGAAGTAGTGCTGTGGGCACACGCCAATGGCTGCCCCTGGGACCCAAGCGGCGCTTGTGCGCATGCTATGCAACATGGGAACCTGAAGCTGCTGCAGTGGGCTCGCGCAAACGGGTTCCCGTGGCATGTGCTCACGTGCAGCATGGCGGCAATATGGGGGCATGCCCACATAATGCAGTGGGCGCACGCTAACGGTTGCCCCTGGGATGAAAATACGTGCAGCGCGCTTGCGAGGCAGGGCGACCTCCGGTTGCTGCGGTGGGCCCGGGACAACGGGGCCCCTGGGGCGAGCGGACATGCAGCTATGCTGCAAGCAAGGGGCACCTCGATTTGCTGCGGTGGGCCCAGGCGAACGGGCGCGCCTGCGACGAGCGAACATGCAGAGAGCTGGCGCAGCGTGGCGACCTTCATACGCTTCAGTGGGCGCGCGCCAACGGCTGTCCCTGGGACGCAGGGACGTGCGAGGTGGCTGCAGCGAACCGGCACCTCCAGGTGCTGCGCTGGGCGCACGCCAATGGCTGCCCCTGGGACGAGCAGACATGCAGCGAGCTGGCGAAGCGTGGCGACCTTCATGGGCTGCAGTGGGCGCGCGCCAATGGCTGCCCCTGGGACGCAAAGACGTGTGCGGCCGCCGCCAACGAGGGGCACGTTGATGTGCTGCGCTGGGCGCACAACGCCAACGAATGTCCCTGGGACGCGAGCACCTGCGAGGATCTCGCTAGGCACGGCCACTTCCAGTGCCTGCAGTGGGCACGCGCCAATGGATGCCCCTGGGATGCGATGGTCTGCAATCATGTGGCGTTGCATGGAGACTTGAATATGCTGCGTTGGGCGCGCTCACACGGGTGCCCCTGGGACGAATGCACCATAAGGTATGCCAGATCGCGTTGGCACCACCACGTGGTCGAGTGGGTGCGTGCCAATGGTTGTCCGGACGTCTCTGAGTTCTCTGAGTCAGGTTCTGCTTACTCCTCGGGGTCAGAAGATCCGGGTTTCGATGGTGAGTACTACCAGTAGCAAGTGCAGGCGATAGAGCGCGTGTAGCGACGCTGCAGCTGCGGTGGACATTGTCGTACTCTGCTTGCGATGCATGAATGCACATAGTCTTGCCGAGCAGATTCGGTGTGCAACGACTTGCTGCTGCGTGCTGCTGCTGCTCGATGATGGCAGTGATTGGGCACCGTTCTGTAGCGATGCCTCACGTGCCTTCAGTGCTGTTGCCTTTTCTGTGGACGACATCTCTAGATGATGGTCATGCAGGTGAGTGAGCTTGTTGTTCTTTAGTGCTGGCACACACTTGCACAGCATAATATTAGCACACTGGGAGCTGGAAATGTTGGATGATTGCAGACGAATGCATTCTTGTGTGGTGTGGATAGTATGCGGACTACTACTGTAGTAGCGCAAGGTCATGGATAATGACGTGTCGGTTGCTCAACGCTCCGCATGTTTGTGTACAGCAATGGCAGTCATATGCCATAAGCAGCATGGTCTGTGTGCGCTAGTTGGGCTTGCAGAGCCTCGCATATCAATATTGTGGTGAGATATACCTATGGTATACCCATATGCTCCCATCTGTATACACTATACGCATGATGCTCAGACCGCAGAGTATGCAAATTTGCTTAAGCGTTGTGAGGCAGCAACTCGTGCTGGAGTGTGCGCGGGCGCACGGGTGTCCAGAGTGCGACAAACAGTTCTGCGCGGGGGCTCAGGGGATGGCTTTTATGCTGGTTCTGCTAGCGATAGCAAGCACCAGTGTGGCACCCTGCCATTAGCCTGAGAGTTAGGGTTAGGGTTAGGGCTGCGACCACGACAGCTCTAGCAGCAAGCCAACTATTGCTAATGTGATTCTGTTGATGCAGGCGTTGAGGAGTCGGGTACGGATGTGTCTGAGGTGAAGAGCAGGGATCTGATGTCAAGCAAGTGCGTGTGCGACTGGGCCTGTGTATGTAGTGCCATATTGGCAGTTGCAACTTGTACCCTCGCTTACATGCATGCACATGGGCCCCTTTGAAAATTTGGTGTGCAAAAGGTGTCGCTGCTGATGATCATCGTTGCTGATGGTTATCAAATCTGTCTGCACAGTTCTGAAGTGACGCCGGCGTCTTTGCGGGGCATGATTTGATCTGTGTAGCATCAGGTCGAATTCGCTCGTCTGACTTTCATTAACATATGTGTCGGCCCGTGTTGTGCCACATGCCGTATCCGCCAGCGCACGCTGTCGTCAAAATATTGCGCAAGTACCAATTAGCCTTGCACCGCTGAGCAATGCGCACATTGCCTGCGTATGGTTCACTGCGCTGCACGTTGCGTCTGCCTGAGGATGCACGGCGGAAACACTTGCGCTATGCGGCTACGCTTGATTGGCTGCGTTGTCGCTACACAACACTGCCACGCATTATGTTCTTCGACACGCACTCAAAGCGCCAAGGACCAAAACAGCGACACTCTGGACAAGCAACAACTTGCGTATGCATGATTGCGTTGTATATTATCAATGATTTTTATGCTCCGATCTCAACGTGTCAACGTTGCCGACGCCGTATCGACGTAGCTGCATCCGCGAATGCACCGCGGTGTAATGACACACACTGCAAAGCCACGTGATATGGTGCGTCAGAGAGGCTGACCAAATGGACAGGTGGCGCTTGGAGCTGCCTCCCAATTGTGTACTTCTATACTCCTTGAAGTTGGACTTCACACTTGCTGCGGTATCTCCAAAAACGTTAAGCATGCACTTTGCATGCGACCGCAGCACGGCGCTCCCACGCAAACATCCTCAACGTATGCGCATCGAACGTGGAGCATTGGCAGAGGGCCTAAAACATATACGCCCTCCCAAGCAGCGCCTTCGTACCTCTGGTGCAGGCACACGCTCTCGTCACTTACCCACCAGTATGAAACCACTCCTGAAATGTGCACAAAACTAGTCCACGAGCGTATCCACACTACGACAGACGCACGCTTTGAGTAACCACAAACTGCTTTCCAATGGCGGTATCGCCATCCAGTAGTGCAGCACGGGCGCGCGCGCGGCGCAGCAGCGGCCATGATACCTACGGCATAGACCTGACCTGTCACACTGTCACAGTGTTGGCCAGGGTTCTGCGTGTGACGCTGTCCAAGCAGCAACGAACAGCAGCAGGCAGCAGCGAGCAGCAGCGGAGAGCTGTTGCGCGGCTCACAGCTGGCGCAGGCGTGACGCCTCGCGGCGGCGGCGCGCGTAGATGGACTCGAAGGGCTCAATCCACTCCGAGTCGTAGTTCACTTGCGCCGCCATACAGCAAAGCGGCAGGCACGTCCGGGGTCAGTCGCAGCGTAGCCATCTCTAAACTCAAAGCGCACGGCCAGCCGCAGTTTGTTGGGGCAGTTGCAGCGCACTTGCAGCCAGATCTGTAGAGCGCACGGCCAGCCCGCAATGGGACCGCGCTCTCAGCGCGCGACTATAGAGCGGAGAACACTTTGAGCCTTGAGATATGCAAAAGAGGGTGCGCAGCGATGATCGTGAAGCAAAATGCGGGCCGCAGCTGTGATTGCGACAATGTACTGAATCACACGAGCGCTGCGCACTGTTGGAGCAGCCCTCTGGAGCCGGCGAGACGCTGCGGAGAGTCACCTGCCCATCGTCGCTCCCCGTAACTACTGTATGTGCAGAATCCCCATCATCACTGCAGCGCTGCGCGTCACGCAAAGCATTCGCTGCGATACAAGATGGCCAATGGGCCTGCCTCACGCGCGCTGCGTCACACGCCGCCACGCCTTCCTCAACGCCATCACCGCCGCGCGTTCGCGTCGCGCCGTTCGCACACCGTACACCCACAATAGCACCGCGCTACACAACGCCCTGTGCACGTTCAAACGTGCGTTTGCGTCACAACGCACCTCGCCCTGTGCACGTTCAAACGTGCGTTTGCGTCACAACGCACCTCGTATCCGAGGTCTTCGAGGCCCCCCGCAGTCACCGACGTCACGTGCAGGCGCGGCTTGCCGCGGAAGGCGGGGAGCACTGCTGCACCCTTGTTGATGGCTGCTGTTGACAGTATCTCGCCACATAGCTGGCTCTCGGCCCAGTGGCCGCAGTTCGAGCCCGGATTGGGCTCCGTGGTTTCTGCAGCGGGGAGAGGAGAAGGGTCGCATACATTTGCTTTCTTTGTGGGCAATTGGAGGAGTCTGGTGTGTATGCTTTAAGTGATCCTTGATTCAGATGTTTCAGCACTACCAGACGACGACATTCTAGATATCTTACAAGTGATAACTTTCAATATGAATGGGGAATGGTTGATTGGGATGCGTTCACAGGCAGCTGCACGTTCTGTCTGGCGCGGTCAGCGCGATACAATACGCACATCCGGAGTGACAGTGTCTCCGACTCTGACTCTGACGCTGGCTGCGGGAGCGAGCTGCCCAAACACAGTCATAAAAGCTGTCACGCACGCGCGCGCACTTGCGCAGGCGTGACTGCTGCGTTGATAGGCTACTTGTAGAAGTGGGCTATGCTCATAAGCGCGCCGCACATGGACAGGGAGGGTTAAAGTTAGGACTAAAGTTAGGGTCAGGGTTAGGGCCTGACAGGACTGGCCTCCTTACTGTGACTTTCAACTAACTCAACTGCAAGGTTGCCAGATACGTCTTATAGATGTCATTTCAGCCCGCAACGCAGGGCTTGTCCCGCTACAATGGGTAGGAGTAGGCTTACTGGTTCGTATCGGACGCGATTGTGATGCAGGCTTGAAAAATGCCCTCTCGCCGCACGTGCCCCTGAACACGACCCGACTGGCACTGTCTGCTCTGTGTTGATATGTATTCCAATGCAAATCACACTTGAGTTTGCAAGAGACAGGACACCTGGCCACCACCGCCTAATCAGCCTTTCGACGCAAGTGCGATGCAAGTTCAAACTTGAAGTTTCAGGAGGTGCATACATACCCAGCAGCAGCCTCTCGCCGGGCACGGTCTTCTGGAACTCGACGTCGGCGTAGCACGCGGCCACTGCCGAATTCGCCTTTCGACGCAAGTGCGATGCAACTTCAAACTTGTTTCAGGAGGTGCATACATACCCAGCAGCAGCCTCTCGCCGGGCTCGGCCTTCTGGAACTCAACGTCGGCGTAGCACACGCCAGTTGCGCATTCTGCGTAACCGACTGGTGCCGCTGGGTCATCCTGTATGGACGCGAAACACGCGGCTTTGTCGCCGCAGCCGTTGAGCGTCGGCCAGTCGGTGCCGAGACCTGGCGGTTGAAGTTGAAGTTTGCAATTTTGAGTTGATGTGCAGTTGAAGTGTGCGGGCAACGCTTGCGTTGATACACTGGTCTGAGGCAATGGCCACCGTGCCTGAGAATCTTCAATAGCTGCGATCACAACATTGTCACAGCGTGCAGGTGAAGGAGCCGCGCCCGCTTGTGACACTGTTGCGAGGCAGTGGCCCCTGTACCTGAGACTCTCCAGTAGCTGTGATCACGGAACTGCATTCGCGCTGCGTCAACCTGCTGTGCGCTGTTCCTTTGCCACAGTCAGCATTGTCATTCCGCCACAATGATTCGTGAAGCGGAGCGCGTCAACCGCTCAAGGCTGGCATCAACGTCTCGGCGTGTGACCTGGTCACTGTACCTTTTCTCATTGATACCGCAGGTGCACAGGGGCCGCCCTGTATGTTGAAAACAAGGCCCGTCTCTGCGGCCGAATGGTGTGTATATGCTGGATGGCGACGTGATGTGGGAGGGCAACTCGAGACACTCATTCTGCAGGTGTAAGTGTGCATACATAGCTCCTCAGTGAGTGCATGAGTACATGCACGCTGGCAGTTGCATGGCGCGGGGCGCCTGACGCCACTTGCAGAACAACAGGAAGATGGTACAGCTAAGCAGCGGCCCATCGTTTGCGGCGAGGTGCTGCAGCGACTATGCACTTCCGAATCGGTGTACGTGGCAGACCGCAAAGACTTCCTGGCGGAGCTCCTTGAGCCAGACGGGCAGTATGGGGTAGCCGTCTCAGCAGGAGCGGAGAAAGCGGCCATGGCCGGCAAACTCGCGTATGAGCTTGGTCACTGGCAGTTCATGCTGGACCTCAAGAATGCCTTCAACATGGTGTTCGTCCTGGCGGCAGCGGAATGGGTAGCAGCACAGCTGCCGGACTTCCTCGACTACTTCATCGGCACATACGTTCGCACTCGGCCACGCCTGCTGTTCCAGCACGTCGACGGCTCCACGCGCATCATCATGTCTCAGCGCAAGTTTAAGCAGGGGGACCCCGCAGCACCGATGCTCTTCTGCGGCGCCATTGCTCAGTGCTTGAAACGGTTCGATGAGGCGGCGGCCGCGCAGCGCGCGCGGAGGCGGATGGGCGCCTACATGGACGATGCCAACGTCCGAACAGGCGCTTGCACGCTGACTCAGGATGACATACAGGCGGTGGCGCAGCTCAAACAACACTTTGCGGAGGTGGGGCTAGAGCTAAACCTCACCAAGTCACGCGCGCTGCCTGGCAGGGGGCATGTGGTGACAGACCACGAGCGGCAACTGCTGCAGCAGCTGGGCGTTCAGCTAGTGGGGGATACGGATGAAAATCAGAACCGCGGAGCTGTGTTGCTGGGGGTGCCGGTGGGCCACAGCAGCTTTGTGGACGCATGGCTGCGCAGGGAAGCGGGTGCAGGCGGGGCAGGGGCTCGATTTGCAGAGCGATGCGCGCGCCTGACATGTCCGAGGGCTATGTTCAGGTTACTGCGTTACTGCGTGGTGCCTCGCATGACGTACTGCCTGCGCACCATTCCCACTACGCAGACAGCGCCAGCCGCCAAGGAGTGGGATCGGGTCACGCAGTGGGTGCTTGAGCACTCAATGGGCCTGCAGCCACCAGGGCAGACCTGGCACCAGTTTGAGCAATGTGGGGCCCACTTCCATCTGGCAGCACACGGCCCAGCCTTACAGCAAGCGCGACTCCCAACACGGCATGGCGGCCTTGGCATTACCAGCGCCTGCGACATCGCTGATGCTGCGTATGTGGCGGGCACGTTGCAAGCGCTGCAACCAGCACTCTCTGGATGGGCGGGGGTGCTGCAGCAGGCGGCTCCTCAAGCGGCTGCAGACGACGCTGCTGAGGATGCGGCAACACAAGCGGCACCGGCAGCAGCGGCAGCAGCACCAGCACCAGCAGCATCAGCAGCGGCAACTGTTACAGCGGCAGCGGCGGTTGCCAGTGGAGGCGCGACCGCTCCGGCAGCGGCAACTGCATCAGCGGCAGGCCGCGCTTATGGCGCAGCCATTCCGGCAACACACGACGCAGCTGCCGCTGGATCAGGGGCCGCGGCGGCAGCACAGGCGGCACCAGCGGCAGCAGCAGCGGCGGCGCACGGCGCACCTACTCCGGCGGCAGCAGCGGCGGCGGCAGCAGCAGCTGCTCCAGCATCAGAGGCTGCTGCAGCAGCTGCAGCACATGTTGCACCTCAAGTGGCCTCGGCGGCATCACTAATTGCAGCATCAACAGCAGCTGCTGCGGGCATAGGCAACACAGCTGCTCCAGGCCCTACTAGGGCTGCTGCAGCACCTGCAACAGAAGCAGCGTCGGCAGGCAGCGCCGCAATCATGCCGGCTGCGACAGCGGCAATGGCGGCGGCAGCGGCCAATGCGGCAGGTGCTGCACCAACACCTGCGGCAGCAGCAACACCACTGGCAACAGCAGCAACGGCAGGCGGCGCAGCTGCAGCACCAGCGCACGCACCGGCGGCAGCCGTCAATGCAGGCGCTGCGCGTTCCACACCAGCAATGCTACAAGGCGCAGCAGCAGCAGAGGTGGCGCGCCTGCCCCTCATGCGGACGATCGCCACAGCTGCCGCATCCCTACGTGCAGCAACAGGTGACAAGCTGGAACATACACTGCCACCAGCGCTAACGCCACTGCAGCAGCAACCACCTACGCAGCAGCCGCCGCTGCGGCCGACAGCAGGTGGTGGCACTGGCGCGGAGGCTGTTTGCGTACTTGACGCCAGTGCTCTGCAGTTGCAGTGTAGCCTGAAGCGCCCCAATCAGAGTGCGCTTGCAGATGCCGTCGCTACCGAGCTTGCGATAAGGTGGAGGCGGACCTGCAACAGCTGCCGCAGGGCACGCAACGCACGCAAGCACTTGCTCGATTCCGGTCGCAGCGCCACATGCACTCGATCGGCATGGCATTCCTCAACGAGCCCATGTACTCCACAACGGCTTCGTTCGACGGCCTATCCTGGCAAGTGGCCGTCAAACGCGCCATCGGAGTAGAGGAACAGACGACAGGCTGCAAGCTGTGCGGGAAGTCGCCGGGCGGCACCCTGCATGCACGGCTATGTCAAGCGCCACGCGTCAAGGCGCACGACACCATCGTCCATAATAGCGTCAAGAGGGCCACGCAGCGCATCCTGCGGCAATACCTCAAAACGGGACTGGTTGACGAGGACTACACGCCGTTTCTGGGGTCCGCCGGGCCGCCGGGGAGTCGCAGGATGGACATCGTGCTGCCTGCCGACGCCTTCCCGGTGACCGGCTACGACGACCCGACACGCCACCTACCGCTCATGGTGGACGTTACCTGCTTCGAGGCACAGGTGGCGTCGCGGGCGGCGAAGCCTGCAGCAGACCCTGAGCGATGCTGCCGCGACCAGGAGGCCGCCAAGACTACCCACTATTCTGGTCATTATGATCAGAATTGCTACAGACTTGCCACTTTGGCAATAGGGTCATTTGGCAGCATCGGGGAGCAGGGCGGAAGCTGCTGGAGGCTGTGGCGACGGAGTATGCCAGCAGGATGTCAGTGCCCGGAGGAGCGCGCCCTAAAGCTCTCAAGGGCATCGCCCTGGCGCACTTACGCTCGGCACTGTCGGCAGCGCTCCACATGGCGTACTCTGGCCGTGTCATGACACACATGGCAGAATCCAGGGGGGGGGGCACATGGAGGAGGACGTAGGGGAGGACCCCGAGATGCCATTCGGCGGCGGTGGCGTTTGAGTGGTTGTCGTTGCGACACTTTCAGACTGTCATACGACATGTAGATTCCTTACAGCTAGATGCCAATCATCTGGGCTTTTTCGCGCCCTGAGCGAGAATTAATAAAAAGTACATGCACGTCAACCGCTCAAGGCTGGCATCGACGTCTCAGCGTGTGACGTGCTTATGCTTATGCTGCCGGTACTGTTTCTCGTTGATGCAGTGAGGCTACAGCAGGTGCACAGATGTCCCCGTGTGTCATGAAAAGAGTGCCCGTGTCTACGGCCGAATGCTGCGCATATGCTGCATGGTGACATTATGTGGGAATCCAAGTTATGTAGGAACCGCGGGTCTGCAGGTATCCGTGTGCACATACATTAAAACAGTTGTTCCCCGATGTGTGTATGAGTACATCAGTCCTGATCAGTGATCAAGTGCATACCTACCTGTAAGCATGAGCATACCTACCCAATTACAGTGAGTGTGTGCATACATATCCAGTAACTGCGTACGTACCTACCCAGTGAGCATGTGCGGGCAAACCTACCCAATGAGTGCACTGCCAATACCTACCCAGTGAGTGCGCCATCTCGTGCATCAGCGCGGGGACCAGCGGCTGGCATGCCCCCGCCTACCGTATTCACCCGTGGATAGCCCCCCCCACCTTGAATGGCTTGGGGGGGGGGACTATTTGGCTGAAAAGCCCCCCCTAGATATCGATTATTCGATGCGCAGTGGCTTGCATGCATAGCCAGGGGGGGGACGTTGAATAGCTCGGGGGGGGGGTATCTCGTCACGAATGAAAAGTTGTGGCAGCTTCTCAATGAGCAAAACACATTACATAGTAGTCGCGACACCATCTATTCGTCGGCTTGAGTTTGCGCGCACAGAATCACGCGTGTCTGGCTTTATGAGAGCACGGCTCTTCGGCGACACGCCAGAAAAAGTGAACCCAGGAGCTGTCGCTAGCGTAGCCGTGCTTGCGCTGACTGCCTGCAGTAGTAGCTGGTCGTGCTTTCCATGCTGCTGCTCGCGGGCTGCAGCGGACCCCCCCCCCCCCCCCGCGGTATTAATGCCGGTGGTCCGGCGAAATTGCCAGCTGATAACTCGCGGGGCCATTGAATAGCCCCCCCTGCGGCAATTAGCGCTTGCTCCCGGAAGCTAGGAACGTTATCGCGGGGGGGGGGGCTATCCACGGGTGAATACGGTATCCAGTGACTCTGTGCATGCCTACACGGTAAGCCTACACGGTAAGCATATGTGCATACCCCGGCACCAATACCTACCCAGAGAGTGCGCCATCTCGTGCATCAGCGCGGGGACCAGCTGCCGGCCCCCTCGAGAACGTCAATGCCCAGTGCATACCTACCCTATGAGTGCACCGCCAATACCTACCTAGTGAGTGCGCCATCTCGTGCATCAGCGCGGGAACCAGCATGCCCGCCCGCTCGAGCACGTCGATTGCCGTGGGGTTTACGCCGATGAACGACGCAATCACGCGCTGGTGTTCGTCGAGCGCTTTGGGGCGGTGCGTCAGGCAGTGTTGTTAATGACGTACGTACGGGGGAGTACGTACGTACAAGGTAACAGGGGAGTACGCAGGATTTTCAGAGTATTACCGTATTACCGGCTAACCCTAGCACTAGTGTTAGCTAGGGTTAGCCAACCCAAGCCCTAACCTAACCCCAAACCCTAGTCCTTTTCTTCCCCGTCATATATATCCTACATACTTGCAACTTGTTCTGTCTTGTGTCCTCTGATGCTGATGCTGGGACCGTTTATTGACGTGCAGACTGTGTGCTACTGTAGTAAGTACAGTAGCACCTCATGCATACGCCATTGGCAGCCCTGTCTGCCCCGCTTGTGCTGTGTTGCCGTAAAGGTGTGGCAGGCCTGCTTGCTTTGCCTTGCCGGCAGCAGCTACACGTGCAGCCTGCAGCCTGTCCTGCTCTCAGCGACAGCCTTGCGCTTCTTGTGGCTGATGCCACTGCGTCGTCACGCTTTTGCATCTTATCGCGAGCACGATGTGCGCAAGAAGCCGTGATAGCTGATGACACCAGATGTGCAGTCGCAGTAATTTTCCACTTGAAGTTCTTAGCTAGCGCACTCATAGTATACGGCTGCTGCCACCGCGGCTTCTTCTCACGGAGGCATTGCACCGCGTAGCAAATCCAGCGAAAAGTCATTATTAATTGTTGCGGGTAGAATGTGTTTAGTAGACTAGTTGTAGAAATTCATTTAATTACTTCAACATGGGGCTAGCCCTAAATCCTAGCCGGTAATACCGCACGGTAATAGAATTCCGGCTGTTACCGCGTACACACGTACGTACATACCCGAAAGTGCCGGTATTAATAACGCTGGCGTCAGGGGTGCCGAAATGGCCAACTCCAGATCCGCTGTTGCAACACGCAAGGTTCAGAGTCGACTGAGTGAGTCGGGAGTGAAGTCACTCGTATGGCTGATATTGCGTAACAGCAGGGGCGATGGAGATCCGCTCTCGCACAACACAAAGACGTCAGACTTGGCTGAGTGAGTAGGGTTGAAGCCAGTTGCGTGGGGGTGGTTACGCAGCAACAGCAGGGGGGATGGAGGTCGGTGGTCATGATACAATGACGTCAGAATCGGTTGAGTAAGTCGGCGGTGAAGCCAGTCGTGTGACTGGTGGCGTAACAGCAGGGGGGATGGAGATCCGCTCTTGCAATACAGCGACGTCAGAGTCGGTTGAGTGAGTCGGGGATTGAAGCCAACTGTGTGGCTGAACGCGCAACAGCAGGGGCGGGGGGGGTGAGCCAATAGGCAGTGGAGTCTGTTGCAGTGAATTCTAGGTATGCGATGCCAAGGACGTATTTGAACTGCAAATTGCAGCTCTGTTGAAGCAGAACTGCTAAGGCATCACACACGAGCAAGCTCCCTTTTTGCGTGAAGGAGTTGCTGAGCAAGCACAACAGACTCTCAGGCGACGCTGGTAAGGGTACCGTAAATCACGGGGTAAAAGATACCCGTTCCTTAACAATGCCAGCTTTTTGGGCCTCTAAGATACGGGTTTCTTATACGGCGTATAAGAAAGGGAATATCTTATACAGCAAACCTAGTATCTTACATACACAACTGTCAACATGCTATAAGAAACAGGTATCTTATACGGCGCGCGTGCATGCATGCGTATGCGTATGCGTCACCAATGGTGTTGGGGTCTTGAAGTTGAGAGCAGTCGGAGGAGAGAGAGAGAGGTAGTACGGCTGAACAATGAATGCCGCCGGTGGTAGTGCAGCTGCTTTAGCCGGTTTAGCAGCAGCTGCAGCAGCAGCAGCAGCAGCAGCAGCGCCACCAGCGATGGTGAATCAGATGACCGCTACCAGCACCAGAGCCTGCTGCCGAGCGCAAGCGAGGGCCTGCCAAGCTCATGCACAGCTTGCTGCATGCCTGTCGTTGGTGCTTTGCTACAATTTAAAAATTGCCTTGCTTGCTGCACAAGGTATGGGGTTTCTTATACCGTCGCGTAAGGAACCCCCTTTCTTACACGCAAGGGTTCCTTACGCCGCGTATAAGAAAGGGCGTTTCTTATACAGCAAACCTAGTATCTTACATACATGCCTGTCCAAATGTTATAAGAAACGGGTATCTTATACGCCGTATAAGATACCCGTTTCTTATACAGAGGCACTGGCTTATACCCCGTGATTTACGGTAGGCATCACTCAGCACTCAGCAGTCGAGGACACTGCCCTGTACTCCAGTACACTGTACTACTGTACTCGGCGCCTGACGTGGTAAAGCAGTACTTGCGCAGGGAGGGGTGGACCTTGTAGGCGATGATGATTTCGTCCACTGGACCGACTGCCAGTACGCTGTTTTTCTGTTTTCGGCACATGACCATGGTAAAGCGGTACTTACGCAGGGGTGGGATGGCCGTGAACCGGCTGCCAGTACACTGTACTGTTGTACTCAGCACCTGACCATGGTAAAGCAGTACTTTTATGATAAAGCATACTTACGCAGGGTAGGGATACTGGTGTAGGCAAAGAGGATGGCGTCCACTAAACCGGCTGCCAGTACACTGTACTACTGTACTCGGCACCTGAACATGGTAAATGAGTACTTACGCAGGGCGGCGCCAGTGGACAAGCTGCCAGTACACTGTACTACTGTACTCGGCACGTGGGGATCGACTGCCAGTAACTGTGCTTCTGTACTCGGCAGCTGAACATGAAAAGCAGTACCTTCGCAGGGCGGCGTCAGTGGTTGAGGTGCCAGTATACTGTACTACTGCACTCGACACGTGAACATGGTAAAGCAGTACTTACGCAGGGCGGGGTTGACCATGTAAGCGATGAGAATGTCGTCCACGGGGCCGGCTGCCAAAGCGCCTTCGGGCGGAGATAGGAGCCTGCAGGCGTTGCAAGTGAAGATGCCATTGAGCAGGAGGCAGGCACGCTCTTACATAGCGATCGCTGTAGAATGTACTGCGACTGTACTGTTGACTGTACCGCTGACGGCATTCACGCCAACTTGCGGGTGCTGCAAGGACATGCAGTTGAGGATAAGGCACGCAGCACCATGGCCCCTGTCGTTCAACTGCACTGAAAGCTGTCTGTTGGGGCTCCTGATATGCCAAATGCTCCAATCAAAAGTCCCGACTGCCACCAAGATTACAGCGACAGGGCAGCTCAATCATGCCATCATAGCGTGCAGTGACCGTATGCTCAGGATGATCACATGTGCCTCCCAGCCATGCTCTCGAGATTCACAGTGCGGTGCCGCAGCAACTCACAGAACGTGCGGACTGCTGACTACCTGCAAGTCTGCGCAGTGATTTTGTTGCGGCTGATTGATAGCCAAGAGCAGCTGGCACTCACCAGTCGGCAGCAGTTTCGCACAGCAGCGCTTGCTGAGCCGCGATTTGCTTCTCCGATAGCATCAGCAAGGACATGCAGTCCAAGTCGGCAAACGCTGGAACATCAGGGACGTCGGCTATAATGATGCTCTCCCACCGCCGGGCAGCCTCCTCCATTGCAGCTTGCAGCACGGGTGGAGTTCCGGGACCGGCCAACAGCCTGATGTTGAATGCATTTGGATCATGTTGTGTGGGAGCAGCTGTAGGGGCCTCCGAGGGTGCCGCTGTTGGGGCTGCTGTTGGCGCAGCAGTATCACCAGCAGCCACCACCCCTAGAATCAGCAAGAGCAGCGCCGCGGACCTCAAAGTCATCAGGTTCGCCAGTTGTTCATTTGATACTTCAACTTCAATCGATTAAAGTTTTGACGCGAATGTAACCGTCAAAATTGGAATAAACCCCCATCTCGAGTGACGACGCAACTCAAGCCACATAAAGGGTCAAAGATGGTGGTTCCTGACAGCAGCTCACAGCGAGAATGCCTGAAACCTGGCTCTCCACCATTCTGGAAGCGCTGGAAGGCCACAGTAGGGGAAATCAAGCTGCAGCACCCGCCGGTGAACAGCAGACGCAGACGCCGTACGCAAACGCAGCAAGAGACCAGCTCCGGCTGCTGTACAACCGCTGCTCAACTGTTTCAGGCTGTCTCTGATAAGCAGAACGCGCCGCTCAATGACCTGCGCGAGCACGTCAGGGGCCTAGCTAGCACCGCCTCTGACCTGAGAGGTCAGCTCGCCAAAACTCCTGCTGGGCGATACTTCTCGACTTTCAGTACGGCTTCACGGCTAGGAGACGGGAAAAACATAGAGTGCCGTGCCGCATTTTATGATACTAGCAAGGCGGAAGCGTTGACGAGACGGACCCCGCAAGGTTGTGTGTTCACGAGTGGGCGGCCAGCCAGCAGCGCGCGCATAGCTTGTAGCGACGCTGCAGCAACAGCGCCGGTGAGCTGCGTCAACAATGCCACACTCATCAGCAGGCCCTGCGTGGTGTTCAATGAAGTGGACAGGTTCCGGTCGACAACAGCGCAAGATTATGAGGATGACCCAGGCCCCGGAACTTACACCGTCACTGCTGCCAGCGGTGGCACCAGCGTCAAGTTGCGTCCGCACCTGCTACGCCAACAGCAGCAGAATGATGATGGCAACGAGCCGCCGCAAGAGTGGGGAACGTACGGTTATGGCTGTAGCCTCGATGAGCACGTGCTCTACGGAGCGTGTCTGGACGGCAAGTGCCTGCAGCGGCATGCGGCGGAGAGGCTCAACCAGGCGCGCTGCCGCCGCCACCGCGCGCATGCGGGCGCCGGCAGCAGCAGCGGCGCCAGCGTCGGCAGCGCGAGTGCTCTGGTTGCCTCAGCATTGTCTGCACCAGGTGGCCTAACACATAGCAACAGCAGCTACACTACCGCCAAAAATACAAGCAGCGTCAGCGGCGGCGCCAGCACCATCAGCAGCGGCAGTGCTGCTGCCGGCGGCGGCAGCAGCACGCTCAGCGGCTGTGGCGGCAGCCGCGGCGGCACCAACGGCAGTCGCGGACAGCACCAGACAGCGCTGCACATGGCCATATACTACGGCGACCTGGAACAGGTGCACGCGCTGTGCGAACGCCACGGCGCGAGCCTGCACGCGACTGATGCGCGCGGGTGGACGCCGCTGCACGCCGCCGCGCGGCGCGGCGCCGCCGCCATCGTGCGCCGCCTGCTGCGCAACGCCGCGCACCCGCACGTGGCTCCTTCCGGCTACGTCGCGCAGCGCGCGGCGCCTGCGATAGACGCGCGCGACGCGCGCGGGCGGACGCCGCTGCTGCTGGCGTGCGAGGGGGGGCACGAGGGGGCGGCGCGCGCGCTGCTGGAGTGCGGTGCGGATGTAACTGCCGCGGACGACGCGGGGCGCACGCCGCTGCGCGTGACGCCCATGGAGCGCATGGGGCTGTACGCGGCGGTGAGGACGGCGGCGGACGCCGCGGCGGCGCGCGCGCAGCTGCGGGCGGTGGAGCGGCGGCGCGCGGAGTTGCGGTTGCAGTTCAAGTTGAAGCAGCAGGCACAGCAGGAGGAGCTGCGGCAGCAGCAGCAGCAGCGGCAACTGCAGCAGGAGGCAGCCTTGCTTGCGTCATAGCACAATATGTTCAGATGATGCAAGGGTCATTACTCAGTAGGTCCTTAGCCAGGGGTCGAAGTCTCGGCGCCAAATAATGGGCTGGCTGATCCTGGTTATAAAAACAGGTTGTTTGTTGAAGCATTAATGACACGATCCAGCTTGTGATTTGCGAGGGTCAATCATCTCTTGCACGTAATGTTCCTTGCCGGGAATACAAAGGCCTGTAAAATGCACGTGCAGCACCTGAGCCCCCATGCATGTGTAGACACGTGCAGTTGGCATGATGATGCTGATCGTGACACGAGCATGCGTCCCCACCTGCTTTACCTGCGGAGCACGATGCAACAGCAGCCAAATGCTGCAGCAACTGCAGCTGTCATCCTCTCCTTTGGGCCCATGCACCGAGTGAGCCTTGTCTGTCCAATGCTCAGCATGCTTGCTGTTATGCCACCAATGCGTGCGCAGCCGCAGTCTGCGGCACACATGTTACATAGCAAGCAGCGCAGCACCAGCAGCAGCAGCACACGACGCCACAGCCAGCATGCTCGCAAAGCTGCCGCGGATTATGATATGTATAGTACTTCGGGACAGATGTGCCCCTGTGTGGTGTGGGAAGGGGGGGTGCCCACAAGTGAACAGCCCCTCTTACCACCTCCACAAACCTCGCGCATTTCGCACACGCCGCACCGCCCCCAGCGGCTGCAGCGCACCATTTACATACCGTACGCACGGGGCATGCGCGGCGGCGCCGGCGCAGGCAGCGTTACCGCGCCGCCTGTGCACTGGCGCGCACTCAGCGCTACCCCGCCCCCTCCCCCCTTTTGCAGCCCCTCGCCCCCCAGGCGTGCAAGGCAGGTTCAAAAACGAGCCACAGAGGTGGCGGCAGAGGCGGCGGCAGCGAACAATGGCTGCCACGACAGTTGGCTGTGTTGGAGTCCCGCTGCTGCGTGTGCGCAAAATCTCTGCGCCGTGCCGCCGCTGCTGTCGCTGACGCCGCAGCGACAGCGCGGGCGCCGTTTGAGAGAGAGCTGCGCGTTCGCTGCATTTTCGCGCTGAGTGATAGTCTTCGAGAATCAGAGCACTGCCACCTCCCCTACCCTTGCTGCTGCTGCGCGCACATGGCATGTTCGCCATCGCACTGCTGCAAACTGCCCCCGCTTGCGCGCCCTCCCGCTCTGCTGCACAGCCCCACCCCCTGTGTATGCGGCTAGTACTAGCGGTCGGTAACTGACGGCTACCTAGAATTCGACCTCTGATCACTACAACAAACTGCTTGTCACTGCGTTATGTGCGGGGGGGGGGGGGGTGCTGCGTGAATCGTGCGCGTGCGCACCGCAGCAGCCGCAGCTACACTGTGACAGACATGGTCGCCCCCCCCCCCCCGTTTCAAGGGGATGGTAGCAGGGGGGCCGGGGGGGGGGGGGGGGGGGGGGGGTATGTAGGCTACGCGCCCGCCAGCAGCGTGACGCGTGGCATGACCCCGCGACGTCGGGCCGCCCCCTTTTCAAGGGGAAGGTAGCAGAGGGGGGCGCGAGGGGGAGGTTGGGGGTATGTAGGCTACGCGCCCGCCGCCGGTGCGACGCGCGGCATGACCCCCGCGACGTCGGGCCGCCCCCCCAGGTCCGGCCAGTACAGGTGCTTCTTGGAGTGGAAGAAGCGGCACCAGAGCTCCCAGTGCTCGGGGCGCGCGTACTGCAGCGGCGGCGCGCCGCGCTTGTCGACGCAGCGCAGCAGGCGCACGTCCGCGTTGACAAGGAGCGTCACGACGTCGAAGCGCGGCTCCGCCGTCCAGAGCGCCTGGTGCAGCGCGTTGCGCCCGCAGTCGTCGCACGCGCCCGGCGGCGCGCCGCTCTCGAGCAGGAAGGCGACGACCGCGCGGCTGCCGCGCCGCGCCGCCGTGTGCAGGATGGACTCGCCTGCGCGGTAGCAGAGGGGGGGGGGTGGAGGGGGGGTTAGCACTGCAGGGGTGTGTGTGGGGGGGGTAGCATTGCAGTTGAGCGCTGCCATCACATTGCATTGCATTTGGCTGCAACCCAGAACAGGCCCATAGTGTCTGGTGCCTTTGCATGACTGGGCGGAGACCGCTGGTTAGCTCCGAAAGCTGAGATGGTGTCACGTGCATCTTGACGTGCGGCAGGTGGGCTCATGGCTGTCATGGTCGCACATAACGCAGGCATCAACCTCTGCAGTCCATGCTGCTTTCTAAGGCAGCAGGTTTGCCGTGAGGCAGCGGCGTCGCCGCCTCACACACAAGGTCTCCATGTGTACAGCGCGCTGCCGCTCAGGCACCACTGGGCAATTCTCAATGCGATAACTCGCAAGTGCTCACCGCGCCGGCAGCGCACTCGTGACAGCCGCGCGCCTCACTCGTCGCGTGAGATACGGCCAAGACAGCATCAAGCAACATACCAGAACGACGCTGCTCACCACGTGCGAGTTGCGGCTGAGGCAACAGAGTGTGAGTGCTACCCGCTGGCATGATGCCACAGTGCTGTAGCTGCCTACCCCCATCGTGGCGATCCCCCCGAGCGACATCAACAGCGCGTCTGCTGCCGCAGCGAGCTCGAGGCTTTGACAGCGCGGAGCTGCATGCGTGCTGCCTGCCCACTCGCGGCGCTGAGTCACCATACCACTGCACGTGCTCACTGGTGCAAATCACCTGCGACGTGGGTGCCATTGCAATCTGCATACCTGTCGCCACAGCTTTGTGAATCATTCCTGCCTTCATCATCATCAGGCATGCCCTATGGGACTTCAGGCTCGGACGTAAAGCGCTACGTACATCGGCAAGTCTAACGCGCACTGATGCCGTGCCCAGCGATACGGCGAAGGCTGCTACAGAGGTAATGCTGATGAGCGCCGATGCCTGATGCTACACAGCTGAGCGCTGCTGCAGCGGCGACGACCGCGCGGACACCCGTACACTCCCGGCAGCCACAAACACACACACACAAATAGAGAGGGGGCGCATGCAAAGAGAGCGGCGAGCGCCGCTGACTCACCGAAGCGGTTGCACGCCGACATGCACCTCCCCGCGTCGCGCATCGCGCGCAGCGCCGCGACGTCGTCCGCGCGCACCGCCGCCACGAGCTCGTTGTCGTACGACGCGAGCTCGTGCGCGTGCGGCGCGCGCCGGAACGGCGTGTCGAGGGTAGGCACCAGCTCCGTCAGGTAACCCCGCTCCGTCAGGATGCCGTGCAGCACGTCCTGGGGGTGCGCTCCGGGGGGTATGGGATCCGGCAGCGCCCGCAGCCAGGCGCCTATGGCCTCGTTCTCACGCGCGTGCATGCGTTTGCACGCGGGGAGCCCCCAGGGCTGCCCGGGGCCGAGCTCCTCCAGGGGGGGGAGGAGCAGGCAGGCACCCGTCCTGTCCGCGTCGGGCTCGAAGTCCGCGCAGGCGTGGTGCGGGTGGCAGGCGCAGCCGCTATGTGCCTGCGCTGGCGCTGCTGCCGCTGCTGCTGCTGCAGCGGTGGCACTATGTTTCGGCGGTTGTAATGGCTCGGCGAGCTCGCAGCTGCTGCCATCCGAGTCAACGCTGTTGGACCCTTCCATACTCAGCCCCCTCGAGAACGCCTGCTCTATCCCCGCTAATTCGTCGTCACCTTCCCGAAAGCCACTATGTTGATGCGATGCAGACTGCTCTGCTGCCTCTGGGGCAGCAGCATCATGTCGCTGCTGGAGCGCGTCCCTGCCTTGTTTGTGCAACTGTTGACATTGGTCCTCCTCCCCGCTGCTCCCGCTGCTGGCGCGTGACCGCTTCGCTGGTGAGAGAGGTAGGCCGGAGGCCACCTCACTCATTGCAATGCCATGAAGGCCTCCCACGATGGCTGCCATCGTCGCTGGCCTCAGCTCTGCCACCTCGTGCCCCGGTGTTCCTGCGCTATAACGCCATTGCAACGCTTCTTCTGGCAACAGCTGTGGTGCCTACTGCTGCCGCCGACAATGGACTGTAATTACCAAGCTTGAAGCTTTGGCTCGTGTGCGTCGTTGCTGTGCTGACAGACTCCAAGAAGCCTGAACTTCGCGTCAGCAGAGGTTTCGTCAAGCAAGCCCTAACCCTAGAAACTACAGATTGGCGAGTCCTCCGAAGCAGTTGAGGAACAACAACCTCGACGTTGAACCTCCTGTGCAGGTGAGCCCCTGATGATCAGAGCTGAAAGAGCAAGGCGCACGCATGGCAGCTGAGTATGCAATGTCGAGCGTTCAACGTCGCACGACCGCAGCCAGGAAAAGGGCAAGTGCGAGCGGTCTGCGTACACTATCATGTTGCCAGCCAGACGAGCAGATCAGGTGGTGATGCAGCAGTTCGCCATTGCTGTGATGCAGTGGTTCGCCATTCCTATGATGCAGCGGTTCGCCATCGGTACAATAGCAACATGTGCCAGTGGCGCCACAGGTGTACGCGAATTGCGGGGGCATGGCACTAATCACTGACCACCTGTGTATGAATAAACAAAGGCCCCAAGTAAGTGACCAGACACAGCGCGGACCAAGGCCAGATGATCATCCAAACGGCAGCAGCAGCGTGACAACAAGAGCGGAGCGCAGGCAGCAGCAGCGTGCAAGCTGTCGCATAACGCATTAATTGCGAGTGTGGAACAAACCCGGACGGCGCATGCGCCGCGCACCCACTGTGTGACCAACACGTACCATGCACACGCAGCACGCGCAAGCGCGCGCCGCAACGGACGCCAGCCAAAAACCCTAGGCGTAGGGCACGCACCCCCTCAAACACCCCCCTACCTACGGACTACATATCCCTACGGCGTCATCGGCGTCATCTCCACCCCCTCTGCGCGCCCGGCGCTGCCGCCGCTGCCGCCACCGCCGCTGCCGCCATCCTCCGTCGCCACGCGCGTATACGCCCCTGCCGCCGCTGCGCGCTGCTGCGGCGCCGCTGCCGGCGCGCCGAAGCGGAACGCACTGCTGCGCCGCGCCGCGTAGTCGCGCGCCTCATCCGCGCGGCTCGCGCGAATGACGAAGACGAGCATCTCTACGACGGTGATGGCGAAGGCGCCGACGAGGCCCGCAGCCATGCGGTGCGCGTCGCGCGAGACAAAGTACTTGCTCACCCAGTAGCAGAGGCCGAACATGGTGAGGCCCGCGAGGACCATGTTGGCGCCGACGGCGGCCTGGAACTTGAGCGTCACCTGTTGAAGTTGGGGTGTGTGGGGAGAATGAGAGTGTGATTTATTTGTAAAGGTGAATCAGGATGCCCTGTGCGTGCAAGAGTCCTGCTGCGCGCCATGTCCTGGAACCTGAGCGTCACCTGTTGAAGTTGGGCGATTCGGGCAGAGAGTGCGTGTGTGAGTCTGGAGAGGTGGGACGGGGTGCCCTGTGTGTGCAAGAGTCCTGCTGCGCGCGGCGTGCCGGACACAGGAATGTGATGGCACAGTAGGCCAGAGATGACGCGCCAAGGACCATCAGAACAGCATTAGCGCCGACGGCGGTACCAAGTCGTGGTGACCCGTCAAACAGGGGCGAGCATCAGCCTCGAAGGCGTCTCGTGAGACTGCAGACAATGTCGACTCACAATGGCCGCAGCATCATCAACAGTATTTGCCGACCCAGTGACAGCACGCACGGACGACTCCGCCATGCACCCATGCTTGTGCTCCCTGCGAGCGGCGCCCACACGAGGCCGCCACGCCCTTAGCAAACTGCCTACGCCTGCTACCACAAGCAAGCATGTGTCAACGAAGCCGCCATCCCCGTAGAAAACTGTCTATGGCTGTGGCCCCGACCACGTGTCAACATCTCGCAGGGCCGCACAAGCACAGCGCTGCTACGTGCTTGTCACAGAGGCGGTGGCGTTTGCGCCGCGACCCCGCGTGTCGGCGCTGTCAAGAGTTGCACTCAGCACTGGATACCCAGTTTGAGTGTCAGGAGTGAGTGTAGGGTTAGGGTTAACAGAATGTTGTTGAGGGTTTGGTTTAAGAGTGGTGTTAGAGGGCCACCTGGATGTCGTTGCGCCGCGGCCCGCGAATCGACGCCGCTGACAGTTCTGCTCAGCACTGGGTGCCCGTTGCTAGTGTCAATGGTGAGAGTAAAGTCAGGGTCAACAGGATGTCATCAGGGTTGGGTCTGGGAGTGGAACTAGGGCTACCTGGATGTCGCTGGGGCCATGGCGATCCCGCCGCGGCCCCGTATCGACGCCGTCATGCGCTCGTACTCGCGCTCCTCGTGCCAGTGTCATTGATGAGAGTAGTGCTGGGAATAGAATATGTCATTAGGGTTTGGTCTGAGAGTAGAACTAGGGGTACCTGGATGTCGCTGGGGCCGTGGCGATCCCGCCGCGGCCCGCGTATCGACGCCGTCATGCGCTCGTACTCGCGCTCCTCGTGCGCGAGCTCGAGGTGCTGCCGCCGCTGCGCGAACTGCGCGTCGCGGTGCTTGGTCGCCTCGCGCGCCGCGACGCTCTCCGGGAAGATGAGTCCGCCGCCGCGCAGCAGCTCTGCACAAGCGCAGACGCACATGGCGATGTTCAGCGCGCGTGATCGTAGTGATTGTACTTCTGATGATCAGTGGTGAGAGCGCCGCGACGCTGAACTACCAGCATAAGCACGTGATGGTGACGATCAGTCGCCTCGCGCGCCGCGACGCTCACAGGGAAGATGAGGCCGCCGCCGCGCAGCAGCTCTGCGCGCAAGTGCAGAGGGCGATGCTCAGCGTGCGTGATCGTTGTGATCCTTGTGATCAGCGGTGAGCGCGTCGCGACGCTGATGCGCACACGGCAATTCCCGGCTCTGCACACACGTGATTGTGATGACCAGCTGTGGGCCGCAACGCGCTCCAGGAAAGACGAGTCTGACTCGGCGCAGCAGCTCTGCGCCGGTCGCGTAGGCTGCGGCAGCGCTCGGCACGTGACGACGGCATTGCGCGGTGAGCATTGTGACGCATGAGCCGCGCGCATGCGAGGGCGGTGTGGCAACAATCTGCTGCTGGCAAGTATGTGGGCGCCGCCCAAGATGAGTGCCGCCGTGCCGTGTGTTGAGACAGTGCGGCCGCCACGCCGCGCGAAGCGCCGCGACAGTGATGGAGTGACTCGCCCGGACCCAAGCAAAAGTAGAGTCGGTCTACTCAGGAGCCGAGCTTTGTGGTGCCACCGCTCATCATATGATGGTTGCGAGCGGCTTCTCAGGCTTGAAATGCTTATGGCCGCCGTGCCTTCTGTACGAACCAATGAGAAGAAAGTGCTGCCGTCACTCTTAGGGGCTGTGCTGCGCAGCGCATGAATGCGCGTGCTGCGCATGTGGAATCATTTCTCTAAGGGATGACCCCGCTGCCTCCTCCGTGCAGCGAGGGTGCAGTGCTCATCGCAGGACCGTGATGACTGGCCGTGACGTTGCTGGCGCTCAAATACTGTCTGCGGTGGTGCCGCTACTTGTCGACGTGCAATGAGCAGCTCATGACAGACAGCGAAGTGCATATGGTGACGCTCCCGAAAGCCGCGCCGCGCAGCGGCTAACCCTTCCTTTTAGTGGGCAGCGCTCAGCACGGCGCACTGATGGCGATCGTCGTCAGTGACCACTGACAACTCAAGCAAGGATGATGCATCAATCCACTTGTGAGTGCCACCAATACTGACAACAGGCTTTGAGCTTGAGCAGCAGCGGTGCTGCAGCATGTAGCAGGCGAAGGCGTTGCTGTTTCAAAGCTTATTGGCCAGGACTGGCCATGCTGTGCGTTACTGGTACTGAATATTGCTGCAGCAGAGCGCCTTGATGTCAATCACATGGCAGATGGGTTGAACATGTTCGGGCTGGTTCAGCAACGTTTGTCGAGTGCGTCCCGCTTTCGTTAGTACCGCAACTTGAGGTTGTCATGGGTGAAGGGCAACGCTTCAAGTGGCATGCTACAGCAGCCAGGCAGCCGCTTGCAACATGAACAGCAAGTGGCATGGAGCTCCAGGGAGGGACATGAGAAGCTCGCTCTCCTGATTGCACTTCACGGCACGCATCACTAATCCGACTAGCACGTGACGGCCAGGCAGTCGTGCTCACCCAATAACCGTTCTCCATCAGCGCCGCCTTCCCCTAGCCCCTTTAAGTGAGACGCCAGCCGCCGCAGTAGTCCTGGAGGTATGCCCCTTTTCACGCTTTTGCCATCGTCGTAGCTCTTGTTGAGGTGCGTGGTAACCTCCGCCACAAGTGTTGGCTCCACTCCTGCGTCCACAGAGAGAGCTCGCAGCGTTGCCTCCAGGCTGGGAGTCACTTCCACCAGCAGCATGCTGCCGCGTGCAGATTAAAAACTCAAGCCTCACTAACAGTACCTACCTACCTGCCCGAGAACGCGCCTCCGAGAACGGTTTGCAACGGTTTTTGGGCTTGTGTGTTTTGGCCTGTTGCTGTCTCTGCGGGTCTCTGCACGTCTGCGCATCTCTAGGGGCGACGTCCTGTCAAGTACGTACCATTGCAACAGCTATGGCAGGCGCTGAGCATGACGAAGCCCTCGCCAACGAGCTGAAGAGAATAGCGACAGTAGTGAAGAGCAAGCGCATCGACCTGCGTTCCCATTGCTTCGACGAGGACAAGGGTCGAACTGGCGCCGTGCCGTTGCAGTTTGTGTTGAACACCATGGACATGTACGGCCTTTGCGACATTGCCACGCAAGCGCTGCTGCAGGCTGACTATTTGTGGTCAGTGCCGCGTCAAAAGACCCTCAGTATGCCACTCACAGTCACCATAGCCGGCAAAGTAGAGTCTGGCGGTCAAGCATGGGTCGATTACGACAAATTCTGCACCGCTCTGCAGAGGTGCACGCGGCGTCCCGCGCCTGATACAGTCAATTGGCTGAAGGCAGTGGTGGCAGCAGGGCCACAGACGGGACGGCAGCCAGAGCACCAGCAGGAGGAGCCAGAGTTGACCGCTCCTTGCGCCATGAGCAGACAGCAGCCTGAATGCAGCGCTGCGTCAGCGGACGCCCTGTCTCACTGGGAGAGGTATGCCTTTAAGCAAATGCTGAAGCAGGAGGCCGACGCGGCCCAGCACCTGAGCGCGCAAGCCCTGGCAGACTGTGCCGCGCGCATGTCCGCCTTCGGACGCGTCGCCGTCAGCACGCCCAGCGCCGACTTTTGCATGACAGCGCTCAGCGCGGGCTGCAGCAACAGCGGCCTCGCACAGTCAGTCACTGCGGAGCAGCACAGCCGCCGCGTACTCGCAGCACTCGCGTCAGCCCTGGAACCCCCCAGCAGCAAACCGATCAAATGGGTGGAGTTCTACTTGGCGGCATGCGATCCGCAAGCGCTGCGCTGGGGCTATCTTCCCCGCGACGAGGCACTGGCGCGCGCTCGCGAGCTGTTCGCAGAGTGCGAGCTCCTACAGGTCAGGCCTTGCTAGCTGCCTGTGATAACAGCAAGAGGTTTCAACAAAATAGCAGGTGCTTGCAGCACAAAAGCTCTCGCTACATACCCTTGTGCAGTTGGTGCGGTACAGCCCAAGACCCCTGCTCTCTCTGTGCGAAGCTCAACAATGACTACAATTAACTGCGCCTTTCAAGTTCTGACGTCATAGCAGTGCTGTGTCACCAGAACGTCTGGACACAGTCAGGCTAAACAGCCTGCGGTTGCGAAGGCGCTATGTACTGAGTCAAACAGTGGTTCGCTGCCAGCAGTGCACAACAGAGGACTCACAATGACCTGCTTCAAGTATAGAAGCACATGTCTTCTCCTCTCATACACATATGTGTAGCACCAGCCACATGTGTGCTTCAAGCGCACAGGTGACTGAACGTAGGTCTAATGATGACCATATGTTGCGCCTGCTGCTCAGCCTGCAATAGCCCTTCTCACAAGTGCTGTGCAAATCACACTTGTCAAACTGTGCAGGCACAGCTGCTGGCACCGGGTATGAGCGGCGGCACCGCGTCAGCAACCTCGCTAACTGCGGCAATTGCCACCAAGGTGCAGCAAGCCACGCGGCTGCAGCAACTCGCAGCGCATGACATCGCGGATGGCAGTGGCGATGGCGCAAGCGGCAGCGGCAGCAGCAGCAGCAGTGGCGGCGTCTGCGGCAACACCGGTCATGGCAATGGCAAATGCCGCAGCCCTGAGGGTGCTCCGCGCTGCAAGGATTCTATGTCAGCACAGCCAATGGCACTTGGCGTTTGCGCGCACGCGCAGGAGGCAATGAACCCGCGACGCATGGACTTTGTGCACACCACCAAGTTCGCGCGTCAGGGGCTGAGCATCCATGAGGCAGGTGCAGGAACGGTCCTGCGGAAAGGTCCGGGAAAGCACGGAGCAGGGCAGCAGCTGGGGCTGAAGGATGAAGCGTGGGACAGGTACTTGGTGGCGGTGGAGTCGCGTGTGCCACTGCGTGCCATGCACGAGGTTGTGGTGGTTGGTGGCCATGGAGGTCACAGCAAATGAACCATCAAGTATGTCACAAGGCTCATGTACTTATGGACTTGTATTTAACAAAGGCTCATGTACTACTACTTCCGTTACTGACTGCTGTTGCTGCACTGGCCGCACTGCACTTGCTCGAGCTGGTTGAGGTCAGGATGCGACTGCCTTTCGGTGTGCAATTGCAGCTGATGATTGAGACTGAGATTGTTTGCGGGTGCTTCACAGTGATGGATGGCTGAAGCAACTGGCTATGGCAGGGAGATTCCACATCTGACAATGCCCCTGCCACGTGTGTGTGTGTACATAAATGCGTAAATCACCTGGCTTGGCTTCAAGGAGAGTTCAAGGCATGTATAGACGGTGCTCAATGCATGCAAGCTGATTTCACCATTGCATCAGCTACTGTGCCTGCTGGTGCCTGCAAGACCTGCATTTGAACAGCTCAAAGTGCAACTGCCAGGACCAGGCCGCTCCTCACCAATACACTACAACGGGACAGCAACACCAGGCAGTCAGTATCTACGTTCTTGGAAGCATTCGTGAGTGTGCTACGCATCAACACATGCCTCGAGGTAATCAGGCCAAACCGCTATTTAAGTAGCAGAGGCATCTGCTGCTCACAGCAATGCAGCGCATGCTCCCCCAAACATGATGCGCTCAAAGTACTTGATTAATTATTTGAGGGGTGCCCACATTGCATCGACACAGACATACAGCGATGAGTGACCAGCCTCAGCTGGAACATCAGGACTCGCTATCTAGCTTCTTACTGCCTGCCGTTAATGCCTAAACCCAACCAATTCCTAAACGTAACCCTATCTGGGCACTTGTTACAACCCTCATCTTACCGCTACCTGTGTGCAAGGTGTCGGTTACAGCAACTTGAAGTGCACTTGTATGTTAATCGTGATCGTCAATGCGCATTGTGGTACTTGCGCAAGGCTTCACATTGTCAAGATGCATTTAGATTTTGAGCCCCAAGCTGGACATCCACCATCTGGGCATTTGCACGCCCTTTGTGAACATCCATGAGTAGTACACTTGCACACCATTCAGATTGCTGGCTGCTGCCAAGCACTGTGTACTCTGCGGGTTCATGTGTGCAGGCAAACAGGATGATCGAGCTAGCTCTCCTGTGTGACTATCAGCACAAGACTGGTAGACTTCGATGACAGCAAGCACCATCCTTTGTTTAACATTGGCAAGCAAGCAACGAACAAGACCATCATTATCATCGTCAGCAGCAGCAGCAGCAGCAGCAGCAGCAGCAGCAGCAGCAGCAGCAGCAGCAGCAGCAGCAGCAGCAGCAGCAGCAGCAGCAGCAGCAGCAGCAGCAGCAGCAGCAGCAGCAGCAGCAGCAGCAGCAGCAGCAGCAGCAGCAGCAGCAGCAGCAGCAGCAGCAGCAGCAGCAGCAGCAGCAGCAGCAGCAGCAGCAGCAGCAGCAGCAGCAGCAGCAGCAGCAGCAGCAGCAGCAGCAGCAGCAGCAGCAGCAGCAGCAGCAGCAGCAGCAGCAGCAGCAGCAGCAGCAGCAGCAGCAGCAGCAGCAGCAGCAGCAGCAGCAGCAGCAGCAGCAGCAGCAGCAGCAGCAGCAGCAGCAGCAGCAGCAGCAGCAGCAGCAGCAGCAGCAGCAGCAGCAGCAGCAGCAGCAGCAGCAGCAGCAGCAGCAGCAGCAGCAGCAGCAGCAGCAGCAGCAGCAGCAGCAGCAGCAGCAGCAGCAGCAGCAGCAGCAGCAGCAGCAGCAGCAGCAGCAGCAGCAGCAGCAGCAGCAGCAGCAGCAGCAGCAGCAGCAGCAGCAGCAGCAGCAGCAGCAGCAGCAGCAGCAGCAGCAGCAGCAGCAGCAGCAGCAGCAGCAGCAGCAGCAGCAGCAGCAGCAGCAGCAGCAGCAGCAGCAGCAGCAGCAGCAGCAGCAGCAGCAGCAGCAGCAGCAGCAGCAGCAGCAGCAGCAGCAGCAGCAGCAGCAGCAGCAGCAGCAGCAGCAGCAGCAGCAGCAGCAGCAGCAGCAGCAGCAGCAGCAGCAGCAGCAGCAGCAGCAGCAGCAGCAGCAGCAGCAGCAGCAGCAGCAGCAGCAGCAGCAGCAGCAGCAGCAGCAGCAGCAGCAGCAGCAGCAGCAGCAGCAGCAGCAGCAGCAGCAGCAGCAGCAGCAGCAGCAGCAGCAGCAGCAGCAGCAGCAGCAGCAGCAGCAGCAGCAGCAGCAGCAGCAGCAGCAGCAGCAGCAGCAGCAGCAGCAGCAGCAGCAGCAGCAGCAGCAGCAGCAGCAGCAGCAGCAGCAGCAGCAGCAGCAGCAGCAGCAGCAGCAGCAGCAGCAGCAGCAGCAGCAGCAGCAGCAGCAGCAGCAGCAGCAGCAGCAGCAGCAGCAGCAGCAGCAGCAGCAGCAGCAGCAGCAGCAGCAGCAGCAGCAGCAGCAGCAGCAGCAGCAGCAGCAGCAGCAGCAGCAGCAGCAGCAGCAGCAGCAGCAGCAGCAGCAGCAGCAGCAGCAGCAGCAGCAGCAGCAGCAGCAGCAGCAGCAGCAGCAGCAGCAGCAGCAGCAGCAGCAGCAGCAGCAGCAGCAGCAGCAGCAGCAGCAGCAGCAGCAGCAGCAGCAGCAGCAGCAGCAGCAGCAGCAGCAGCAGCAGCAGCAGCAGCAGCAGCAGCAGCAGCAGCAGCAGCAGCAGCAGCAGCAGCAGCAGCAGCAGCAGCAGCAGCAGCAGCAGCAGCAGCAGCAGCAGCAGCAGCAGCAGCAGCAGCAGCAGCAGCAGCAGCAGCAGCAGCAGCAGCAGCAGCAGCAGCAGCAGCAGCAGCAGCAGCAGCAGCAGCAGCAGCAGCAGCAGCAGCAGCAGCAGCAGCAGCAGCAGCAGCAGCAGCAGCAGCAGCAGCAGCAGCAGCAGCAGCAGCAGCAGCAGCAGCAGCAGCAGCAGCAGCAGCAGCAGCAGCAGCAGCAGCAGCAGCAGCAGCAGCAGCAGCAGCAGCAGCAGCAGCAGCAGCAGCAGCAGCAGCAGCAGCAGCAGCAGCAGCAGCAGCAGCAGCAGCAGCAGCAGCAGCAGCAGCAGCAGCAGCAGCAGCAGCAGCAGCAGCAGCAGCAGCAGCAGCAGCAGCAGCAGCAGCAGCAGCAGCAGCAGCAGCAGCAGCAGCAGCAGCAGCAGCAGCAGCAGCAGCAGCAGCAGCAGCAGCAGCAGCAGCAGCAGCAGCAGCAGCAGCAGCAGCAGCAGCAGCAGCAGCAGCAGCAGCAGCAGCAGCAGCAGCAGCAGCAGCAGCAGCAGCAGCAGCAGCAGCAGCAGCAGCAGCAGCAGCAGCAGCAGCAGCAGCAGCAGCAGCAGCAGCAGCAGCAGCAGCAGCAGCAGCAGCAGCAGCAGCAGCAGCAGCAGCAGCAGCAGCAGCAGCAGCAGCAGCAGCAGCAGCAGCAGCAGCAGCAGCAGCAGCAGCAGCAGCAGCAGCAGCAGCAGCAGCAGCAGCAGCAGCAGCAGCAGCAGCAGCAGCAGCAGCAGCAGCAGCAGCAGCAGCAGCAGCAGCAGCAGCAGCAGCAGCAGCAGCAGCAGCAGCAGCAGCAGCAGCAGCAGCAGCAGCAGCAGCAGCAGCAGCAGCAGCAGCAGCAGCAGCAGCAGCAGCAGCAGCAGCAGCAGCAGCAGCAGCAGCAGCAGCAGCAGCAGCAGCAGCAGCAGCAGCAGCAGCAGCAGCAGCAGCAGCAGCAGCAGCAGCAGCAGCAGCAGCAGCAGCAGCAGCAGCAGCAGCAGCAGCAGCAGCAGCAGCAGCAGCAGCAGCAGCAGCAGCAGCAGCAGCAGCAGCAGCAGCAGCAGCAGCAGCAGCAGCAGCAGCAGCAGCAGCAGCAGCAGCAGCAGCAGCAGCAGCAGCAGCAGCAGCAGCAGCAGCAGCAGCAGCAGCAGCAGCAGCAGCAGCAGCAGCAGCAGCAGCAGCAGCAGCAGCAGCAGCAGCAGCAGCAGCAGCAGCAGCAGCAGCAGCAGCAGCAGCAGCAGCAGCAGCAGCAGCAGCAGCAGCAGCAGCAGCAGCAGCAGCAGCAGCAGCAGCAGCAGCAGCAGCAGCAGCAGCAGCAGCAGCAGCAGCAGCAGCAGCAGCAGCAGCAGCAGCAGCAGCAGCAGCAGCAGCAGCAGCAGCAGCAGCAGCAGCAGCAGCAGCAGCAGCAGCAGCAGCAGCAGCAGCAGCAGCAGCAGCAGCAGCAGCAGCAGCAGCAGCAGCAGCAGCAGCAGCAGCAGCAGCAGCAGCAGCAGCAGCAGCAGCAGCAGCAGCAGCAGCAGCAGCAGCAGCAGCAGCAGCAGCAGCAGCAGCAGCAGCAGCAGCAGCAGCAGCAGCAGCAGCAGCAGCAGCAGCAGCAGCAGCAGCAGCAGCAGCAGCAGCAGCAGCAGCAGCAGCAGCAGCAGCAGCAGCAGCAGCAGCAGCAGCAGCAGCAGCAGCAGCAGCAGCAGCAGCAGCAGCAGCAGCAGCAGCAGCAGCAGCAGCAGCAGCAGCAGCAGCAGCAGCAGCAGCAGCAGCAGCAGCAGCAGCAGCAGCAGCAGCAGCAGCAGCAGCAGCAGCAGCAGCAGCAGCAGCAGCAGCAGCAGCAGCAGCAGCAGCAGCAGCAGCAGCAGCAGCAGCAGCAGCAGCAGCAGCAGCAGCAGCAGCAGCAGCAGCAGCAGCAGCAGCAGCAGCAGCAGCAGCAGCAGCAGCAGCAGCAGCAGCAGCAGCAGCAGCAGCAGCAGCAGCAGCAGCAGCAGCAGCAGCAGCAGCAGCAGCAGCAGCAGCAGCAGCAGCAGCAGCAGCAGCAGCAGCAGCAGCAGCAGCAGCAGCAGCAGCAGCAGCAGCAGCAGCAGCAGCAGCAGCAGCAGCAGCAGCAGCAGCAGCAGCAGCAGCAGCAGCAGCAGCAGCAGCAGCAGCAGCAGCAGCAGCAGCAGCAGCAGCAGCAGCAGCAGCAGCAGCAGCAGCAGCAGCAGCAGCAGCAGCAGCAGCAGCAGCAGCAGCAGCAGCAGCAGCAGCAGCAGCAGCAGCAGCAGCAGCAGCAGCAGCAGCAGCAGCAGCAGCAGCAGCAGCAGCAGCAGCAGCAGCAGCAGCAGCAGCAGCAGCAGCAGCAGCAGCAGCAGCAGCAGCAGCAGCAGCAGCAGCAGCAGCAGCAGCAGCAGCAGCAGCAGCAGCAGCAGCAGCAGCAGCAGCAGCAGCAGCAGCAGCAGCAGCAGCAGCAGCAGCAGCAGCAGCAGCAGCAGCAGCAGCAGCAGCAGCAGCAGCAGCAGCAGCAGCAGCAGCAGCAGCAGCAGCAGCAGCAGCAGCAGCAGCAGCAGCAGCAGCAGCAGCAGCAGCAGCAGCAGCAGCAGCAGCAGCAGCAGCAGCAGCAGCAGCAGCAGCAGCAGCAGCAGCAGCAGCAGCAGCAGCAGCAGCAGCAGCAGCAGCAGCAGCAGCAGCAGCAGCAGCAGCAGCAGCAGCAGCAGCAGCAGCAGCAGCAGCAGCAGCAGCAGCAGCAGCAGCAGCAGCAGCAGCAGCAGCAGCAGCAGCAGCAGCAGCAGCAGCAGCAGCAGCAGCAGCAGCAGCAGCAGCAGCAGCAGCAGCAGCAGCAGCAGCAGCAGCAGCAGCAGCAGCAGCAGCAGCAGCAGCAGCAGCAGCAGCAGCAGCAGCAGCAGCAGCAGCAGCAGCAGCAGCAGCAGCAGCAGCAGCAGCAGCAGCAGCAGCAGCAGCAGCAGCAGCAGCAGCAGCAGCAGCAGCAGCAGCAGCAGCAGCAGCAGCAGCAGCAGCAGCAGCAGCAGCAGCAGCAGCAGCAGCAGCAGCAGCAGCAGCAGCAGCAGCAGCAGCAGCAGCAGCAGCAGCAGCAGCAGCAGCAGCAGCAGCAGCAGCAGCAGCAGCAGCAGCAGCAGCAGCAGCAGCAGCAGCAGCAGCAGCAGCAGCAATAATGTGCGCATCAAATCTGCGTGGGCCCGTGTGCATAGACTATATGTATTGCAAGCAGGGCACGACAATAATGTACAACACAGCTGCTGCGGCACTACACGCGCTATGTCACCCGCGCTTGCTGCTCACCATTGGATCCTGAGTCTCCTGACCCAGGGTCATCAGCGCCTGCCTCCCTTGAAAGCTGAATCTGTGAAATTGCGGCACAAAAACCTATCGGGCGTTGACCACTACTGGAGGCACCCTTCTACTCCACACCCTCGTAATTGAGAGTTGGCTAATTGACAAGTGGTTTGCTAGGTCCGGGGATAGAAGTCAGGGCAGCCGTGGGCACGCGCCCACTCTACCACGCCGTGGCGCCCTAACTGTCCGGCGTACATTGTGGTCCTGCCGTCCCAGGGGCACCCGCTAGAGCGCGCCCACTGCAGCATGCCTAGGTCGCCGGCCATCGCCAAATGCATGCAGACGCGCGCATCGCAGGGGCAGCCGGCGCTGTGCGCCCACCTGAGAACGTCGAAGCTGCGCGTTCGAGCTAGCGCTTCGCACGTCCACTCGTCCCAGGGGCACCCATTATCGTGCGCCCAGCGCAGCACCTCGAAGTGCCCCTCGTTGGCGGCGGCCGAACGCGTCTTGGCGTCCCAGGGACAGCCGCTGGCGCGCGCCCACTGCAGCGTATGAAGGTCGCCACGCTGCGCCAGGTCTCTGCATGTCCGCTCGTCCCAGGGGAACCCGTTGGCGCGTGCCCACTGCAGCACATCGAGGTGCCCCTATGCCGCAGCGTTACTGCACGTGTCCTCGTCCATGGGGCATCCGTTGGCGCGCGCCCACTGCAGCATCTCGAGATGCCCCTGTGATGCAGCGGTGCTGCACGTCTGCGCATGCCATGGGTACCCGTTAGCGCGAGCCCACTGCAGCAGCTCCAGATCACCGTGTTTCGCACCATACCTGTACGCCTCGCTGGGAGCCCAGGGGCAGCCTTTGGCATGTGCCCACTGCACTACCTCGAGGTGCCCCCGCTCCAGAGCATTTTGGCAAACCCGCTTGTCCCAGAGGCAGCCGTTCGCACGTGCCCAGCGCAGCACCTCCAGGTGCCCGCCTGCGGCTGCTGATGAGCATACGCCCTCGTCCCAGGGGCAGCCGTTCGCGCGCGCCCACTGCAGCACGGCGATATGCCCCCCAGCCGCAGCTGATGAGGTGATGGTCCTACCGGCCCAGGGACACCCATTGGCGTGTGCCCACTGCAGCACCTCGAGGTGCCCAGCCTGTGCGGCAGAGATCGCCGTGTAATTGTCCCATGCGCAACTGATCTGGCGCAGCCACTGCAGCACCTCAAGGTGCCCGCCGGCCGCAGCAGCCCTGCAAGTCTCCGTGCTTGAGGGAACGCCGTTCTGGCTCAGCCACTGCAGCAGCTGCAGATGGCCTCTCTCGGCAGCCATGTCAGCATAAACTGATAGCAGTGGCTCAGGACGCACGCTACGGAGGAGCAGCAGACCTTGAAAGTGCCCGCGGCGAATGCACGAGCCCTGCGCCAAGCCCGCACTCAAGCCGTTCTGCATCGCCCACTCTATGAGGCTAGTACAGGCCATGGTGTCTGCCGCCACCGTCTGGTGCTTTCGTGGGGCTTGGAGATGCTCGATCTCAGCGTTGAAAGCGGTGCAGGTGGATCTGACCATGAGGGACGGAGGCAGGAAAGCCAGTGTGTACGGCGCAGTAGTCAAGACTAAGTCACCAGCCGCCGTCATCCCGATGGAGCAGTTTACGGTTGGCGAGACTAGTGAGATGGCTTTGATCAGCGGCTGTTACTCCTCACTCAGTTGAAGTTGTGTCGAGCGCGCGGAGTGGCGGGGGACAGTGCGCAGTGTCAGCTTTGACGCAGTGCGCGGTCAGCTGGGGACAGTTGCACCTTTTGCGGCAGCGACGAGCGCGACCGCTGGACACAGACTCTTGGCGTCACTCGCAGGCGTCGTAGCGACGATCGAGCAAGAAGAGGCCCGTGGTGCTATAAGTGACGCTGAAGTTGAATGATCTCGCTTTGACAGCCTTCATGCAGTGATGACGAAGCACCGACCACCACTTGTGGGTGCCTCGCTGCATTTAGCGCCAGACCCCGGTAGCTGCTGCCCAATTTGAAGTCGAGCTCGAGACTTTAGTGGCAGGCGCAGCACGGGCTGCCGAGTGTACGCGCACAACCAGCATTATGCCAGCAACGGCAGTAGATGCGACAGTGGCAATGAATACAGAAATCAGAGCACAGCCGAGCACTCAAGCCGACAGGCGCACGCCTGTGCAGGGTCGGCAGGCGCGACATTGCACAATGTCTGTTGTCACTAATGCAGCGCAGGTGCGGCGCTGGTAGCAGGCGATGGAGCGGAGAAGCCAAGGGGCTGCGGCGTTGACTCCAGTATTCTGTAACGCATTGAGCATCACCGCGGTTCTTACAACGCGAGTGCCGCTACTGCTACTAGCATATCTGCTGCAACCAGGCCAGATTGAGTCTGAAGAGCAGGGACGACGACGACCACTGGCAGGCAGCAGCGGAGACGTCGCGATTGCAGCGCTCCTACCTGGCAGAGGCACATACCGGCTGCTGCTGTTGCATAAATGCACAGGGGTTTGCCCTCACACACATGGAAGTGTACGGGCTGGACAACAACAGGAGCAGCAGCTCAGTCTTGTTTGCTGTAGTACAAGGTGTTGCGCTCAAAACACAGTGTTTATTGCGCTGCAAGCCCGTGACAGCAGCACTCCTGCTGAACGGCGTTCAGGCATGCAAGTCTTGAAGGTGGGACAAATTTGTTCTTGAATGTTGAAATGGTGCAACAGCACGTGCGCTGGACGCCCTGATGTGCGAGACGAGGGAAATATCGCAATTTTAACTTTGATGCAGTGCTTGATGACCTGGGCTCAGCGCAGGCACCCAAATTTGGCACCTTTGAAGCGGCAGTGGCCAGTGTGACGGCGACCGCAAGAGTCGAGTCAAAGATGTACATCGGCAATGTGTGGAGATGGGGAGGGGGTGGCCACCACTGATGTTCATTTGCGCTGTCCTGAGCGTTCTGCCGCTTGAAAAGAAGGGGTGTGGGTGTTTTGGTACTTTGCTCAATCTGCGGCTTCTCACAGGCATGCTTATCAGCAGAGACACCTTCACGAATGCCAGGTGATGCGATCCAGCCGCGTCATCGTACTTCCGAGTATGACATGTGAATGTGGCTGGCAATGGCAGGGGGGCTGTTTACATCAACAGAAGGACTGCACAAGGTATGATGCACACAACATCAACTTGCAGGTTCTCGATGCAACCGCAGCAACAACAACTCTAGACATGCAACTCGACTTGAGCAGTTGGTGTGGTCAGTGTGCCAGTGCCATGTCAGGACATGAACAGGCCACAACAGTGTGGCAATGAATGTGAAAACAGTTTGAGAGTCACATTTGACCATTGCGGTCATGGCACAGACCGCTGCGAGGCTCATGAATGCGGTCAATTTGTACTTCTATACGGATCAAAACATGGCTCCCGACAAATATATGACACACAGGCGCCACAATCTAGCCACTGCCACCACCAGCCGCCGCCGCAGCAGCAGCAGCACCAGCAGTGGATAAAAGTTGGATGCACTCCATCTAGGGCGCTCTAGCCTCTGGGCAGTGCTCAATCCTCGCAGTTTTGCTTTGGGGTATACAGAAACCGCCATGGTGCCTACATACACATATGCACCAGCATACTTTAAGTATGATGTCATCATGCAGTATGCTATAGCTGCCGTGTACACAGCCATTTGCACCGCAATGACTTACAAAAGCGTATGCAAACCACTCGGTTGCTTGCTGCTGCTAGAATGCCACTGCCACTGCCACGGGAAGCAACAGATTGACTCACCTGTGCAAACGTCATGCAACTGGAGACATCGCCCTCAACAGGCAACAGCACCAAAGACATGCAGGCATCACCAGACAACAGTGTCAAAACGCCATCATGGTCATGAGCAGCAAGCAGTAACAGCAGCAGCAGCAGCAGCAGCAGCAGCAGCAGCAGTAGCAGCAGTAGCAGCAGCAGCAGCAGAGGCAACAATGTGTTGCTGACACAAATTTGTATGGACCAATGCGCATACATGTACACTCTGGCATCAGAGTCACAAGTCGTTTGTGGCTAATGCGGCCCTACGACAATTCTATCACATGCACTTGCTCACCATCAGAACCTAAATGTCCTGACGCAGATCAAAAGCTGGTCATCTAACCGAGCGTTGACCAGTTGCGTGAGCGCAGTGCTACTCATCATCTTCACTAGCAGAGTCAGTATAAACGTCGTACTCTGACTCAGCGGACTCATAGGGTTCGGAACACCCATGGGCACGCGCCCACTCAACCACGTGGCGATGTCCATGCTCTCTGGCATACTGTATGGTCCATTCGTGCCAGGGGCACCCGTGTGAGCGCGCCCACTGCAGCATGTGCAAGTCCCCTTGCGAGGCCACCTGGATGCAGACCTCCGCGTCCCAGGGACATCCGTTGCTGCATGTCCACTTTAGCGACTCGAAGTTACCTGTTACAGCTAGCCAGTAGCACGTTCTCTCGTCCCAGGGGCACCCGTTGGCGTGCGCCCAACGCAGCACCTCGAGGTGCCGGTTCGCGGAGGCCACCTCGCACGTCCCTGCATCCCAGGGACAGCCGTTGGCGCGCGCCCACTGCAGCGCATGAAGGTCGCCACGCTGCGCCAGCTCTCTGCATGTCCGCTCGTCCCAGGGGCAGCCGTTTGCCTGGGCCCAGCGTAGCAGATCGAGGTGCCCCTTGCTTGCAGCATAGCTGCATGTCCGCTCGTCCCAGGGGCACCCGTTGAGCCGGGCCCACCGCAGCCACTGGAGGTCGCCCTGCCTCGCAAGCTCGCTGCACGTGTCCTCGTCCCAGGGACACCCATTCGCGTGCGCCCAAGGCAGTATGTGGGGATGCCCCCGTGATGCCGCAATGCTGCACGTCCGCGCGTCCCACGGGTACCCGTTTGCGCGAGCCCACATTAGCAGCTCCAGGCTCCCGTGCAGCACGGCGTGCGCACAAGCGCGGCTTGCGTCCCAGGGGCAGCCGTCGGCGTGCGCCCACTGCACTACCTCGAGGTGTCCCCGCTCCAGCGCGACTTGGCAAACGCGCTCATCCCAGCAGCAGCCACGCGCTTGCGCCCACTGCAGCTTCGCGAGGTGTCCCCCTGCGGCCGCTGATAAGCAGATGCCCGTATCGTGCATGGCCCATTTGCAGCCATTGGCGTACGCCCACTGCAGGACCTCGAGGTGCCCGGCCGCTGCGGCAGCGGCGCATGTGTCCGCATTCCAGCCGCAGCCGGTCCTACGGAGCCACTGCAGCACCTTGAGGTGTCCGCCGGCGGCAGCGGAGCTGCATACCTCCTTGTCTGAGTTGCTGAAGGTGATGCCGTTCTGCCGCAGCCACTGCAAGAGCTGCAGGTCCCCTTTCTCTGCAGCTATGGTGGCGTAATCTCGTCGCGGCAGCAGAGTGTGCAAGCGGTGCAGGACAAGCAGCCCATCCAGGTCTCGGTGACGTACGCACAATTTTTGCGCCAAGGCTGCGTCCAAGCCGCTCTGCACCGCCCACTCTATGAGGCTGGCGCTGGCGACGGCATCTGCCGCCACGGTCTGGTGCTTCCGTGGGGCCTCGAGCTTCTCAATCTCAGCGTTGAAGGCGATGCAGGTGGATCTGGTCTTGAGCGACGGTGGGAGGAAAGCCAGGAGTTGCGGTGCAGTAGTCAAGACTGGGTGATCTGCACCTGCCGCCCTCACTCTGATGGATCTGACCGAGACCTCGGCTTCCGCCATGGCTGCCTCCCCTCTGCTGAGTTCGTTCGGCATCGACCGCTTAAACTCTCCTCTGGAACTCTGAATGATCAAGGCCGATGTGCTGCTGCTGCCGCCTCTGGTTCTACAAGGCCGATGTGCTGCTGCGCTCTGTTCTCTCGCAGAGAAGTTCAACCCACCGTTGATGTTGATGGTGATAGATCTCAGGATCGGCATTCACTGCCATTCAGAATGCAGCAGCGGGCGTTGTGAGTCCATATGGTGCGTTCGGTCCATTCAATGGCATGCTGTTGCACAGCTATCAGCACCACGACGGCGCGGCCGTGAACTGGAAGCGTGAGCACGCCCATGAGCCTCCTTCGTCTTCATGCAGACTGTGTGCGCAATTCGAGAAGACGACTGCACGTGGCATGGCACAGGCGCGCACTATGGTTGCAAGTTTGTGTGACCAATAACTTGGGGCAATGCGGTTGGTTGTCGATGTAGACGATGTTGCCTAGGCAGTGCCTTCATCATGCATGACCTCTGGGCATGCATCATGTTTACCTTGCAAGCTTGAATAGCTGAACTTGGGTTGGAACTTACTCGAGACCTGTCACCAAGGTGTGTACTTTTTATTAATTCTCGCTCAGGGCGCGAAAAGCCCAGATGATTGGCATCTAGCTGTAAGGAATCTACATGTCGTATGACAGTCTGAAAGTGTCGCAACGACAACCACTCAAACGCCGCCGCCGCCAAATGGCATCTCGGGGTCCTCCCCTACGTCCTCCTATATGTGCCCCCCCCCCCTGATTTCTGCCATGTGTGTCATGACACGGCCAGAGTACGCCATGTGGAGCGCTGCCGACAGTGCCGAGCATAAGCGCGCCAGGGCGATGCCCTTGAGAGCTTTAGGGCGCGCTCCTCCGGGCACTGACATCCTGCTGGCATACTCCGTCGCCACAGCCTCCAGCAGCTTCCGCCCCTGCTCCCCGATGCTGCCAAATGACCTATTGCCAAAGTGGCAAGTTTGTAGCAATTCTGATCATAATGACCAGAATAGTGGGTAGTCTTGGCGGCCTCTTGGTCGCGGCAGCATCGCTCGGGGTCTGCTGCAGTCTTCGCCGCCCGCGACGCCACCTGTGCCTCGAAGCAGGTAACGTCCACCATGAGCGGTAGGTGGCGTGTCGGGCCGTCGTAGCCGGTCACCGGGAAGGCGTCGGCAGGCAGCACGATGTCCATCCTGCGACTCCCCGGCGGCCCGGCGGACCCCAGAAACGGCGTGTAGTCCTCGTCCACCAGTCCCGTTTTGAGGTATTGCCGCAGGATGCGCTGCGTGGCCCTCTTGACGCTATTGTGGAAGATGGTGTCGTGCGCCTTGACGCGTGGCGCTTGACACAGCCGTGCATGCAGGGTGCCGCCCGGCGACTTCCCGCACAGCTTGCAGCCTGCCGTCTGCTCCTCTACTCCAATGGCGCGTTTGACGGCCAGCTGCCAGGATAGGCCATCGAACGAAGCCGTTGCGGAGTACATGGGCTCGTTGAGGAATGCCATGCCGATCGAGTGCATGTGGCGCTGCGACCGGAATCGAGCAAGTGCTTGCGTGCGTTGCGTGCCCTGCGGCAGCTGTTGCAGGTCCGCCTCCACCTTATCTGCAAGCTCGGTAGCGACGGCATCTGCAAGCGCACTCTGATTGGGGCGCTTCAGGCTACACTGCAACTGCAGAGCACTGGCGTCAAGTACGCAAGCAGCATCCGCACCAGTGCCACCACCTGCTGTCGGCCGCAGCGGCGGCTGCTGCGTAGGTGGTTGCTGCTGCAGTGGCGTTAGCGCTGGTGGCAGTATATGTTCCAGCTTGTCACCTGTTGCTGCACGTAGAGATGTGGCAGCTGTGGCGATCGTCCGCATGAGGGGCAGGCGCGCCACCTCTGCTGCTGCTGCGCCTTGTAGCATTGCTGGTGTGGAACGCGCAGCGCCTGCATTGACGGCTGCCGCTGCTGCGTGCGCTGGTGCTGCAGCTGCGCCGCCTGCCGTTGCTGCTGCTGCCAGTGGTGTTGCTGCTGCCGCAGGTGTTGGTGCAGCACCTGCCGCATTGGCCGCTGCCACCGCCATTGCCGCTGTCGCAGCCGGCACGGTTGCGGCGCCGCCTGCCGACGCTGCTCCTGTTGCAGGTGCTGCAGCAGCCCTTAGGCTAGTAGGGCCTGTAGCAGCTGTGTTGCCTATGCCCGCAGCCGCTGCTGTTGATGCTGCAGTTAGTGATGCCGCCGAGGCCACTTGAGGTGCAACATGTGCTGCCGCTGCTGCAGCAGCCTCTGATGCTGGAGCAGCTGCTGCTGCCGCCGCTGCTGCTGCCGCCGGAGTAGTTGCGCCGTGCGCCGCCGCTGCTGCTGCTGCCGCTGGTGCCGCCTGTGCTGCCGCCGCGGCCCCTGATCCAGCGGCAGCTGCGTCGTGTGTTGCCGGAATGGCTGCGCCATAAGCGCGGCCAGCCGCTGATGCAGTTGCCGCTGCCGGAGCGGTCGCGCCTCCACTGGCAACCGCCGCTGCCGCTGTAACAGTTGCCGCTGCTGATGCTGCTGGTGCGGGTGCTGCTGCCGCTGCTGCCGGTGCCGCTTGTGTTGCCGCATCCTCAGCAGCGTTGTCTGCAGCCGCTTGAGGAGCCGCCTGCTGCAGCACCCCCGCCCATCCAGAGAGTGCTGGTTGCACCGCTTGCAACGTGCCCGCCACATACGCAGCATCAGCGATGTCGCAGGCGCTGGTAATGCCAAGGCCGCCATGCCGTGTTGGGAGTCGCGCTTGCTGTAAGGCTGGGCCGTGCGCTGCCAGATGGAAGTGGGCCCCACTTTGCTCAAACTGGCGCCAGGTCTGGCCTGGTGGCTGCAGGCCCATTGAGTGCTCAAGCACCCACTGCGTGACCCGATCCCACTCCTTGGCGGCTGGCGCTGTCTGCGTAGTGGGAATGGTGCGCAGGCAGTACGTCATGCGAGGCACCACGCAGTAGCGCAGTAACCTGAACATAGCCCTCGGAGATGTCAGGCGCGCGCATCGCTCTGCAAATCGAGCCCCTGCCCCGCCTGCACCCGCTTCCCTGCGCAGCCATGCGTCCACAAAGCTGCTGTGGCCCACCGGCACCCCCAGCAACACAGCTCCACGGTTCTGATTTTCATCCGTATCCCCCACTAGCTGAACGCCCAGCTGCTGCAGCAGTTGCCGCTCGTGGTCTGTCACCACATGCCCCCTGCCAGGCAGCGCGCGTGACTTGGTGAGGTTTAGCTCCAGCCCCACCTCCGCAAAGTGTTGTTTGAGCTGCGCCACCGCCTGTATGTCATCCTGAGTCAGCGTGCAAGCGCCTGTTCGGACGTTGGCATCGTCCATGTAGGCGCCCATCCGCCTCCGCGCGCGCTGCGCGGCCGCCGCCTCATTGAACCGTTTCAAGCACTGAGCAATGGCGCCGCAGAAGAGCATCGGTGCCGCGGGGTCCCCCTGTTTAAACCCGCGCTGAGACATGATGATGCGCGTGGAGCCGTCGACGTGCTGGAACAGCAGGCGTGGCCGAGTGCGAACGTATGTGCCGATGAAGTAGTCGAGGAAGTCCGGCAGCTGTGCTGCTACCAATTCCGCTGCCGCCAGGACGAACACCATGTTGAAGGCATTCTTGAGGTCCAGCATAAACTGCCAGTGACGGAGCTCATACGCGAGTTTGCCGGCCATGGCCGCTTTCTCCGCTCCTGCTGAGACGGCTACCCCATACTGCCCGTCTGGCTCAAGGAGCTCCGCCAGGAAGTCTTTGCGGTCTGCCACGTACACCGAAGTGCATAGTCGCTGCAGCACCTCGCCGCAAACGATGGGCCGCTGCTTAGCTGTACCATCTTCCTGTTGTTCTGCAAGTGGCGTCAGGCGCCGCGCGCCATGCAACTGCCAGAAGGCATCCGGCAGCCGCGCAGCCTCCCGCATAACGGTCTGAAGCCACCGTGTGAGGACAGCAGCAAACTTATGCCGTCCCCAGCTTGTGCGTAGCGCATCCTGCAGGTGGCTGTAGCGCAGCCCCGATGGGCCTGCTCCACTGTAAGGGCTTGCTCGCTGGATGAGGTTGACAACCGTCTCTGGCTCAATTCCCTCCCCCTGTAACAGGCTGAGTTCTGCTGGCATGTCGGCTGCTTTCGCCACAAGCTGATCAACCATGCCGGATAGCTCATGGAGTTGTTCCCCTGGCGCAGCGGGGGGGTGTTTGGACTGCATGGCGGCAAAGCAGTCATCATCAGGTATCGCCACCGTTTTGGGCTGAAGGAAACGCGCTGCCTGCTGTAGCCCCCCCCGTGTGCCCATGCACTGTAGGACGTAGGCGTTGATCGCTGCCTCCGTTTGCTGGCGCGCGCGCCAGCGCCGGTGCGCATGCGCGTGTGCGAGGAGCGCTGGCACCAACCGGTCAAGCTCACCGCGTGCCAACATTCTGATTCTGTCGGAGCGAGTGATGCCAGGTGCGCCATCGGTGGAGGTGATGAGTGATGGCATGAGGTGGTGTAGAATCGTGGATCTTTGCAGTCGCTGCACCCGCCCTGCGGAATCTGGCTCCCGCGCCGCATTGACGAACATCGTCATTGTGTGTGCCAACAGATGTGTTGCTGCGTTCTCCAGTGCAGCTCCCACATAGCGACGATTGCGTGGTCTAGCAAGGCTTCTAGTTGTCGCGAACTGCAGCTTGCACAGCTCATCGAGGCTGATGCTGTCAAGCACTGCTGCGACTGCGGGGGTTGAGATGGTCCACGTGAAAAGCCCACCTGCCCCACCTGCTGCGCCTGCAGGGCCTGGCGCTGCCGCTGCTGTCGCCGCACCTGCCGCTCTGGGGCCCCCTCCGCCGCCGCCGCGGCCGCTACGACCACAGCCTCGTCCGCCGCTGTCGCTGCTGCGACCGCTGCCACGGCCACCGCGGCCGTTTTGAGTTCGCGCGCCACTGCCGCTGTTGCTAGCACCGCCGCTGCGGCTGCTGGCATCACTGCTGCGGCCGTTGCCAGCGCCGCTGTCCTTAGTACCGGCTGCACTGCCGCCGCCGGCACCGCTGGTGCTGCCGCCTCCGGTTCTGCTACCGCTAGTCGCTCTGCTACTGCTGATGTCTGCATCATTGCTGCCGCTGCGAACGCGTCCTCCATTGCCACGTCCGCGCCCTCCACTGCGACCCCGACCCCCTCGTGTAGCACTGCTGCCCCCGCGTTCCGGCCTCTTTGAGCTGCCGGAGGAGCTGCTGCCACCAGCCTGAGCAGCAGGTGCCTGCTGCGCGTGCGCTGGTCCCTTTGCGTAGGGGTTGCCGATGGGTGTGCACGCCGGTTGCTGCTGTGGCAGCGACGTGGTAGCTGTTGCCGTCGATGCATCAGGTGCTAGCGGTGCTGCTGATGCTATTGTTGACAATGTTGCCGCCACTGCAGCGGGTGAAGTGATAGGCCTGCAGTTGCGGCAGTGCTTGCCCGCGCTGGCATCGCTGCTGTCCACTCTGAATGTCTTGTTGGCATGAAACAGGTTTTTGCACAAGGCACACTCGGTGTAGATGGTTTGCAAGTGCGAGGTGCTGAGGTCGGAGCGCTCCAGGAACGTTGTTGCTGTCCCACTGTGGTGTTCGCGCTGGTGCTTCGCCGCGATGTGGGCGTTTAACCTCTGCTGTAACGAGAGCAGCGACATGCCCTTCTTCACCACGAGGTCGCATAAGTTGCACTTGTACTCCGGGTCCGCACTGCCTCCACCTCCAGCTTCGTCGTCTAGCATCAGACGTTGCTGTTCCAGACTGTTATGACCTGTTCTAGAGCGCTTGACTGCACTTTGCCCGCCCGTGTGCTCCCCTTCGCCTGTTTGATCGGAAATTGACCAACCGTCATTCTGTACCCTCTTGCGTTTGTGCGCTGCGCGTCCGTCTCCAGTTGCTCTGCTGCTGCCACTCGTGCCATCGTCCTGTTGACAAGCGCCATTGCCATCTGCAGCACTGGTGCTAATATCCTGCGCTTGTGCGCACGCTAGATCGGATTCCTTGCATTTCTGCGCTGATTCAGAGTTGGCAATACGGGCCTCCCGCCGCCGCCATGATATTCTTTTCATGATCTCTGCTACGCCATGGTGCTACATGCTACAGCTACATACCTATCCGCATCTCGTGCAGACAGGTGTGTACTCTTGCAGTTAGGCTCAGGCACTGGTAGCTGCCCATTACAGCACTGGGTGTTGGTCAAACATGAATGTGCCATGTGCTCATGTTCTATGTTGCCATTCACGGGGCAGCAAAATACTTTGAAAATAAAAATAGGCTTTGACACAAAACGTTTTTTTTTCTGGCCTGATTCCTTTTCCATTTCCTTTTTGATTTCCTTTTCTTTTTTTAAAGGCCGTCAAAACAGCCCCCACAGCCCTGCTGCTTGTACATAGAGTTGGCACAGTGGCTGTTGACCAGTTGACATTACACCCTGAGTCAATCTTGCCGCAGCGGACCAAACTTCCCACAATTCAACTGCGTGATCTAGGGTTAGGCCTAGGGCTGGACCTAACCCTGGTCCTAGGTTTAGGGTTAGGGCTAGGGTTCAAACTTACCAGGTTTGACTGAAATGTGGCTCATTGGATGCAGCTCGGTGAGTGCTATCATATGCACTGCTCAGAAAGCAGATACGAGCACAACATCACATAAGAGACAATTCCTTATTTCCTTTTTGGCTCCGAGATGCCCCCTATTTCCTGCAAAAAGTCCTGCACGTTTTGTGTCAGAGCCTACACAGCAAAAAGCAGCGTTGTTGAAGTTTAAATGGAGGTATTGCCAAAGCGGTCAAAGGTAAGTGACGTGTTTTACAAACATGTAGATCCACAATAGAAGCGAAAGCCTTAGGCTATCAAGCAAAGCACCGCGGGTGATCGATCCGTACAGTTGCTGCTTCGGGGCAGAAGCGCCTGTAAGCCCAACACATGAAGCAATGAGGAACAGCACACTTCAACTTGACGTGTGATGTATGATACAGTGGGTATGTAATAGCTGCAGTTCACACGGCCATTTGCGCATCTAACAAGGCATCTGCAAACCACTCAGTTGCTTGCTGCTGCTAGAATGCCAATGCCACTGCCACCGGAAGCAACAGGCGGACTCACCTGTGCAAACGTCATGCAACTGGAGACAACGTCACTCGACAGGCAACAGCACCAAAGACATGCGGGTACACTAGGCAACAGTGTCAAAACACCATCATGGCCATGAGCAGCAAGCAGTAGCAGCAGCAGCAGCAGCAGCGGCAGCAGCAGCAGCAGCAGAGGCAACAATGTGTTGCTGACACAAAATTGTATGGACCGACGCGCATACATGTATACCATGGAATCAGAGGACACAAGTCGTTTTGGGCTGATGCGGCCCTACGCCAATTCTATCACATGCACTTGCTCACCATCAGGAACCCAAGTGTCCTGACGCAGATCAAAACCTGGTCTTCTGACCGAGCGTTGGGCAGTTGCGTAAGCGCGATGCTACTCATCATCTTCACTAGCAGAGTCAGCATAAACGTCGTGCTCTGACTCAGCGGACTCATAGGGTTCGGGGCACCCATGGGCACGGGCCCACTCAACCACGTGGTGGAGCCCGTGTTCTCTGGCATACCATATGGTCCATTTGTGCCAGGGACACCCGTGTGAGCGCGCCCACTTTAGCGCCTCTAAGTTACCTGTTACACCTAGCCAGTAGCATGTTTCCTCGTCCCAGGGGCACCCGTTGTCGTGCGCCCAGCGCAGCACCTCGATATGCCCCTTGGTTGCCGCGGCCTCGCACGTCCCTGCGTCCCAGGGACAGCCGCTGGCGCGCGCCCACTGCAGCATGTGCAAGTCGCCACTGTACGCCAGCGCTCTGCACGTGCGTGCATCCCAGGGAAACCCGTTGGCGAATGCCCACTGCAGCACATCGAGGCGCCCCTGTGCCGCAGCATTACTGCACGCGTTCTCATCCGTGGGGCAACCATTGGCGTGCGCCCCACTGCAGCATATCGAGAGCTCCCTGTGATGCGGCAATGCTGCACGTCCATGCGTGCCACGGGTGTCCGTGGCGGTGAGCCCACTGCAGTAGCTGCAGATTGCTCTGCCGCGCAGCGTACTGACTAGCGTACGTTGGGTCCCAGGGGCAGCCATTAGCGTGCGCCCACTGCACCACCTCCAAGTGCCCCTGCCACAGAGCGTGAGAGCATACTGTTTGGTCCCAGGAGCAGCCATTCGCGCGCGCCCACTGCAGCACCTCGAGGTGTCCTTCTGCCGCGGCTCGCCGGCAGGTTTTCTCGTCCCAGCATGCGCCATTCGCTCGCGCCCACTGGGCACAGCGAGGTGCCCCCCTGCAGCTGCTGATGAGCAGACGACTGTGCCCCCATCGTCCCAGGGGCAGCCGTTGGCGCTCGCCCACTGCAGCACCTCGAGTTGCCCGGCCGCTGCAGCGGCTTCGCATGTATCCAGGTCCAAGGTGCAGCCCTCCTGTTGCAGCCACTGCAACATCTGCAAGTTCCCCCTCTCTGCAGCAATTGTGGCGTACAGTCGTGGCAGCGGTAGGTCGTGCAGAGTGCGGAGGACATGCAGGCCCGCAATGTTTCCGTGACGTACGCACGCCTTCTGCGCCAGGGCCGCGTCCAAGCCGTTCTGCAGTGCCCACTCTATGAGGCTACTGCTAGCGACGGCATCTGCCGCCACCGTCTGGTACTGCCGTGGGGCCTCGAGCTTCTCGATCTCAGTGTTGAAAGCGCTGCAGGTGGATCTGTTCATGAGCGACGGTGGAAGGAAAACAAGGAAATAGGGTGCGGTAGACAAGACCGGGTGATCTGCACCTGCCGCCCGCACTCTCATGGAACTGACCGAGATCCCGGCTTCCGCCATGGCTACCTCCCCTCTGCTGACTGCGTCCGGCGTCAACCGCTGTAATTCTGAATGATCAAGGCCGATGTACTGGTGCTACGCCCTTGGGTGCTTCGTGTGTCAGCCACTGCCAACCCCACCGTTGAAGTTGTTATTAACCGTCGCCTCGCCGTGGCCGTGGCCGCGCCGTTGAAGTTGACGGTAGATGCATTGCTTAGAGTCGAATGGTGCATTCTTGCAGCTCGTGTTGTTGGGCGTCCGTCAATGTGTTGACGACGCGTCAGCATTTCCACAGCAAACTGTTTCGAGTTGAGAGCAGAGCAAAAATCACTCAGGCATGAGGCGCCTGCAACATCAAGCAACGCTGTGTACGAGAAAACGTGGCATGCCACAGGCGCGCACTATGGGAGCAAGTTTGGCGACCAATGAGCCTCTGAGCATTGAGGCAACGACCTCCACCATACATTACATCTTGACCCACCGTTGAAGTTGATGGTGATCCGGATCTTCTTGGGATCCAAGGAGAGGCTTCAGGGGCATTCAAAGTGCCGCAGAGGTGCTGTGAGTCCATATGGTTTTTCCAGCTCAGCTTTTGTGCAACTATCTGGTTCTACTCTCCCAGATCCACGAAGTTCAACGGAGTGAAATCCAAAACTGGATCTGGACCTTCAATGCTATCAAATGCTATGCAACAGAGCAAGGCAATGCTGTGAAATTAGTGCTTTCAAATCCCAGAACCCCAAGAGGAAGAGTGGGCCAGGGAGCCACACTCACCATCTCCTAGGACTGGCTGATGCGCCGACGCAGCTAGCAGCCTGTGCAGTTCGTGAAACTAGGACACCGCGCACCAAACCTTGTTGGCAGTTTGCTGACGCACCGAGCAGTGAGGAGCCAGCACACGCACCACCCACCCTGGCACCAAAAGCACACTTTGTGGCCTGAAAAATCCAATTTTTGCCGCAACACTGGCGCACCGGAACACGACGGTGCTTTGCAGGCATACAACTGTGGAAGGCAAAAGCCTTGCGCTATCAAGGAAAGCACCGCAGCAGAGCGGCTAAAGGGGTGTGAATCAGAGATGTGTACTATTGGCAACATGCCTGGCGGCTGAAGAGCCCCTCCCCCCTCCTAACAAAACACAATGCGTACAACTGTTGCACGCAATACCCCCAAAGCTGCGAGCCTGCTATTCATCACACACTCTGCCATGGAACCCCTGTGCTACCCTTGACTGAGTCGCCAACAGCAGTGCGTATGCCGCGCGTTTTGCGCCGCTGCTGCACCCTCCCCTGCACCCCCCTCCCGCAGTACCTAGTACTAGAGCCACAATTACGCTGCCCTGGTCCCCGACAACAGTCTACATGGCAACCACGCACCGCCGCCGCCGCAGGTGCAGCGCGCGGGGTGCCTGGCTGCACACACCAACAAAAAACTTTCTACGCGTCGGCCACTTCAGCAGCGCGCCCCCGCGCCATCGCCGCAGCGGCATCAGCCCATGTGCACGGTCACTGACAGCAGCGGCGCCGCGTTTGCCGCTGAGCAGCGCTGCAGCCGCCGCCACCGCCGCCCCTACTGCCACCGCTGCTGCTCATGCCGCTGCGCTGTCCGCATCGGTAGCGGCGGCCCGCGCGGCTGCGCGGACAGCGGGCCGCACGCGCGTGCCCCCCCCCCCTGGCCGGTGCGTCGCTCTTACGTGATGACAGTGGGCGACTCGCGCTTGGTGAACTCGGTGAGCTTGCTGAGCTTGAGGCCGAGCGCGACCAATCCCGCGAGCGCATCGGCGGGCGCCTGGTCGAGCTTCGCCGCGTCGCTCTCATACTTCTCAATGTACATGCGGATCGTCGCGCCGACGGAGCCCGTGCCCGACAGGCGGAAGACGACGCGCGAGCCGTCCGCCATGAGGATGCGGATGCCCTGGTTGGCCGAGACGGACGCGTCGACGGGGTCGTGGTACGTGAACTCGTCCGCGAGCGCGACGCTGAAGCCGTCGACCGTCGCGCCGGACCACTCGGCAAAGTGCGCGCGCAGGTGGTCCATCATCTGGTTGGCGCCGTCGAGGTCCACGCCTGCGCGCGCGCGCGATGACATAATCCAGTTGTTGAGGGTTAATGTTGATGTTAGTGTATGTGTGCGGGCCGTGATGAGTGTGATGTTGAAGTTAGAGCGCGCGCAGGTGGTCATCTGGTTGGCGCCGTCGAGGTCCACGCCTGCTCGCGCAGTTGGCTAACGCAGGAAAGTCAATGTTGAAGTTAGTGTGCACGTGCGTGCGGTGCATTGACAGTTGCGATGGCTTTGAGAACTTCTTGGTAAAGTAATGTTGAAGTTAGATTATGCGCAGGTGGTTTATCATCTGGTTGGCGCCGTCGAGGTCCACGCCTGCGCGCGCGCGGTTGTTGGCAGACGCAGGAGAGTCGATGTTGAAGTTAGTGTACGCGTGTGTGCGGTGCGTTGATAGTTGTGATGGCGTCGAGAAAGTTCATGAGACGTTATGTTGAAGTTAGAGTATGCGCAGGGTGATCCATCATCTGGTTGGCGCCGTCGAGGTCCACGGCTGGCGCGCGCAGTTGAAAAGCGTTTGTGCTGAAGTTGGTGATGCATGTGTGCGGTCCGATGACATTGTACTGATGACAATTGAAGAGTTGTTGAGGGTTGATGATGAAGTGAGTGTATGCATGACGCTGCAATTGTTGTACTGGCGATACGAACATGGTGGTTGGACGCACCTTGCAGTCTCAATGCGAGTAATAGTCATTGCGGTCGCTACGCAGTACCAGCAGTACCGCATGGTGAGCACTGAGCAGCAGTCACTGCGACTGTTACGCGGTGCCAGCCATACTACCATACCACATGGTGAGCAGTAGGCTTTGCAACTGTTACGCGGTACCAGCGACACCACGTTAAAGTAGTGCAGCAACACCACATGGTGAGTAGCATTTATTGCGACTACTACGCAGTACCAGCGATACCGCGCGGTGAGCAGTAGTCATTGCGACTGTTACGCAATACATACCAGCAATACCGGCCAAACACTAGCCCTAACCTAAAACCTAACCCTAAGCACGCACCCTCGATGTCGTAGCTGGAGTAGTAACGACAAGTCATTGCGATTGGTACGCGGTACCTGCAGTACTGCGTAGTGAGCAGTAGTCATTGCGGCTCTTACACGGTACTGTACCCGCAATACCACTTGGTGAGCAGTAGCCATTGCGACTGTTATGCAGTACCAACAATACCGCCCTCACCCTACTGTAACCCTAACCTACCCTAACCCTACGCAAGCACCCTCGTAGTCGTAGCGCGAGTAGTAACAGTAAGTCGTTGCCACTGTACCCGCAATACCACGCGGTGAGCACTAGTCATTGCGACTGTTGCGCAGTACCAGCGACGCAGCCCTAACCCTAACCCACACCCGAACCACGCACCCTCGTAGTCGTAGTGCGAGTAGTAACAGTAGGTCATTGCAATTGTTGCGATTGATACGCGGTACGCGCAGTACTGCGTGGTGAGTAGTAGTCACCGCGAAGCCGTTTACGCAATACCAGCAACACTGCCCTAACCCTAACCCTAACACAAAGTACGCACCCTCGTAGTCGTAGCGCGAGTAGTAGTTGCGCCCGTACGTCTTCCAGTGGCGGCGCACAATGTCCTCCACGTGCACAAACTGCGCGCTGTGGTCGGCGTTGTAGTGCGCCAGTATGCTGAGCCATGCCAGCACGGCCCACATGCCGTCCTTCTCGCGGATGTGGTCGCTGCCCGTGCCGAACGACTCCTCGCCGCAGATGAAGGGGGCAAAGTCCTCTCCGCCGAGCGCCTGCAGTGAGGGAGAAAGGGGAGGCGGGGGGGGGGGGGGTTGAGGGGTGGGCTGATTGTTTCAAGAGATTGGGGGGGGGGCAGGGGGGGGGGGGTCATGAATGTTCAGCATTGCGACTCATGCATACAGACCATTTGTGCCAAACGACTCCTTGCCGCAGATGACGGGTGCGAAGTCCTCTCGCCGAGGGCCTGCAGTGAGGAAAAGCGTGGGGGGGCGTGGGGGGGTAAAGGGTTATTTAGCTGATTGGTGTACGAGGGGGGGGGGGGGGGGGGGGGGGATCGGGGTTGAGATTTGTGCATGCACACCATTCGGCTCAGTTCGGTGACGCATTGCTGTGCTATCGCCAACAGTGCTGCTGCACCTCACTTGTCACCAGTGCTCCGAGCTTGAGTACGTATGCGCTGCGCAACCAGTGCTCGCAGGTGCTCCAGATCATACACCAGGCAGGCAGTGTAGTGCGCAGGCACAACACGCTGTACCTTGGAGGTCACCATTGCGCAACAAAGCAGGCAGGCAGTGTGCGCAAGCGTGCATGCGAACCACACGCTACACCTTAGAGTCCACCTTCACGCTACACCTTAGAGTCCACCTTGAAGCTCAGCATCGCAGCCAGGCAAAGCAGGCAGGCAAATGCGCGCAAGCATGCATGCGTACCACACACACGCCATGTACCTTGGAGTCCATGAGGTTGCCAAAGAACTTCCAGCCGGTGGGGGTCTCAAAGAACTTGAGGCCGAGCTTCTTTGCCACGAGGTCGAGCGCACCGCTGGTGGGCATGGAGCGCGCAACGCCGCGCAGGCCGCCCTGCGCAGAGAAGTAGGGGATCGCGTCTGCGTGCGCAGCAATGATGGCGACCTGCAGGAGGGGGCGGTGGCGCAAGTGAGTGAGTGAGTGAGTGAAAGAGTCGTGCCGCGCAGGCCACCCTGCGCGGAGAAGTGTGGGATCACGTCCGCGTGCGCGGCAATGATGGCGACCTGAAAGGGGGGGGGTTGGGGGTGAGCAAGTGAGTCAGTGAGTCAGTTGGTGATTCAATGAGCAAGTGAGTTGCGCAGCGCAGGCCGCGTTGCGCCGAGAAGCAAGTGTCACCACATGCGCCTCATCAAGCGCGTCACTGCGAGAGGAAAAAGCAGCAGCGCCGCATCTCAAAACCTCAAACTTCCAAGATTGAGGTACATGGTGACTCACGGAGTCCGACGGCGTGACGAAGAACCTGCGGCCCAGGATCATGTTGCGGTCCGCATCGCCGTCGGCGGCGCCAAAGCAGTTATGCATGGCCTTGAACTGCAAAGCTAAAGTACACATGCTCACCGACTCCAACAAGCCTTCAAAGTCGAAGGAAGCACACGGTGACTCACTGAGTCCGACGGCGTGACGAAGAACCTGCGGCCCAGGATCATGTTGCAGTCCAAGCCGTCGGCGGCAGCCCCATAGCATTCATGAAGGCCTTGAACTGCATAAGCTCACCAACTTCTTTGAACTTAAAAGTTGAAGTACGTGACTCACCGAGTCTGACGGCGTGACGAAGAATCTGCGGCCCAGGATCATGTTGCGATCCGCGTCGCCGTCGGCGGCGGCGCCGAAGCACGGCACCGCGGCCCCCGCCGCGCCGTGCGGCAGGCAGCAGCCGGCGTCCTTCTTATTGCCCTCGGGATCGAGGGGCGCGCCCTTGGAGTTGAGGCCCATGCTGGCGACGAGGTCGTGCGCGTAGGTGAGGTTGGGGTCTGCGTGGCCGCCGCCGAAGTCGTCCTTGGGGGTGGCGTTGAGGAGGGAGGTGGCGGGGGCGCCTGAGGGGGGGGGGGGGAAGGGGGGGAGGGGGGGAGAGGGGGGCGTGCTCAATTGTGATTTTGGGTGGCGCAGGCGTGAAGCAGCGCGTACTTCACCGCCAACATACTCATACTTTGAATTAGATGTGCTTGTATGTACCGCTGCCAATGGTTGTCCTTGGGCGTGTCGTTGAGGAGGAGGGAGGCGGCCGTGGCGCGTAGGGGGGGAGGGCAACAGCTGAGCTACGAATACAGTGCTGTATCACCAGCTTGCATTAGCCTTGCGTTCGCTTGATGCTGCCATTCTCAATCAATGCCATGTCTCCCACATGGTCAGAAGCGCTGGAAAGCGTCAGTGTGGGCCAAACTTCTTTGGACCAACTTCAACTTCAACCAGTCTGTCGACGTGGACGACCTCTGCGTGCAGCCATTTGCTGTGAGTTAGTGCTTTGGAACTTGCAAGCGGCGGCAGTTCGACAACAGCACGCTCAATCTCAGGGCGGCAGTGGTCAAACCTACTGCTACATCACTTTCAGCTTGCAGCAGTGCTCACCGAGCTCGTCGACGGGGAGGCGGCCTTGGCGTACGGCCCTTGCACGCCACTGATTGCTGTCAGTTGCGCTGCAACCATCACACTTGCACTTTGACAGTGCAAATTGACGCTGTGAGGTGTCACAGTTCAACTTCAACACTTCAACGGAGGGCTCACCGAGTTCGTCCACAAAGACAGCCTTGGCGTACAGCCCCTGCACGCCGCTCACTCTTGTCGGTCAAACTATGTGGGGCGTCACACTTCAACTTCAACACATCAACTGAGGCTCACCGAGCTCATCGACGAAGACGGCCTTGGCGTACGGCCCCTGCACGCCGCTCATTGTTATCAGTTGCGCTGCGGGCGTCACGCTCTGAACGTCAACTGCAACTGACGGTGGTGACACACTTCAACTTGAACAGTCAAAAACTGAGGGCTCACCGAGCTCGTCGACGAAGACGGCCTTGGCGTACGGCCCCTGCACGCCGCTCATGGAGTCGTACACGAAGGTGAAGTCGGGGCGCGCGATGAGCGCTTTGATAGCCTCAAAGTCGAAGATGGACTTGAGCAGCGACACGTGGACGTCGGTCGAGGAGATGACCTCAACCGTGACGGACGCGCTGCCGTCGGCCGCCGCCACCTGTCAATCGCAAACGTTGTGCAGTGGTACTTGAAGTTGAGAGGTGCGCAGCAAAGAAGAAAAGAAGGCGGAGTCGCCTCGCTCAATGGCGGTTTGTTTTGCAACGCTGCCTCGCATTTTCGGTAAGGTTGTTAGGGTAACTCAATGACATCCACCGCGACGGACGCGCTGCCGTTGGCCGCTGCCACCTGCCATGTGCACATGTAATGAAGTATTGATGCTTGAGCAGTGCGCAGCAAAAAAGGAAAATCACAACGGTGTCACCTCGCTCAAAAGCGGTTTGTTTATTGCGGTGGTGTTGCAGGCAGCAGGCGACAGGCAAGGCGGCCTCGTCAAGGTCAGGATTAGGGTTCACGAAGGTTACCGTTAATTGTGTCTGTGTCACCGTGACAGACGCGCTGCCATCGCATGCGCACGCACGCATGCGGTCTCGGGTCAGCGAATGGCGAGGAGATCCTTGGCGAGGTCCTTGGCGACCGCTGCCAGTCAGGCAGGCGCTTCACGTGCACCCGCGCCCATGCGCGCAGTTCGCGTTTCAACTTGAAAGTAAACGGCACCGATCATCAGGCAAAGGATCTCACCTTGGTCGCGCCGAGCTTGCTGGTGTCGACCGCCGGGAACGCCTCGTGTATGGCGTACTTGCCGACGGCCGTCGTGTTCTTGAAGACAAATCCGGTGAGCAAACTCCCTGGATATACCCTAGCAAACTCCCTACATACCTACCTCAGCTCCCCCCCCTCAAAATTAGCAGGCCATCCCTCACTCGACTTCGCCCCCTGCCGCACCGCTCACCTTGGTCACGCCGAGCTTGGTGATGTCCACCGTGGGGAACGCCTCGCACATGGCGTACTTGCCGATGGCCGTCGTGTTCTTGTAGATGAGGTTCGTGAGCGCCTCGAGCGCGGGCCCGCCGTTCTCGCAGTTGTACTTAATGCCAAAGTCCTCGTTGGGGCCGCCCGGGTTGTGCGACGCCGTCAGAATAAACGCGCCGAACGCCTTCTGCCACAGCGGGCCCTTCTCGCGGATGATCGCGGAGCACGCGGGGGTGGAGAGGAGGCCATCCTGGCCCACCCAGACGCGCGTGACGCCGTTGGCGGCGGCGATCTTCAGGATGATCTGTTGGGGGGGGGGGGGGGGGGGGGGGGACAACAGGGGGAGGGAGGGACAGTGAACACAAGTGCTTGTCAGCACAGGCGATTGTCGGGATGATCTGCTGCGGTGGTGCGGGGGGGGGGACCACCGCGGGGGGAGAGGGGGGGGGGGCAGTGAGAAGCTGTTCACAAGGGGGGGGGGGGGGGTTGAATATGGCCAGGCGCTGAACGAGGATGTGATAGAAGCTCGCCTTGACGGCAATGATACGATGCTGATTGAAGCGTACATGGACGCCGAGGGCTGCAGAGGAGCCATGCCTGGATGGCGTCGTTGTTGAAGTAGCGGCGGCCGCCGCGTCCAACGCCATGATGGAGTCTTGATGGAGTCTTCAAGAGTCATTGTCATTGCTGAAGTCGCACCTCTCACCCGGGACAACACGAATGACATTACAGGCCTGGCTGGCAATGATGATTATTTATAATGCATCTAGAAACCTTGCCTGGACAGCAACCTCAATGCTAAACGCTTCGACTACGAATTTGCCAGGGGCGGCGACACTCAAATATTGGAAATGACAAGGAAAACAAAGAGACGTGCCTGGATGGCGTCGTTGTTGAAGTAGCGGCCGTCGCCGCCGAGCAGCAGCGTGCCGCGCGTGACGTCCGTGCCCGTCGCCTTGAGCGCGTCGAACGTCGCCTGCACAAAGTTGTGCAGGTAAGGCGCCGCCATGAACGTCTTGGTCGGCTTGCGCAGGCCGCTCGTGCCCGGCTTTTGCCCCGCGATGGGCTCCGTCGCGATGGCGCTAGGCTTGAGGGGGCCCAGTCCCGGGGCGTCGGTCAGGTCGCAGGTCTCGTCCTTGTACTCGCGCGGCGCAAGCGTCTTGACCTCGTCGGAGGTGTTTTTGACGGTCACGTCACCTGTTGCAGAAGGCGGCGGCGGTTGAGTTGTTGAAGTTTGAGGAGCTGGCGCGCGGGACGCCTTCATGCACCTGCTTTTTTTGTTCGCTGCTTAGACCCAATCTTCACCGGGGAAAAAGTTGAGCTCTCCTGGGCGACTTTGGCTGAGTCATCGCTAGATGTTGGCCCGCCGGTGCACTTTTGCGCTCAAATTGGTCCCCCGTGTGGAGCTTGGGGAAAGCCTCGAAAGGGTGCTCTCCCCGGGGACTTTGGAGGAAGGCAGGTTGAGCGCAGCAAACACGGCCACTGCTTGGCTGCATTGAGCCGGTGGCTCATTCACGCGATCATGCCACCGCCACGATAGGTGCTGGTTAAAGATGGCCGGTTGCAGTGACCTGGGGGAGTGGCCTTTGCGAAAGGAAGCGTGAAATCCGGTAAGACTGGGTCTTAGGCAGTTCTGACTGAGATCGTGAGCAAGTCTCGTCCTTGGACTCGAGCGGCGCGAGCGTCTTGACCTCGTCCGAGGCTCTCTTGACGGTCACGTCACCTGTTGCAGAAGGTTGTTCAAGTTGTAGGAGCTGGTGCAGTTTCACGTTTCTCGTGCACGCCGCCACGTCAAAGAGCCTCATGCTGCTTGGGCGAAATTGCGTCTGAAGCTGCTTGCGGTGAACAAACGGCGTGTACATCAGGCCGCACTAACCCTAACACTAAGCATCCAACACCGCGCAAGCCTTTGAGACGCGCCGCGCCGACAGCAACTAGCCCCAGTGATGCACCGCGTGGAACAGTGCCTTGACAAAGCAATCAAGCAACGATGCTACATCGTTTGCAGCGACCTTCAACAGGACCAATCCGCCCACCAGCATTGCACTGTAGCGCCGCCGCCGCCCACACCTTCGACAATGCAATCGGGCAGCGACATCGTTTGCTGCAAACTTCAACGCAACTTGCGCACCAGCACTGCGCCCGCACACCTTTGACATTGCACCGCGAGGAACGGCGCCACGATGGAGCAATCAGGCAACGACGACGCGGCAGCGTTCGCTGCAAGCGTGCGCACCTTTGATGATGCAGCGTGCCGACAGCGCGACGAGGCCCTTGACAGTGAAGCGCTCGCACGCGATGAGCGACGGCACGCCGCGCGCCGTCGCCGCGTCGAGCTGCTGCACGAGCTTGAACTTCTTGGAGTCGAGGTCGACGAGCGGCGCGGCGCCGCCGGCGACCTCCGGCGCGAGCACGATGTTGTACGCGTCGTTGACGACGTACGCGTCCGAGCGCAGGAGGAGGAGGTCGGAGCACTTCTTGACGGGCGCAAAGCGCGTGCGCGGGACGACCACGGCGCCAGCGCCTGCGCGCGGATGTTGAAGAAGCAGGGGGGCGGGCGGTAAGCATGACCTGGGTTGCACGGAAATGTATTTGGCCACACAATTACCGTATGATGGATCGATGGGATCAGATACGGGTGTAAAACGCGTGCGCGGGACGACCACGGCGCTGGCGCCTGCAAGCGGTTATGTATTGAGCTACAGCAATGGAGAGGGGGGGGGGGGTGGTAGTGTGATGGATCAATGAGGTCAGGTCTAGAAAATGGCAAGGGTGGGTGGGTGAGGGGTGCAGGTATGAAGGATTAATGGGGTCAGGTCTCGAAGCGCAATGGGTGGGATGGTGGGTATGTATGATCGGTAGACCAGGTCAGAGCAGGTACATGGTGGTGCAAAAAATCCCTCGGGTATCTTCTCTGTCGCACCCTCAACAAAGTACTGGCAGCGCCCATCGCTCCCTTCAACGAACGAGTGTATACCGCCCGCAAAGGTCGCTTCCAGCGGCAGCGGCCCCCTCAATCATGAACTACACGACCCGCTCCCCCCCCCCCCCCCCCCCCCCCCCCCAGCCATTCCCACAACGGCGCACAGCTCAAATGATGCACGTGCGCATGCGACCGCACCTTCGAAGCGCTGGACAGCGGGGCCCATCACCGTCGCCAGCTGCACTCAGATGTCAAGTAAGCATGTCCCCCAAACACGCACCCTGCTCTGGGCTGTTGTCGCGACCGCCCATCAGCCGCTGCGTGCATGCACACACCTTCAAATGGCGGCGCCCATCGCCATCTCCAGCTGCAGCACCCAAACACCGACAATGCATACATACCATCAAAGCACTCTATGGCGGCGCCCATGGCCGTCTCCAGCTGCGGCACGTAAACATTTACAATGCGCACGTACCCACCCACCCCCCCCCCCACCCCCACCGCGCTACGCCGTCGGCGCAACGGCGCACCAGCAGCGACTTCACGCGTGCGCACGCACCTTCAAAGCACTCGATGGCCGCGCCCATCGCCGTCTCCAGCTGCAGCACGGGCATGGACTATTATTCGTCCTGAGTGTCCATCCTCTCGGGCACAAGCAGCAGTGTGACATGTACCGCCTGTACACACACATGCCCCTGCCCCCCAACACCCCCCCCTCTAGGAACAGCGCACCAGCAGCCAGAAAAAATGTGCGAGTGCGCACCTTCAAAGCACTCGATGGCGGCGCCCATCGCCGTCTCCAGCTGCAGCACGGGCGTCGACTTGTCGTCCTGCGGGTCGACCGTCTTGGGGTTCTTGATCATGGGCAGCGGTATGAGCCCCCCCGCGGCCGCGATCGCGTCCTTCAGCCTGTCGAGCCGGATCCACAGATTGTTGGTGTTGAAGAAGCGGTGGCGCCCCGTGTCCTGGAACGCCTTCTCGTCGGCGCCGTCGCACTGCGCCGACTCGCGCAGGATGAGTCGCGAGTCGGACTTGCGGACCGCGAGGTGACCGCCCTTCTTGTCCGCCTCCGTGCGCTCGCAGACCTGCAGCGGCAGCGCCGCGACACGACAGGGCGTCAGAATCAGTACCATGCATGCAAGTACTTCAAGTTGAAATGTACAATCAGTGGGTCGCACTGCGCACACTCGCGCAGGATGAGTCGCGAGTCCGACTCGCGTACGGCCAGGTGGCCGCCCTGTTTTCTCCGCCTCCAGGCGCTCGCAGACCTGCGTCAGCGAGCGCCGTCGCGGCACGGTGGCGCGTCAAAATCAGTACCACGCTGCCGTCGGCATGCATGCACACACTTCAAGTTGAAGCATGCAAGGCGCGGCACAGCAGGGCGTCAGAATCAATACTCATGGCTAGGCACGCCCACACCATCCATTTAAATTCATCATGAGCCGCAACTTCAAAAGAATGCGCTCCGCGCTCGCCATCAGCCACGCCCGCTGCCTCTGGGTGCGCGTCTGGAATCTGTGCGCCGCAAGACCTGCCCTGCAGGCACGCGGCCCTGCGTGCATTTGAGTTCAGGAGACGAACCCTAACCTTAGGGTTATGCCCTGATCTTAGGGTTATGCCCTTCACCTACTCGTGCACAACTACCCGGCAAACCCGCCCACCAGGCGTGCGGCCCTGTTTAACCCCGCGCCTTCTTTCAACACTGACCTGTACCCTACCCCCTGCCACTACACACACACCTCCATGACCGGCCGCCATCTGGTACTTCAGTACACTCCTCCTTGCGTTGGGCCCATCCCACCTACAATTACGTACGCCCCTGACCATGGCCTTGTCCCCTGCCGTCACCTGGATAAATAATTTTCATCCTAACTCTCATTAAAACGTTGAACCAACCCACCATGACTAGTCGCTGCCTGATACCTGGGGGTGCTACTCCTGAAATTGACACTGACCCTGACCCCATCGTGCGCCCATCAATGCATACCCCATGCATACCCCATGACATAGGAGGTTGTCGCTAGTCGTCACCTGGGTTTTGATTTTTTTGATCCCAAATTGAAGGTCGAACTGACCGCACCCACTAATGCCTACATATCACCATGAAACAGGGCTTCGTGTCACGCGCGAGGCGCTGACTCTTGTCAAAACCCTACATAACCCCTAGCTCTGACCCTAACGCACCCTCAGAGGGCTATTCATGGCTGCCCCGTACCGGCCCTAACCCTAACCCTAACCCTCAAGGAGGTCTTTGACCCGGTACACGGCATACCTCCATGACAAAACCTAATAGTGACCGCCCGGTACCAGCCCTCGCCCTAATTTCAACCCTAATGTGACCTAACACAAACCTCTAGACATTAGTGCATACATACTGCCATGACCTTGTCGCTGGCCGCCCCTAACGCTGCCCCTAGCCCTGCCCCTAACCCTCGTGTAGCTTCAACATACCTCTAGGCATGGGCGCATGCACACCTCCACACCCCTAACCCCTGGCCCTAACCCTAACCCTAACTTGACCTATCACATACCTCTGGATAACACCCTGGCCCATCCAGTCACCAATACATGCGTATCTCCATGACAAAGGGCTTGTCACTGGCCGCCAGGTACCAGCCCTAACCCTTACCCTTACCCTAATGTGGCCCAAGCCCATCAGCCGAAAGTGGTTCTGGAAAGCATGCCTCCATGACGAAGGGCTTGTCGATGGCCGCCAGGTACCAACCAGCCCTAAACGTAACCCTGAGTGACCCAAATGTAAGTCAAACATACGCTTAAGAATATACATGACGACGGCATTCATACCTCCACGACAAAGGGCTTGTCGCTGGCCGCCAGGGACCAGTCCTAACCCCCATCCTGCTGACCCTAACAGACTTTGACACGCATCCTAAGCCCTACCCCTAATCCTGATGCAAGTTGAACATACACTTCAAGTAGACACGCGTACGTACATACATACCTCCATGATGAAGGCCTTGTCGCTGGCCGCCAGGTACCAGCCCTAACTCTAACCCTAACCCTAATGCGATCCGACATACACTTCTAAAATGCGTGTGTATGTAGGTACCAGCCGAAACCCCAACTCTAACCCTAATGCGACCGAACATACACTATCAGACACTCGTACATACATACCTCCACGACAAAGGGCTTGTCGCTGGCCGCGCCAGGTACAAGCCCTAGCCCTAATCCCAACCCTAATGTGACCTAACAGATGCGTACATACGAACCTCCATGACAAAGGGCTTGTCGCTGGCCGCCAGGTACGCCAGCAGGTCCATGTCCAGCGTCGCGCCGAGGTTGTCGCTGTTGCTCACAAACATGTACTTGACGCCCTCCGCCAGCAGCTTGTCCAGGACGCCCGACCCGCTGAGCGCTGCGTACAGGTCGCCGTGGCCCGGCGGGCACCATTCCTGCGCATGGGCAGTTGAAGATTGAGGAGCGCCATCAGTTCAGGTACTTTCAATTGAAGTGATGGGGAGTTGCAGGGATGATGAGCAGCACCATCAGCGCTCAGCGCTGCGCACAGGTCGCCGTGGCCCGGCGGCACTGCCACTCCTAGAGGCGCCGACAGTTTTCAGATTGAGGAGTTTCATCAGTTGAAGTCCTTGCAACTGAAGCAAGTTTTGTCGAGGAGAAGTCAAACATTTCACGGTGCGCTAAGTGTCAGGTGAGGTACTTGCGCGATTAAAGTGGTTGCCATAGGGAGTTGTAACATTATTGTTCAATAACATCAGTGCCCGAGCCGTTGAGCACTGCGTACAGGTGGCCGTGGCCCGGCGGGCACCACTCCTCAGAGATGGACAGTTGAAGATTAGGTGGCATCAGTTGAAGATCAGGTGGCGTCAGTTCAAGTGCTGGCGCAATTGAACCGATAGCGCTAACGTGTCACCATGATACTGTGCAGCAACATTAGTGTCGAAGCCGTTAAGCGCTGCACAAGGGCACCACTCCTGCATGCGGCATTATTTAGCCTGGCGGTGTGTGGCAGTTGCGGTTAGGGTTAGCTAACCCGAAGTGAGCTGACGCGCCGATGCACTTGCTCTATGGCTGGCATGTAGCAGTGCCGCATACTTACACTACACAGTCAGTTTGAGCACTGAGGTGCTGCGATCATCTTCTGGAATGCGGTTTTTTTCTGCAGCAGTTGAAGCCGCAATTGTCCAACACGACAACACGGCGATAAGGTCGATGCGGGCCGGCCTTCTTTTTTTTTAGCATCACCGTGACTGTGCCATCACCCTCAGCAGTTTATAGCATTGGAGCAGTTTAAAGCATTGGCGATACATGCACTACAGCCGGAGTGTCGCAGCTCTGCTGTGTATGGGACCTGCTGAGTCAGATGAGCCTAACCCTAACTCTAACCCTAACTCCCGATATGGATTCAAACCTTGCGGCATGGCACATCCGTCAGCCAAAGCGCCACCAGAATGCTCGCGGATTTCGTCGAGATGGGCTGTTAGCCTGGCACAAAATCGTGACACTGCCGTCTCGAGTACGTTGATCAAACAGACTACGGAGTATACTGATGCTCCAGCTGCTCACGCATTCTATGCTGGGCTGTTGGATTGGCACATAATCATACAATGGCCATCTCGAATACATTGATTGAACATACACCGGAGCATACTGATGCTTCAGCCTGCGTTTATTGTTGCCTTCTGCCATTACCCACCAGAGACCCATCACAGAGCTGAACGACCGTGTGCTTTCTTGACTGGCAGGCTCCCATCATGGAACAGAGTGCAGCTCCTTGAGCTGTCAGTATCGCGCTACACAATGGTAAAGTGGTGTACAACGGCAAAGTGATGGCATGGCAACCCACGGCCTAAAGCATGGCGCACGCCTGTCAATAATGCTACTTGTGCCTATTCAGAGTTTACCTCACAACCAGCTCCCAGACTATGTGTTGACCGGCATCCTCAAAACCTCATCTGCTGTCAATGCATGTGCTGGCCTCCCAGCGCCGCCATACCTACATACCCACCCGATGCGCATGCAGTACTCCATGTACCACGCGAGGTCGTTTGAATACGTGCACTTATTGGCACGTCACCTTAGAACCGACCAACTGAGGCAGGCTCATGTCAAAATTAGGAGTTGTGACCTTTGCTGAGGTACAGTAGTGCATCTAGGTTGTTGCACCAAGCTGTGCCGGCGTCGTGGGGCTCACATCGCGACCGTCTTCGCTTGATATTTCTATCCTTGCTTAATTGTACGTGTTGTGGAACATGTCGCCCCCATTTGTCCTGCATGTATGCATGTACTCGTTGAAAAGCTGCATTATTCAAATCAAGTCACAGCAGGGGTACACCATGCGAATGCGAGTTCAAATGTTTCAGTTGATTTGTCACCTTTGCTGGCGCCTTGGGCCACGCCGCGGGCTCCATCGTCGCCGCGTCCACCTTCGGCACCTTGTTCTGCAGCAGCTCCAGATTTGGGTCCGACGACAGCTCGTGGTACTTCTGCAGGAAGGCCAGGGTGTCCTCGCTGGTGGAGAAGGAGTTCATGAGGATGAACTTGACGTTCGACGCGAACTTCTTCCTCATGTGCATGACCTGCTTGGCGGTGAGGTCGAGGAACGTGTCGTCCCCCTTCACCTTGAGCAGAGACTTGGCCTTGTCGAGGCCCATCGACGTGCCCAGACCTCCGTTCAGCTTCAGCACCACGGTCTGCGCCAGCAGGTCCGTGCCCGCGCCGTGCTTGCCCTTGATGTCTCCCTCCAAGTAGGGGACATCTGCGGCAGGTTCGATGCTGTCCTCCGTGATCATGCCGGAGGATCCAGACGAGAGGGCTGCGTATGAGTTCTTGAAGGCCAGGATGGCTGCGCCGCTGAGGCCTTCCGCCACCATCTTGTCCTCGAACTGCTTGAACTTGGCCGCCACTTCGGGCGACATCGTTGCCTGTAGCACAAAAGCAGGACACGCACACATCGGTCGCCGCCGCCTCCTCGTGAGCCGTTATGGGACGTAAGCACCTGCGTTCCTGTGGCTGTGAGCATAAGGCTCTGCCTGTGTGACTGTGGCAGCACGTTAAAGGAAGCAAGGAGCTCAGCAAGCAGCTGCAGACAGCCCAGCAGAGCCTCGACAGCTTCGAGAGCAGGTTTGGATGGAATACGCATGTTAGATTTGCTCTGCACCAGGAGCGATCTGGCTGCCATAAGCAGGATTTCGGCTGCAGAAATGCAGCAGGCAGGCATGGCCAGAGCTGACAGCACACGAGCATGCTGACTTACCGCTGCCATCGTGCGGAGGTCGGTTGTGAGTGATTACGTACACGTTTCTCGAATTTTCATCCCCCCCCCCCCGCCTCGACCCCCCGCCTGAGCGTCATCATGACGTTCGACATGCGATGACCCTACAACAGGTCTGATGTTGACTCAGCGGACCAGGACACAAGCAGCTGACGCAATCCATACTATCGTAACGCGTGTACAGAAATGGTGATTGCCTGTCATGGCACATGGGAACAGGAGCTGCCAGCCAATGCTAGGGCTGACCAACCCTGAAGAAATACAGGGCTCATCACACTATGTATGGATGGCATCGGATGCTGATATAATAGCCCTGCGGGCTGGGGGGAAGTCCTAGGGACGCGTGCAGATAGAGCGCACCATGGTGCTACAAAAAGCAACAAGAGCATTGCTCTACCGCCTGGGGTTATCAAAGGCATAACAACATCCTACGCTGCTTCATTGCACACTGCAGATGTATATGTTGGCAAGCAGGGCAAAGGAGTTTGGCACACATGCTTGTTGATACCACTTTTCGTAGCTTCAAGCGCATACACTGTCCAGAGGAATGCACTTACTCCATGCACGTTTCATGGCAGCATCAGGAGTGTGCTATCATGTCCTGCTGTGCCAGCTTGGTCTGCGCCTCAGCTGCTCTCATACTACATGATGCTATTGACACCAATGCGTTGTTGGTATCACCTGGCCTCATGAGGAATGCATTACCATGGCATCTGCTGCCAGAAGCAGCTGTGCGACGATGTTGGCATGCAGGCAAAAGCCTTGTTACCCTTTTGCGGCATAGTGGGAGGGCGCCAGTCAGCGCTGATTCATGCAGCTCTGCAAGCCTCGATGCTGCATTACGTCGTCGGGTGCATCCAGCCCAAGCCATTCACCATTGCAAACAGTTGGCAAGCACCGGCCATGGCAGTCCAATGCTCACGAGTCGCCAAGTCAACCGAGCACAACTTGCTATGTGCTCATTGCATACACATCCCAATTTGAGAGCATGCACTGGCAGCTCTGCAAGCCTCGCATGTTGCATATGTCTTCAGCTGCAGCCAGCCCAAGCCAGTCGCCGTTGAAAACAGTTGGCAAGCCATGGAAGTTCATGACTGATGGGGTCGCCAAGTCACTCGACCGCAGCCTGATGCGTGCTCACCGCCCGGTCTGACGGCATGCAGCTCCGCAAGCCTCGGGCTTGTGTGTTGAATCATGGCTCCAGTTTCAGCCAGCCAGGCCAACTGCCGTTGCGAACAGTTGGCAAGCACCAGCCAGGAAAGTTCATTGCTCATGGGTCGCCAAGTCGGCCGACCATGATGTGCTGCATATCTGCATGCCATCACCTGTATTGTGAACCTCCTGCTAGTCGAGTAGCATCACCTTGTTCTCGCCTGTAGCAGCCCATCGTCGCAACAGCCACTGAAGTCCGAACCTTGCCCGAGGCTTCACGCCGTTGCACATGACACGCTCCATGGGTACAGCTTGTTCCACAGCTGCACTGGGGCGTATGCTGCAGACACATGCAGTATTTGAGCCTAGTCGTGCTCAGCAGGTGTCGAGATTGGACATCACAAGCCACACCAGGTGCTCACAGTGGGGTGTTGCTTCCCCCGCCATTACCATGGGGTTTATTCGCCGTCGCCACCACTTCCTGCCACATGTGGCTCAGCACTGCTCACCGTGAAGTAAGCGCTGTTGCTGCACCTCACTCGGCACCTGTTCTCGTGCACCTGTTCTCGTGTGCTGCGTAGGGTGCCTCGCTCAGACAGGCTCCTATTGCCACAGACCGTCCTCCGCGATCTGCACCGCGCAGCTGCTCCTTCTTCCTGCTGCGCGCGCCTACTCTTTGAGCTAGCCTCACCACTTGCTTCTGTCTCATCTCCTCCACTGCTCGCGCTCGTCGTAGTGTAGCGCTTTATTCGTGCCGGCGATATTGTCGGTTTTCGGTGCACCCGTGCTCTTAAAATCCGAATAAACCGTATTTTGAGGCTTTGTAATTACCCACAGCATCACACAAATGGTCTGCTGCAGATCTGTTGCATCATCAGTATACCTAACAGCATTGTCTGCACCATGCACCAAACAGGATGAGGAACACGCTTCTAGTTTAGAAGTTATTGCGATTTTGGGTCTTTTGCACGATGTGCAAACGGAGACCTAGTGACTTCGTCCCTAGGAATTGTCAACACCCACGAATGTGCTGAGTGATGTAGCAATTCCCGTGCTGTCATATGTCAAATCTGACTTCTCAGGCTGATGGTCATGACAGAAACTCTGCTTTGCTGTGGTGCTGTGGTTGGCAGTGATCCTTGGCACGAGTCCTGTTAAGGGTGTGGGGTAGGCTCAGAGGGGTACTGGTGCTCCTATGGTGAAGGACTTGAACAGCGAGGTGGGAGGACGGGGTTCCAGCTTGGTTCAAAAGAGTTGTGTGCTAGCATTACAAGGTGCTGCTGGGCAATGTGGACATTGAATGAATCCAGGACGTCGTCAAGGTCAGAATCTATGAGTCACTCACATACTCGCTGTTTCACAGCAAGTTGCTGAGCAGGGCTGCTCAGCAAACCGGACAGATCAAGCCTCAACACCAGCAGTTCCAGTGCAAGCAGGTTTGGATGGAATACGCGTGTTAGATTTGCTCTGCACCAGGAGCGATCTGGCTGCCATAAGCAGGATTTCGGCTGCAGAAATGCAGCAGGCAGGCATGGCCAGAGCTGACAGCACACGAGCATGCTGACTTACCGCTGCCATCGTGCGGAGGGTCGGTTTTAAGTGATTACGTACACGTTTATCGAATTTTCATCCCCGCCCCCCCGCCTCGACCCCCCGCCTGAGCGTCATCATGACGCTCGACATGCGATGACCCTACAACAGGGCTGATGATGCTGCACCTTGACTGAGCGGACCAGGACACAAGCAGCTGACGCAATCCATACTATCGTAACGCGTGTAGAGGAATGGTGATTGCCTGTCATGGCACATGCACATGCGGACGGGAGCTGCCAGCCAATGCTGACCAACCTTGAAGAAAAACGCAGCAGGGCTCACATCACTGTGTCTGTGCTGATTGCCAGCACTTGAGAATGTGCTGAGCGATGCGGAAATGTAGCAATTCCTGTAGTTGTCATTTGTCGAATCTGACTTTACAGGCTGATGGCCATGACAGAAGTGCTTTCCGTTGTGTTGTGGTCTGCAGGGACCTTGGTCACAGCAAGAAAGCTGAGCAGAGATGCGAAGCGGTTCAAACAGCTCATGGTCCAGCAAAGACAAAGCCCCGGTCCCCCCTCCATCTCTTTGTACTACAGTCAAACCTCAACATCAGCAGTTCAGTGCAACCGCCGCCGCCTGCGGGTACAGGCCACATTTACCTGTATCCACATCGCTGCCTCAGGCGACATAAGCGTGATAGCTCTCGTACAGGTGCAACTTCGAGAAGTAATTTCAAAAATGTGCTTTTCTAGTATGCAAGGTGCACCAACCGTTGGTGTACATCACTTGTGGTGATGATGGTGGTGATGGCACAGAGCCCCACATCGAACCAACTGCGGACACCAAAGGCTGCCATCATTGTACACCACCACATGCGCTCACAGCCGCGGCCGAAGCAGGTGTGTGTATGATCGCGTCACATCACAGCTGCAGGTCTCACCAACAAACGAGCTGCAGCGCGAAGGACAACCCTGATGGTAGAACACATTCAATCTTCCAGACTAGCTATATTAAAGTGTGTCTATGTGTCCATGGTGTCTTCGTCGTCGTCCGGTGCCTCGGCGGTTTCGGCCGCGGCGGTTTCAGCGCCTGCATCCGGCGCCGCGTACTCCTCAAAGTCGCCCTCGCTCCAGCGGCACGTGAGCTTGATCTTGAAGACCGAGATCTTCCTGTCGTGCAGCGTCTGCAACAGCAGCAACAAGTGGGGATCAGACATCGTCGGCAGGTGACGAGCGATATGCACAAGGCTGCGGCACAGGCAAGCCCCACGTGCTTTGATGACGCACTGTGCCAGAGCCATTCGCAGATGACAAGCCCTCGCAGACGCTGCGGAAGTCCCAAAAGTTGAGGTTTTGTACTAGAGTTGAAGTTGCGTGCGAAGTGCTGCGGCGCTCATGCGCAGGCAAGTCTTACAGCTGAGCCGTGCCAAGGTTTGAGACAGACGAGGGCGCGACTGGAGCGGCAGAGGCGCTGCGCATTACACGCCGCCGCGCATGCGGGCGGAGCACGCCGGAGCCAGCCACTTCAACGCAAACTGAAATTGAAGTGTACCGGAGAGACGGATGCACTTGTGAGGTTACTGCTCACCTTCTCTCATGTATATCTACGACAATAGTGGCCCGTGTCAGTGAATGAGTAGTCCCAAGGGAGCCACAACGTACCAGTGCGTTGGTCTGGCTCCGCGCCCGCCAATCCTACTCAAGTTAGTGCAAGCGAAGATTGCAACACGACCGAATTGGCTGCAACCTGACCGCGTATCTGCGACTGACTGCAAACTTTGACTTCGAGTGCGTACACCAGACACCAACGAACTGCTCTATGTATCCGTCATGGTGCATAAGGTATAACCTGACCGCAAAGGAGCAGCTAGTATTGGCACACAGGCGTGGTGAACTGCTGATCATAGGTGAACGTATGGATGAATTCATGTGTGTGAATACGCGCGAGTTCATGCGTACCAGCAGTTTCGCCTGCTCCGGCGTCAGCGCCTGCCCCTTTTTGCACATGTCGCACTCCTTCCTGAGCCACAGCTGCGAGTCCTGAACTTCCACCTGCAAGGGTTGAAGTTGGGGGGAAAGGCTGGGTGAGGACGAGGCTAGGGCAAGCGGCTTGACCCTGCTTGCGGTAGCAAACTGCCGTGACGCGCAAACTGCAATGGGCAGGCCTTCCACTCACACAGCTTCATGCTCTCTTAAAGTTCTGGCTTGAATCACTGACTACCAGGCTGCTCAGAGCGAGCGAGCTACACTGCATCGATTTCACTAGTGCAAAGAGCATTGTGAGGCGTGTCCTGAATCAGCGTCCGAGGCGCAGTGCAGTCCCTGGCGCATGGATGATGCTCGGCGAGTCAGAGTCTGAGTCACGATTGTGCCAGTTTCTTCCTGAGCTGGTGATGCTCAGCAAGTCAGATCCTGAGTCGCAATCATACCTGCAGTCCAACCCTCCTGAGCTGGTGACGCTCAGCAAGTCAGATTCTGAGTCGCGATCGCCCACAATCCAACCGGTGCACAGAACATCATGAAGCGTGGCCTGAATTGGCGTAGCGCAGTGCCCCAGCGCGTGATGTTCAGTGAGTCAGAGTCCGAGTCGCAAATCTCACCTGCAGTCCGAGCTTCCTCAGCTGATCCATCATCCCCACCGGCCACTGCGTGGGCCCCACCGGCAGCGTGATGGTCTCCTGCGCAAAGAACCCCGCGTTGGCAAACTCCGGTACGGCGAGGTCCGCAAAGTAGCTGAGCACTGCCTCCTGGCTCCGGTTGGTGACCAGCAGCCCGCACTGCCCGCGTATATGCCGCGACACCTGCCTGCAGTTCACGGCGGCGAAAAGGGTGGTTTTATTGGTATGCAAGAGCGTTTATAAGCATCTAGCAATCAGTTCACGGCAGCGAAAGGGCGGTTTTCGTAGTATTTAAGGGCGTTTTATTTATAAGCATCTAGCAGTCCGCACTGCCGGCGTACATGCTGCGACACCTGCCTGCAGTTCACAGGGGTAAAAAGGGCGTTTTTATTGGTATTCAGCAGTCCGCACTGCCCGCGTATGTATGCAAGACACCTGCCTGCAGGTTGCGGTGGTGAAGAGGGCGGCTGTATTGGCGTTCTGTCGACGCTGCAAGCTGTGAAGTATCAGCAAGACAATCCACCGCAACTCACATTGAGAACATCAGCAATGATCTGAGGTACCAGATGATGTGTGATCAGAGAGGGCAGCGTGCTTCCGTTGGATGTTGCGAACCGAGCGGCCCGGACAAATGCGGTGGCATGGCATGCAGATTTGTGTTAATGAGGTCATGCTGGCGTCTGCATGATGTTGAGCCGTGCTGCGGCGTGACCGTCAAGGCGAGGTGTCGCCACAGGCTGCCACCAGTACAGCGCAGCAAGCGTACACGACCACGTTTACCTACCGTACACGTACTCGCCATGGGCATCAGGACATGCATTTGAGCCTGCGGCACGGTGAAACTTTACAACCCAAAGAGACGAACCCTATGCGCCTGCTTGCTGTGAGCACACAACAGCAGGATGCAGTATCCACCTGTTGGCCAAGGCACTAGTACTCGATTTCTGGCCGCTTTCAAAACCCCAAAAAATTGGCACCAGGGTATTCTTGAGACGTGCTGGTTAGACTTATCACATACATGAGTGCGGCATCAGCGTACGATCTTTGCCTGATTAAAGCATCAACACGCATGCATGAAAGCGCAGATCAGTGTTGCAGCTGACAGCCTTGCTGATGGATCACACCTCCCAGTTTGATGATCACCTGCAATTTCCACTGCAATGATGCCAGCACCGCGGTTCAGAGATCCTAGTCGCATGATTGCTGATCAATGCTCTGAGGGATTAATCATTATCTGCAATAGCAGCGAACCTTTGCAACAAAACAATAGGCAACACACAGACTTCACCTCAAATTGTCGCTATATTCGTCCTCCACGCTTGTGCCCAGCGCTCGCTGCATAATGGTGTTCTTGCCCATGAAAAAGCGAGAGTCGCCCCTGAAGTCCAATCTGACATCCTTCATGAGGCGGCTCCGCATGTTGTCATAGCGAAAGACAAACAGTCTCTGGTGGGAGTCGATGTGGTCGCGGATGTCTTTGATCACCGCCTGCTTGAGGGTTCGCCCCTTCTTGGCCGTGGACGTCAAGCTCACGGTCTTATTTCTCTTCGACTTCGGCATAGTGCTCGTTCAGATTGCTGTGCTGCTGGCTGGTGGTGGCGACAGCACCAGGTGAATGGTCATGAGGGCGCGTGACCGGTGGAAGTTCGACTGGAACTTCCCCTCCCCCCCCCCCCCCCCCCCTCCTCAACGGAGGAGATGCAGATGTGCAGCTTCTGAAACAGTACCGGCCACATGAGTCCAGCAGTACACATGGACACAGAATAAAGCGCGTCACCGCGTCATGAGTACAGCTACAACTACAGATGCTATTGGAAGCCCATATCTAGCGCGGCGACTCTATGTGCCAGCCCCGAAGCATCCCCCCCCTCTTCCTGCTTGCCCCCCCCTCCCCCCCCTCCTCCTCGCTGCTCTCCCCCCCCCCGTGGTCCTCCTCCTCGATGTCCGGCATCGGGAAGCGCAGCACCGCCGCGATCCCCCCCAGCTGCCCGAGCTGCTCGCCCGTCACGTGCATCGAACTAAACACGAACACGCGCGCGCCCTTCTCCTTGGCGTCCTCCACGAGCGCCACGTACTTGCGCCGCGTCGCGAGCTCGCGCGCGCGGAACAGGCCGTCCGTGACGAGGAGCGCGTCGACCGCGCTGTCGGCGCACGCGCGCGCGACGTGCGCGTAGCCGTAGAACGCGCGATCCGGGTCTGCCTTGAGCATGGCAAAGAATTCCGCGAGCGCGCGCACCTCCGCCGCGGCCTTGGTGTCCGCGAGCCGCGCGAGAACCGCGGGCTGCGACAGCAGCTCCTCCACGGCGTGCTTGTGGCCGCTCGTCGCGTGGCACAGGACAAATTTGGCCTTGTTCTCGATGAGGGGCCGGTCCTCGCGCCGCACCGCCTCCTCGCAGAGGTACGCAAAGAAGTCGTCCTTGACGAAGCCCGGCGAGCCGAGGAGGACGCAGCGCACGACGGCGAAGTCGATCTTGTCGAGAACCGCGCGGTAGACGGCCTCGTAGAAGCGCCGGATCGCCTTGGCGTGGTCGCTCGACCCCGCGCGCTTGCGCGGTATGTTCATCTCGACGCGCGCGCGCGTGACCGTCATGTGCGCCGTCACGAGGCAGACGTGCGCGAGGCCCGCCGTCATGACGACGGCGGCGACGTCCGCGCAGCGCACGGGGTCGCTCGCGGCGTCGATGCGGTCCAGGTGCATCGCGTCCCAGTGCGCCTTCTCCACGCTGAACGTCTGGTTCAGCTCGAGGTCGAGCGTGTGGTACGCGCCGATCTTGACGTGCGCGTTCTCCTCGACGTTCTTGCCGCTCAGGCGCAGCACGCAGCCCTCCGAATCAAAGTCGGTGCGCTCGACGCCGATCGTCAGGTTGAGGCGCACGCGCTTGCTGCTGGTGGAGCCCGTGGAGCTCTCGCTCACGACCTGACAGCAAGGGGGGGGGGGGCAAAGGGGGGGGGGGGGGGGGGGGGGGGGGGCATGAGCTTGGGTGGGCGGCACTGTGCGTGGGTGTCGCAAGGTGCGACAGAAGTGCATTTCCTCAAGGATGATGGGGCAGGATGCGGCAGAAGCGCATTTACTCAAGGATGATGGGGCAAAATGCGGCAAAAGTTCATGTATTTGAGGGCAGTGGCGAAATGCGGCAAAAGTATGCTAAAGCCTAGGGCACAACGTCTTGCTGCTGACAGAGGGCATTCCCAGCACCTCAATCCCCGACAGCAATCGTTCAATTCCGTGCCCATTATAGCGTGTCGGTGGAGACTGAAGAGGTGGCAGAGGTCAATTACATATGCGGGATGCGAGGGCGAAACGCAATGGGTCACCAATGCAGCAGTCCGGATGCAGGCAGTTGATGGATTGTTCGCCCGCACTGCAGAGGAAATGCACGTATGGCGAACTGGCGCAACCTAACCCTAACCCTAACCCTAAACCTAACCTAACCCTAACCCTGACTGGGCGAGCGCTCTGAGCGCTGCATTGGATGCTCGCGCACAACGCAGTCACGTGTACGCGACAGAGAAACAACGTGGTGCTATGGAGCAGCGATATTTCGCGTCCTGCTACATACCAACAACAGGTGTTGTAGGATGACATAGGTGTGCAGGCAAAGTCAAGGAGCCTGACCATGACGTTCGCCCGTCAGTAGCACTCCCCAATACTGTTGCATTGGCGATGGCTTCAAAGAGGGCCAATCTTATACAATGAAATGTACTTCAACTGTTATCCTTTCGAACTGTGATGGAGAGGGTCACTGGCTATACTGGCTATTTGACAGGGCTGCTGATGTAATGCGCGTGCACACACACGTGAAGCCTCTCTGGGCTGCGATGGACAAACAGAGCAGCACGTACAGTCTGGCTATGAGATGTTGTTGCATCGTCCACAGCAACCGCTGACCCTCCGAGCTGACCATACGCTGGTGGTGGTGCGGATCGCAAGGGCGAGCGCTGCTGCTCCTTCTTACAGATGGCAGCGCAGCCGCTGCTGCACGCTATGCAGCATATCCCTCTGGGCTATCGTTGGATGGAATGATGACATCATCGGCACCAAAGGTGTGTCACTACGTAGCCCTTGCCCCCTGATGGGTACCCAGAGGAGAAGACAAACTGAATCTGCACTGATGAGCTGCAGGGGAGCTTTGTACTTGAAGTACGATGATTCTGCTGCGACATGTGAACTACATAGCAGCCTCTTGCGGTGACAAGCCTGACCTACACTGAACTGGCTGGTGTCAATGCGCCGTTACGACTTTTCGATAGGTGCAGTATCTGGTGATTCATATATAAGCACAGGTCGGTCACTTGCAGCCCCACCTATAGCAAAGCCCTGCTTGAAATTTTGTGATAACCGATGGCATTGCAATCTAATGCTCGCGCTGAGCACATGGGCTGTGGGACAGCAGGGATGATTGGCTGAACACTGCTTTGCAACAGTTGAAGACACCAGCAGAGGCGAGAGTGTTGACCGTGCCCTTGCTTTTACTTGCCAACGTAACGGCCTGGTGTCAAGTCAGAATGGACCACATGAGCTGCTCTTGCGGTGCCTTTATCAGAAAGCCGTGAATGCTAGCTCAACATGCTACATGGCGACCTTATGATGCCGCATCAACGAGCCCGGTGCCAGTATACTTGCTAAAGCTCGCTGAACATACGCATGTATTTCTTCACGTTGCGCTTTGCAGCACAGACAGTCTGCTCATGATGACATTGCCAACCGGGATGCGCCAGTTCAGATGAAGAAGACCAAAAGCATGTGATGCAAATCACCTTGCGTACGGTCGTCGTCCGTACTCTGTCGCCAACTGCAATGAGATTGTAGGCATGCCACATGTCCTCCGTCTCCTCGGCCTGCAGCTTGATGTACCCCGCCCCATCCTTCTCCAAGTGCTTCGCCACCACCTTCATGGTGTCCAGCAGCCAGCCGCTCAAAGCACGCCTCTGCTCGCTATTCCCGCATTGTCGTCATGGAAGTTCTGATGCAACCTCAATCGCCGAGACACACAAAAAGAGCGCACACACACACAGGATCCATCCGCGCCGCTGCAGCGTTCAAGCGCTGGCGTGCGAGTCATGAGCCAGATCATTTTCGACGAGCTGGGCGCGGCGCCGATTATCCTGGCACTGCTGTACCTGTACGTCATGGGAGTCGCCTCCAGCAAGCTGTCCAAGATGAGGAAGGCATCCACAGGAGGGCTGAATACGGAGAAGCTCTTTGTGATGACGATGCTGCTGGCTTGCGTCACTCGAGTGATGGGATTCGTTACCATAGGCGAGTGTCGATGAGAACAGGCCATTTGCCAAGTTGAGACTGGCGCTGGTGTGAGCCAGGAGCATGTAGTTCATGCATGTACGTGCTGAGCATCGGTTGCGTAAGCAAGCACGGCATTATTACTGTGCGGTATGCCGTCCGATAATGCTGTGCTTCACGGCTGGAAGGATCAGAGAGCTTGGCATCAGTGATGAAGCAACACAGCAGACCACCTCTGCCTCGTCGTACTCCCAATCACGTGCCTGGGCACTAAAACAAACAGGTACATGAATGCACGCTGGGCGCCACTTGCCACAAGAGCCATGCTGATCTACTGCGTACATCAGTGCTTCTTCGATAGCATTGGCGGGGCGCTGCTGAGCGGCTGCTCGCCCCTGCTGCACGACAGGAACTGCCGCTTGGGGTTGGGGTTTAGGGGTAGGTCAGGGTTAAGGTTAGGGTGCAGCTTGAGAAGAGCATCTCCGCTGGCGCCGCACACCAAAACTGTGATCGCCACCGCACACACGCAATGCAGGGTTTCGCAAGTTGCCGCAAATTACGTGACTTCAACATGCAAGGGGCAATCCGCAGCAGGATGCTGTGCTGGATTGTGTTTCATACTCCAAGTGTATTATTACAGGTGATTCGGATAAGTCCGACTTGAGGGCGCTTCGTTGCTACTGAATAATAGGTATACTTTGGGTCAGAGAGAGTACGTGGCCGCCAGCTGGCAGTTTCACCTTTTATCTTGCCGCTTGCGTATCGTCACCTGTTGTTGTGCAAGCTCACAACTAGGGTTGGCATCAGCATCAGGTCCGTTGCGACACACCACATGCACTTCATGTGAGTGTTTGGTGCATCGCCAGTCACCCTGTTGTACCCCCCCCCCCCCGCCCCCCCCCCCCCTACTACCCCCAAGCACTGGGTGTCAGCCATCAACAGTGACTGCTGAGGCCAGGTAAAATGCATCAACGAAGTCACAAGATTGTCAAGTACGATTCATGTACGTCACTTTCACTCAACAATGCGCTCATCATGAGACATAGATCCCTAACCTTACGGTACCGCCAAACCTTGGACCCTGCCCCCTACGCACCCACCCGCGCTTCCCCCGTGCCGCGCTTCACCGCCTCGCCCCCCCCCCCCCCCCCCCCCTGCAGTCCTCGTTGGCCACTTGACCAAGTCATCATCCCCAACCTGTCAGCCAGAAGCCGACCCCAGTTCGGTTGAGCACCTGATCAGATGTGACTGTGCCCCCCCCCCCCCCTGCCCCCCCCCCGCAGGCGCGCTCAACCTGCAGAGCATCCGCGTGGGCTACGACCCGCACCGCCACGACGGCGGCGACAGCGGCGCCGACGACGACGACGACTACCGCCAGGACTCCGATCAGCGCTTCTACGATAAGTGCGTGCTCGTGCTCTTCGACTTCCCGGACTTTGTCGCGCTGAGCGCGTACGCGCTGCTCGCCGTCGTCTGGGCGGAGGCCTTCCTCGCGAGCCGCTCCCACTGGCTCTCCGCGCGGCGCTACCGCCAGGGCTTCCTCATGGCGTACCTGGTCTTCAACGCGGCGCTCTACATGGCGCAGCTGCTGCTGTACGGCGCGCTGTTTCTGCCATCGTCGCCCACGGGCTGGGCCGCGCGCGCGCTGTACGCCGCGCTCACCACCGTCAACTTCGGCCTGCCGCTGCTCCTGGCGGCGCTCTTCATGTACCTGACGGTCTCCTTCTCGGGTTTTCCGTACCGCACGGAACGCGCGCTGCGCCGCCAGGTGCGCCGCGCGCGCTTGATCGTACTGAACACCCATACCTCGAACGCTGAGAAGCTTGGACACAGGAGTCTTTTGACCACTGTGGATATGGTGGCACTGTTTGGCTCGTGGCCGATGGCTGCAGCAGCGGCGACCACCATTATTGGTGGAAAGCACTTGCGGCTCACCACTCCTTGTCACCTAGAGTTCTGCGATCTTTTATTTGTTTCCATCGCATCCATCGAGTCCGCTTTTGGCGGTGAAGTGGATCAGACAGCGATGGTTAAGGTCAGCCAGCAAGCCGACTCACTGGCGGCGACTCGGGCGCGGTGTCAGAGGCGCCGCCATCGCTCAGCGAGGCCCTTTTGGTTACGAGGGCCGCCGCCGCTATGCATCGGCATCTCACACTCTGGCCTCTTGCGATGCTGCGCGGCACAACGTGCGCCGCCGCTGCCGCGCATGGCATCTGACACTCCGACTTCTCGCGTTGCTCAGCGGCGCTCAGTGAGGAAGTAAATGATACCTTAGAGATGACTTTCGCCACGCATGCCGCTCGGGGACGGCAGCATGGGTGAAGGCCTGATGCAGGAACTGCCACCATCGCGTGAGAGGGTGTTCACTCTCCACCAGCTCTGCGAAGCACACGCACACGCGCGCTCCAATACTTGTAGGCAAAGCCTATGGGCCTGCGGGCAAAGCTGCCATGTTACCGCGCTCCTGCGCGGCGCACGCTTCTTTGGCGCCACGCGGTCAAACAGTCGTGCTTAGGGTGAAGGTTAGGGTTGGGTTCTCGCATGTCGTCGGCAGCATTCCAGCGCCAACGCGCCGCTGTACATCGTCACATTCGCGGACGATGAAGCAACCCTTTTTGGACGATGCAACGACCTTTTCGGGGCACCTTCTGTGATCATACGCGTTCATGGAGTAAAACTCTATAGCACGTAGAAACCGCGCTTTGGCAACTGATCGATGCGCGCTACCTAGCTGTTGACATATATGATATACGCTTCGTGTCGCTCCCTCTCGCGCTGCCGCCGCCGCCGCCGCGCAGGCGCTCGCGGGCCGCGCGCTGCTCATCTGGACGGCGGGCCGCGTCTGCTGGGGCGCCTTCGCGCTCACCGCCGCGCTGCAGTACTCGCTCGCCGCAAGCAGCGCCGCGGAGAAGGCCGCCATCTACTCCGTCCTCATCGTCGCGCTCTTCCTCGTGACGGAGCTCTGGCCGTTCGCGGCGGCGCTCGACGACGACGTCCTCGCCGTCGTCGGCGAGGCCGCCGCCGCGGCGACGGCGGCGGCGGCGGCAGGCGGCGGCGGCGGCGCAGGCTGGAGCGAGACGACGCCGCTGCGGGCTGCCGCGCACGGGCTGGAGGTGCCGGCGCGGCCGGCGCCGCTGGCGGCGCAGGGCAGCGGCGGCAGCAGCAGCAGCAGCGGCGGCGGCGGCGGCAGCGGCGGCGGCAGCGGACGTGGCGAGTCGTTCAAGGCGGCGGCTGGAGGCGGCAGCGGCGGCGGGGTGCAGCACGTGTGACGGGGCGCGTCAGTGCTCCGCTCTCTGCTGGCACAGGCTGTCAGGTGGCAGGGGGGATGCAGGGGCTGGCAGCACAGCTCAGCAGCAGTGCGCTGCTGAGGTGCTGCTGCGCCATGGCAGCGGCGGCAGCGGCCGCGCTCGAATCGCACTTACGCCACGTGGCACAGCTGTTTTGCAGGCTTGCGCTGCAGCTGCTCCGCCGCTGGCACAGCATTGTGCGCAAGCGCAGCTAGCGTGAGCGATCGTTTTAGCTCGGCGCAGCAGTTCGTGAGCACAGGATTTGAGTCCGCAGCAGTTGCGGCGCGGCGCCACTGCCGCCTCCGCGGTTGCCGGCGCTGCCGCGGCCACACTGTGGTGCAACACTTGTGCCAGCAGATGGCGGCAGTGGGCCATGGTCCGCTGCCTTTGACGCATGGCTGCCTGATCTGCTGCTGTCCGCCGTAACTGCAGCAGCAGAAACAGCAGCACTGCTGCGGCTTGCAGCACAGGCGACGCCGCAGTCTGCTGGGCCGCAGCAACAGCAGCAGCGGCAGCAGTGCCGGCCGCAGCAGCAGCACAGTGGCGGCAGCAGCAGCGGCGGCAGCTGCGGCGGTGGCAGCAGCAGCAGCAGCAGCGGCGGCAGGAACAACAGCCGCGCTCTCTGCCAATGGCCAGAGCAGTAGCAGCACCGGCGGCAGCAGCAGCGGCAGCAGCGCTCTTCCAGTGACGCGAACGACCGCAGGCCGCCCAAAGGCGCTAGAGCGTCTGCCTTGTGCTGCACACGGCATGGCCCGTGTTTGCGGTGTTCGCCAGTGCGCATGGGTCCATGATATGTGTTGATGGGACGTCCGGCCCAATGGCTGACCGCGTGCGGCCATTGGCGATCGAGGCTGACGCGTGCCTCTTTATGGGAACATGGAAGACGTAAAGAAATGTTTGCCTTGCGCTCCAACAGGCGGTCCGAGGGGGGCGCGTGCCCTCCGCCACTTGATGTTGGGGGGTACGAGACCCGCCTGCGGAGAGGTGTTGCGGATGCTCGGAGGGCAACCCCCCCCCCCCCCCCCCCGCGCCGCGGCCTGCCCGCTTGTGTTGTTGCTCGTAACAACGCTACCTGTCGAGCACAGCCTGCCTACGATTTGCTCACACCCTCAGCCTCCAGAAACAGGCTAACTGGATGCAGCTCATCCTTCATCGAAGCGCGTCTCAATGCAACGCCACACGTGCACACAAAAGCTGATACGTGCAACATGTCCTTATTGTGCTGCATGCACTGCAAGAAATGCTAACGTGCACTGAGTACGGCCCGTGCGCCTGTGGGGAGATTGCAACTGGTGCGCTGATTGGCGCTAACAATAACCCTAATCCTAGGGCTTGAGCAGTGCTCCGTGCGCATACTGCAGTGCTCAGCGCACTCCTCTACGTGCTCTGCAATATATGCTCGTGATGTGTATTGAGCAGTGGTGATGTACGCTGTCCAGTGATGCGGTCGGTCAGCTGCATTGATAGTTGGAGGTGAGGCGCGCTGGAGCAGGGGGGAAAAAAAAATGCTGAACTTGACTTTGCTGCCTTGTGCCCTCGCATTACCATTATTGTGGTCAGAATTGACAGGAAGGCCCCTCTGCATATGTGAGTCGCATCAATTTTTGATGAAACAAACGCCAGGAACCTCCGCACAAAGACGCACAAGATTGTCCCAACAGCGTGTGCCAGCAGCGATTGCAGCAATTAGTTGCTGCGAGTCGTAGGTCGTCGCCCCGTGGGCGCTGTGCGCATAAGCACATGCAAGTGGCGCATGCACAGACGGCATGTTCCTGATCTTAGTTGCTGACTCTATGGCAGATTTGAACACCAAAGTGCCGCACACGGCAGCACCAAACGTGCCTGCGCGCCCACCTTCAACTTGCGCTGCAGTTTCAAGTACTTCAGAAGTATGTGACATTCTTGGGTGGCAATCACGGCCACATTGCTCAACAGCTGGTACACTTCTGCGCGCCGCACCGCCCCACCCCACTGCGCGGCAGCTACTACACCCCTGCGCCGCAAGCATACGTGGCGACGGTGCCATCGGAGAGCCCTAAGTACAGCCGCCCGCCGTCATCGCCGCCTCTGTCGCCATCACCATCAGCGTCCGCAGTCGCCGCAGCCGCGGGCTGCCGCAGGCAGACGCTCTTGACACGCGCGCCGGCGCGCAGCACGCGCTGCAGGCGCAGCGTCCCCGCGCTGTAGATGCGCACCTCGCCGGCGTCGTCAGCGCTCAGCTGCAGCAGCGCACGCGCACCGTACATATTAAAATACCAGGTAATCTCACACAAAAATTTCACATATAAAGACAGAAGAGACCACCAAAAAACTCATAAAAGGCATGCACGTATCAGTCGCTCGCGCACGCGCAGAGACGGGGGGGCTCCCAGACAGCGGCTGGCGCATGCGGCGCTTGCGCGTGCGCGCATGCGCTGCGGTTCATGGACGCTCACCCTTGTGCGTGGAGCTCTGCCGCGTTGTTGTTGTAGTGAGGTGACGGTGGTTGCTGCGCAGTGCACGCAGCTGATGTTGATGGCCACGCGCACTTGTGAGCGGAGCACTGCCGCGTCGGTGTATATTGTCAGGATTAGGGCTGCGGCGCAGGCATCTGCAGCGCTCATCAGCATCCAGCGGTGCGCACGGCGACGGTGCCGTGCGCGGCGGTGCGCGCAGGGCGCTGAGCGTTGTCACAGCTGCAGCGACTAGAGAGTGCGCAGAAGCTCGTCCTGCTATTGCCATGATGCATGGAGCAGTGGCGCACTGAAGCTGATGGAGTGTGACACGTATATGCCCTACTTAGTGGCGTGCCTATGCATACCTACACTGGTTTCTCCATGCTGGGAGTTACTCCTGTTGGTCCACCACTGCATATTCCAGCACCAGTCCAGAGTTCCGCCCCTGTTCCGCCCCTGACTCAGGGCTAATTTCTCCGCTTGAGCAAGCGCCTGCCCAATAACCACCCTATTGCAAACTCAACCTGCCCTGATCAAGTGCTGCTCTGCGCTTCTGCGGTGGGCCCGCCTTGGTGTCCTACTCTGCCACAGTGATTACTTCTGTCAGATGCGACGGGCACTGGGGTGTGTTGTCCAGCATTGCACAGCAACGACGCGTGGCGAACCGTTTTGCGCCTGGCGGCCCCAAAGAGTGCGGAGCGTCAACTTCAACACACGGATCGGCCGGGGTCGTGCGGACTATTGTCCTGTTTTCAGGGTTGGGGTCAAGGCATGTGCACGTCACCCTTGGAATAGGGTCGTGACCCGGGCAAAGGATCTGGAAAGAAGGCTGGGGATAGGGGTTTGATGGGCATGTGTGAGGAAGGGCAAGCCCCCCCCCCCCCCCCCCCTCCCCCCCCCGCGACGTACCAGACTACCCCTATGTTCTGCGAAACACTGCTACCTGTGTGCCTGTTTGAGTTGAGGTTGCAGGCACATGATGCCCCTTCAGATGGGGCCAGGGCTTGGGTTAGGGCCATGGCGAGTTTCAGGGCTAGGGTAGGGTTTTGTGCACGATATTCGCACCACGTAACGCGTGCGCATTGTCAATGGCGATGCATGCGATGGCGGCCAAACGCCCGCACCACAGCGCGGACCGCAGCCCACTGCGAGTGACGCCAACCCGTGTCAGCTGTCCCCCACGGCACTGCTCCTCGGGTCCAAGGTTAGGTTTATATGAGGTTTAGGATTTGCGGTCAGGTTTAGGGTTAGGGTTACAGTACGTCACTCGCCCCCACGCACCACGTGCGCGTTGCCAACGGCGATGTGCGTGATGGCTGCGCCGCCGCTGCCGCCGCCGCCGCCGCTGCGCAGCGCGCGCCCGCGGTGCCCGAAGCGCCTGCGTGGCGCCGCCCACACCCACAGAGAGCCGTCGCTGCGCGGTTTCAGAAAGCAAAAGGGCGACAAGGGGCAAGCGGTAGCAAGGTCAAAGGTGAGGGTGAAGGTGAAATTGGAGGGTTGCAAGCGCAAGCCGCGCACTGTGGTCATGACCTGTTGTGATCGCAAGCTTCACCATCAACATGCCTCGTGTCATGATACTGCTGGCATCTTGACTACCAGCGAAGGGCATTGAGGCACCTGGGGTCCAGATGAAGTTGCCGGAAAGGGGCTGCACACGCAGTTTTTTGGGGTTAGGGTTGGGCGGAGCGCAGGCTGCGCTTTATTTTTTTGCGCTTGGGGTTGGGCGGAGCAAGGGCAGTGCGATGTGGCTTTGCGCTTCCCCTGGGTGACGCGGTGAAGGCTGGCGCATACATTGACGACTCACAAGACATGTTCAATGAAACACTTGCGCACGTCACTTTGAAGCTCGTGGGCGAGGCTCCAATCAGCGTCTGGAAAATTTTGGGTGCGCAGAGAGAGGAGAGCAGCCATGCCCTGCCTAACCCAAACCCTAACCTGAACCCCAATGCTACCCCAGGGCCGCGCGCACGCGCCTGCCGCGAGCTGGGAGAAGAGAAAGCGATAGAAGGAGAGTTGCAGAGTCGCGTGGCACCGCTTGACTGTCACTTGCAGTGCGGGTTTACATGTGATGAACGCCTTGAGGCTTCAGTTCAGACACGAGCAGCATGCGGTCGCGCAATCCTCAGCGTCCGCATTCCCGGTACGCAACGGCACCACGGCGACACAGCGGCAGCAGGGACAATCTGCTACCCCCCCCCCCCCCCGCTGCCACCTTCAACACAAGCGGCGCGCACATTCATCACCAGCGCCCCCCTACCCCATCTCCCTGGAAGTGTTACTTGAAGTGTGACTACCGCATCCGAGGCTTCAGCCCATACCTAAAGCAGCGCGTGGTTGCGCAAAACCCACTGTCTGGAGTCTAGGTGCGCAGCGACACCGCGGCGACGCAGCAGCAGCAAGGAGCGTCACACCCGGCGACACTGACAAGGTGACTATCGCCGTTCATGAGATTACCACACGGCTCGCGTCATCAGCGCCGCGCTTCAAGGCGCATGACGGCAACGGCGACGGCGACGGCGACGGCTGCGGCGGCAGCGGCGGCGGCGGCGTACGGCAGCAACGCCGCGGCGGCAGGCGGCGGCAGCGAGAGGGGAAGCCGAGGAGAGTCACCTTGCGGCGTTGAAGAGGTGACTAGCGCCGTTCATACACTACACGCAACACACAGTTCGTCGTCAGCGCTTCGCTTCAAGGCGCATGAAAGCGACGTCGCGGCGACGGCGACGGCGACAGCGACGGCGGCGGCGACAGCGACGGCGGCGGCGTACGACAGCAACGCCGCGGCGGCAGCGGCGGAAGCGGCCGCGAGGAGAGTCACCTGACACCGCTGCGGAAGTGACTATCGCCGTTCGTACCGGCGACACACGGCTCGCGCCATCATCAGCGCCGTGCTACGCGGTGCACGAAAGCAATGCCGTGGCGTCGGCAGCGGCGATGGCGGCGGAGGCGGAAGCGACGAGAGTCACCTTGCGCTGCTGCGGCAAAGACTACCGCTGTTGATTCATACAAGCGACACACAGCTCGCGTCATCAGCAGCGCCGCGCTTCACCGCGCACAACAGTGCCGCCGCCGCCGCTACTGCAAAAGCGCCGCCGCGGCGGCAGCGGCAGCGGCAGCGGCGGCGGCAGCGGCGGCAGCGAGGAGAGTCACCTGGCGCCGCTGAAGAGGTGACGTTCCGCGCGCGCGAGCGCCGTCACGGCGTGCTCGCCCGCGCCATGCCGCAGCACCTCCTGCTCGCAGAACCAGCGCGGCCGCGGCAGCGCGTGGCACGCGTGCGCGTCCTCGCGCATGCACACCTGCTGCGTGCTGCCGTGAGGGGAGGCGGGGGGGGGGAGGGGGGGAGGAGGAGGGGGGGGGGAGGGGGGAGGGGGCAGCAGCGCCAGCGATGGCGTCAGCGCACTGCGGCGTGCGTAAACTTCAAGTTTGAGGTGATGTGGCACGCGCGCGCGTCGTTGCGCATGCACACCTGCTGCGTGCTGCCGTGAGGGGAAGGGGGGGGGGGTCAGCGGCATCAGCGCTCTGGAGGCGTGTGTGAAGTTCGAGTCTGAGGCAGTGTGTGTGGCGTCACTGCTTCAATGCTACTGCGACGTGAGTAAACGTACGTTTCAGGAACTGTTGCACGCGTGCGCGTCCTTGCGCATGCCCACCTGCTGCGTGCTGCGGAACAGAAGCGGGGAGCAGCAGCGCCAGCGATGGCGTCAGCGCTACGGCGGCGTGCGTAACTTGATCTTTGAGGTACTGTGGTGCGTGTGCGCATCCTCGTGCTGTTGAAGGGGGAGAGGGGGAAACAGCAGCCCTGCAATGGCTTCAGCGCGAATGACGCGTGTGCAAAGTTCATGTTTGAGGTACTGTGGCACGCGTGCGCGTCCTCGCGCATGCACACCTGCTGCGTGCTGCCATGAGGGAGGGGAGGGGGGGGAAGGGTGGTGCGGGGGGCGTCAGCGATGGCATCAGCGCCAATGCGCATATGTCAAATTCAAGTGTGAGGTACTATGAAAACGAATCAAAAGATCGTAGAGCTCTAGGTGACAAGGGATGGTTAGCCGCAAGTGCCTTCCACCAGTAACCGTGGTCGCCGCTGCTGCAGCAATTGGCCACGAGTCAAACAATACCACCGTATCCACCAGTCAAAATGACTTTTGTGTGCAAGCTTTTAGCGTTCGAGGCATACTATGGCGCGCGTGCGCTGGCGCGTACGGCTTCAACTTGAGCGCGCGCGTGCAAGCACCTACCTACGGCGTGCGTGCTCGTGGCCTCCACGTGTGAAGCGACGGCGCATGCGTATCCCTAACCATCACCCCAAACTGTGATGTTCAACTCATGATTTGTGCTACTGGCTGAGAGCACTGGATAGCTCGCACTTGTATGCAACAACAACGGTGACTGTGGTGGCGCGCGTGAGGTTCAGAAACTACGAGGGGCACACTTAGGGTTAGGGTTATGCTGCGCACTCCGATATGGCGCGATGTTGCGCTGCACGTGCAAACAGGGTTGGCGTTCGGCAGGAAGGGTTAGGGTTTGGAGTTCGAGTTGCGCTGTGTCGGTGCGAGCTGCCGCAACGCTCTTTAAGGGGGGGGCCTGTGCACGCACGGGCCCCATGGACGCGTTGGAGCAAACGGGCCAGACGCTCGCCTTCACTAACGCTCACTATACCTTTGTCATCAAGGCCCTAGAGTTGCGGACGGGTTTTTCATCACGTACTGCAACTGTACTTTAAATGTACTCTGATATGAATGAGACAGTGCTCAGCCGCGTCACTGTACACCAGTGTGCCCGAATGAGACAGCGTTCGTCCTTGCGCAGCCGTGTGTCTACATGCAATTACGTAACTTCAATGTACTCTGGTCTGAATGAGACAGTGCTCAGCTGCGTACCTACCTACCTGTACACGTGGATGTGACCCGTGCGCGCGCCGCAGTACACGTGGAAGTCGGCATTTCTAAAGTGCTAATGGTTCCATGCAGCGTGAACAGTTTCACCTCTGGGGTGTCATGCGCGCATGCACGAGCGCACCAGCGCCGGCACGATGGGAATGCGGCTTGCGTGCTATTGCGGCAGCGGCGAATAGAAGTACCTGTAGACGTGTACGTGCCCCGTGGACGCGCCGCAGTACACGTGCAAGCACGTATTTCAACTGTACTATAAATGTACTCTGGCAGCATGAGACAGTGCTCAGCCGCGTACCTTACCTACCTGTAGACGTGGATGTGCCCCGTGGACGCGCGCCGCAGTACACGTGCAAATACAAAGTAGTTCTAATGTACTATGGTACGAAACAGTTCTCAACCGCGTACCTGTAGATGTGTATGTGCCCCGTGGACGTCCCGCAGTACACGTGGAAGTCTGAGCACGCCGCGCTGCGCAGCGTGCCGCAGCGCGCGACGCGCGGCGCGACGGTGTGCAGGCACCGCCGCGTCGCCAGATCCCATACCTGCGCCGGCCGCACACGCGCGCACGAAGTACTGAGCGCTGCTGCAACACATGGCACACCCTAGAGGGAGCCTGCGTCGGCCGCACGCGTGCACAAATCATTGAGCTCCGCTGCAACACATGGGCAACCCTAGGGGGAGGGCCTGCTGATCAGATCTCACGCCTGTGCTGGCCGCGCAAGTGCAAGAGCGAGCAGAGCGAGTCACAGCGAGCGATGCGCCTTGCTGAGAACTGCTGCCACGCTGTGGAAGAGCGCGGGAAGGCTTGCTGTCGTGGGGGCCTCTGTAGGATGCGACACTGCTGTGAGGAGCGGCTGTGCTGAGTGTCACCCACGTGCGCCGCGCGCGCGCGCACGAGAGAGGCACAAATTGCTGTGAGTGCTGCAGCAGCGTATGGCGAACCCCGTGCGAGTGCGCACCCCCCGGATCCCCCCCCTGCACGGTCGGCGCAGCTTACCAGAAGCATGCACGACTCGCACCACCTGTATATGGGAGCAGACGCGTGGGTAGGACGTGCGGTGTGAGTCAATCAGCGCGCGGGCTGACGCCGGTAGAAGTGCCTCGTGCCTCCGCGGCGGGCTGAGCGCTGCTGTGAATTGACTGCTGCAACACAGACAGCGTGCGCCGGCGCGTGCCCCATTGAATCTGGCACCTGGCACACCGCTGTGCAGGCAGCAGGCGGTCGAGCAAACCATCGGGACAACCGCATGCGCACCTGACCCAACCGCAACCCTAACCCTCGCCCTCATCCTGATCCCCTCCTGCGGTCTTGACGATGCACACATGGCAAGACACACAGGGCAGCCGCTCCCGCGCTGCCCCCTGCCCCTCAAACCAGTAACCAAAGATGATTTTTTCTGTTCTATTCGTGTCTTTCCTTACGTAGACCAAGCTTGCCGACAAGATGGTGGCAAAAAAACTAACATGCACTCGTGTTTTCGCACATGCTTTCGAGAGCTTACGCCGAGCCTTTGGTCTACAATCATCAGCGTACATACATGTAGCTACTCAGCACCTTGAGCCGGCGGTCTTGCGACACGCTGTAAAGGTAGCAGCGGTGGCCCGCGATGCGGTGCGGCGCGCACGGCCCGTTGCTGTGCATTCGTGATTCGTGTTTTTGCACGTGTTTCGGAAACCTCACGCAGAGCCTTTAGTCTACATCATCAGCGCATATGGCTACTCAGCACCTTGAGCCGGTGGTCGTCCGACACGCTGTAGAGGTAGCAGCGGTGGCCGGTTGTGCGGTGCGGCGCGCACGGCCCGACGCTGTATTCGTGTTTCGTGTTAAGGCACATGGGTTGGAAGACTCGTGCAGAGACCTGGCAGCTCATGAGTAGCGATGCTCAGCACCTTGAGCTGGCGGTCGTCCGACACGCTATAGAGGTAGCAGCGATGGCCGGTGATGCGGTGCGGCGCGCACGGCCCGTCGCTAAGCGCTGACGCCGCCAGCGCGTTGACCCAGCTGTTGTGCTCCCAGAGCTGCGCCTGGAACTGCGTGGAGCGCGGGTCGTGCGCGAGCGCGTACTGAAATGGCAATGAGCGAGGAGCAGGCAGGCAGGGGGGGGGGGGTCAGTGTTTTGGCGGCATTGAGCGAGGAGCAGACATGGGGGGGGGGGGGGGGGGGTCGGTAATCCGCGTTTCGGCAGCGAGCAGAAGCACATGAAGGCCGCGCGTGTGGAGTAGCTGTGGGCAAATGTGCACTCGGGTCGTGCGGGAGCGCATACTAAATTGGCAATGAGCGAGGAGCAGGCATGGGGGGGGGGGGGGGCATCAGTGTTTTGACCACGGCAGTGAGCGAGGAGCATGTAGGAGGGATCAGTATTTTAGCATGGCAAAGAGCGAGGAGCAAGGGGGGCGGGCGATCAGTGTTTTGGGGCAACAGTCGGGAAACATGCGCGAGGGGGGGGGGATCGCGATCACGATCAAGTGCTCAGCGGCGCGCAGCAGTGGGCGCACGTGCACTGGCGCGCAGCGCGGGTCGTGCTCGAGGGGCATACGCGGGGGGGGGGGGGGGGGGGGCACTGATCAGCGCCGCGGTAGCCATGTGCAGAGAAGTCAGGGGGGAGCGTATGGTTGACGTGCAGCAGCAGCGCGGGCCCGGCAAGGGGGCTGGGCCCGGCAAGGGGGCTGGGCGAGGGGGCGGGGGACGTGATTGGCAATTCGGCAGCAATTGGGAGCGAGGGCACAATGGCGCGGCAGCAGCGCGGGGGCGGGGAGAAGGATGACCGGTGGGGCATGAGCACCTTCACGGCAGGGAGAAGGACGTGGTAGAATGTGGAGCATTGTGCACGCAAGGCAGCATGCTGCTGCAGGAGGTCAACTGGCGCATCGCTACATGTGGTCCCGGAGTTGAAGTCGGAGGTGTGTATACTGGCTGTCAAAGCGTGCGCCGCAGCGGGCACGGCATGATGGCCAGTGGCGAGCAGACGCGGCAAGCTACAGTGGCGGCGCGCAGATGCGCCGACAGGAAGAGAGTCACCAGGGCCGCGGGAGCAACCGGTCAGATGCGCAAAACGCGCCCTGTGCGCAGCCGGAGCCGCCTCTGACGAGGTGCCTCTCGGCTACGTGGGGCACGCCAAAAGAAAATAACGACCCCCCTTACATAGACGCCTCAAGCATCAGTGTCTTTTGGGCACTTTTCGAGTCATGCACTTGATGCCACCGCAACAACAGCGCTCAGCAACAGCGCGCAGACCGCTTCGCCGCGCGCGCAGCCTCACCTCGCGTATGCTGCCGTTGCTGGTGGCGCAGTACACGCTGCCGTTGCAGACGGCGAGCGCCGTGAGGATCGCCGTATCGCGCAGCACCATGCACACGTGGCGCCACCGCCCGCTCTCCTCGTCACCCTCCTCCCAGCGCCACACCTGTGCGTCATGTGCCGCGGGACGTAGCAATCATGAGTAAGGTCGTTACTAGCTATTTCGCTAGCTAGCATAGCGTGCAGCACCATGCATGTGGAGCAGCAGCGCTCACAGCGCCACAATCAAGTGGCACTTTCGCAAGCCCTCATACACGGCCAGTTAACCCTGACCCTAACCGTAAGCCTCTAACCCGACCCTAACTTCATTCCTGGGGTCGGACATATACATGCCGCTGCCAGATGGTGCCTCATACGGGCCGTGCTGCCAGCCCACACAACTCCGGCCGACCGCGCACGCTGCCACTCAGCGCTGCCGAGGCGACGCAGCCGCGGAGCGCTGGCAACAATCGCGCTGCCCCGCTGAGCGCTGCCAACCTGCACGAACTAACCCAAAGCCCTAACCTAACCCTGACCCTCGACCTACTCCCGGGGTCGGGCATATACAGGCCTCCGCTGGACATTGCCTCATATGCGCCGCGCTGCCGACCGCATATGCTGCCACTCAGCGCTGCTCAGGCGACACCACTGCGGAGCGCTGGGGTGGACAATCGCGCTGCCGCTGAGCGCTGCCGACCTGCACGCGCCGGTCGCCCGCCGTGTACAGGTGCCCGCGGCGCGCGTGTGGCGGCGCGTAGTACGCCAGCGCGTCAACGCGGCCGTCGTGCGCCTTCAGACACGCTGCGCCGCCGCCGCCGCTGCCGCGGCCGCCGCCACCGTCGCCGCCATTTACGCCACTGCCGCCGCCGCCGCTGCCGCCGCCGCCTCCGACGCCGTGTCCACCATTAGCGCCCCTGCCGGAGCTGCCGCTGCCGCCGCCGCCGCCGCCGCCGCCGCCGCCGCCGCCGCCGCCGCCGCCGCCGCCGCCGCCGCCGCCGCCGCCGCCGCCGTCGCCGTTTCCACCATTGGCGCCACTGCCGGAGCTGCCGCTGCCGCCGCCGCCGCCGCCGTCGCAGCGGACGAGGCGGTGGATGTGGGCGTACTGGGGGTGCCGCGCGGCGCCGCCCGCACCGCCGCCCGCAGCCTCGCCCCACCAGCTGCTGCACGCGCGTGCGCACGCCGCGATGTCGCGGGCGTCCAGGTAGGCGAGGGCGCGCGCGACGGCATCCGGCGGCGGCGGCGCGCGCGCCGCCTGGGACAGCGGCGGCGGCACAGGAAGGGACAGCGGCGGCGGCACAGGAAGGCGCAGCCATTGCGATTGTTGAGGTCGTGGTCTTGTACTTAAAGTGGCGGGCAGTTTTCTGTGTTGCGCTGCGCATCTGTGCCTGGGCGAGGCCGCAGCGCGCGCGCGCGGCAATCGCGCGCTTGCGGGGTGACTGGCTGAGCGCCTCGCGCGGTGCGCGGCGGCAGCTTGCGCAAGATAGAGGTTGGATGGCGGCGCGCGCGAAGCGCGCGGCGCCGCCGCGAGCGCGAGTGCGAGGGGACGCGAGCGGCAGCTGTCGGCGCCGCGGCGGCGCGAGGCCGGGGACGCGCCGGCGGTAGTGGCGATGCGTTCGCAGGATGGCTGTGTGCACTCAGTTGCACCCGCTGCTCACACAAGGCCGCCGCAGCGCGCGTCTCGACGCGGCCTTCTTCCGCGGAGCACCGCTGCCGCCAACAGTGCTCAGCGAAATTGCCAGAGGTGACGCACAGCTTTGTCTATGCGATATACCCCCCCTCAGGGAGTGCTGTTCCCGCGCAGCAGTATCCCTCCCTCAAGAATGCTATCCCCACTCATCATATCCTGCTCACCGCCCCGAAAATGAACTCTTGAAAGCGGAAGCCTCACTTTGGTTCCCTCCGGCGACGTGGCGACGTCGCCGCCAGGAGCAGCAGCAGCAGCAGCAGCAGCAGCAGCAGCAGCAGCAGCAGCAGCGGCGGCGGCAGCAGCAGCAGCGGCAGCAGCGCTTGACAGCGCGGGCCCGCTGCGCAGCGCAAGCGCAAAACGCCATCATGAACCCTGTCCGTCAAAACTTCAAACTGAAAGAGGTACCCAGGTCCCCTCCGGCGGCGCGCCGCCGCCGCCGCCGGCAGCAGCAGCAGCAGCAGCAGCAGCGTTCGACACCGCGGGCCCGTTGCCGAGGGTCAGTGCGAAAGGCTATCTTTACTTGAAGACAACTCCTGTCCACCAATATTGCAAGTTGAAAGGCTTACCCAGGTCCCCTCCGGCAGAGCGCCGCCGGCGCCGCCGGCGGCAGCAGTAGCGCTCAGCGGCGCGGGCCCGTCGCGCAGCGCGATCGCGTCGGGCACAGCGCGGTGGCGCAGTGTGCGCGTGGGCGCCACGGGTAGGTATGCCCCCGGCTGGTCGTCGGGGACGCCGACGTCGCAGTTGCAGCGCTTCATGCAGCCCACGCGCCCCCAGGGCTCGCTGCAACAGTGGCGGCAGGCAGGCAGGCAGCAACGGAAGGAGGCGAGGGGACAAGAGGAGGGGAAGCGGGGCGCAGCACCGGGGGGAGGGGGGTGAGGATGTGCGAGTTGCAGCGCTTCATGCAGCCCGCGCGCCCCCAGGGCTTGCTGCAAAACCGGCGGCAGGCAGGCAGGCAGGCGGAGACAGAGTGAGGAGAGGGGGGACGAGGAGGGGAAGCGGGGGGGGGGGGGGGGGGGGGGGGAGGCCACGCGAGGCGGAGGCGTCGCCAGTTGCAGCGCCTCATGCAGCCCGTGCGCGCCCAAACTCGTTGCGGCGGCGGCGGCAGACAGGCAGGCCGGCAGGCGGAAACAGGGGGGAGGAGAGGAGGGGAAACGGAGGGAAACAGGCGTGGCGGTGGCGCGGGGGGAGGGGGGGTGAGGCCTTGCCAGGCGGAGGCACGCGGGCGCTGCGCACAGCATCAGCGCTTCGCGCAGCCCGCGCGCCCCCAGGGCTCGCTGCGACGGCGGTGGCAGGCAGGCAGGCAGGCAGGCGTAAACAGAGGGAGGAGAGGAGGGGAAACTGGGTATGGCGGTGGCGCGAGGGGAGGGGGGTGGGGCCGCGCGAGGCGGAGGTGCGTGGGCGCTTCAGCCGCTCAGCAACTGACGCGGGGCACGAGCGCGCGCAGGTTGGCGGCGGGCGCGCAGAGGCGGCGGCAACGGCCGCGCCGCCAATGGTAGCAGCGCTCGACGAGGGTGCTGATGTTGAAGATCAGGTCAAGGTGCGGGCGGGGCCTGAGTGGACTGAGGGACAGGGTGTCGCCGCTGCCGACGATGTCAGAGAGGGTTAGGGTTAGGGGTAGGTAGGTAGCGTGCGTGGCCGCACGGCATGCCGTGACGCGCCGGCGCGCATGACAGCGGCACTGGGCCCACTCACAAGTTGTTCAGGGGTGTGAGGCGCACGCTGCTGCAGGTGGGGCGCCCACTTCAACTCGAGGCAGTTGCTGGACGGCCCACTCACGCAGGCGGCGTGGCGATACCGCGCGCGGCGCCGCCTACTGCAGCCCCTTGGTGCTGCGTGCTGTACTGAAGACTACATACTTCAAGTACAGTCCAAGTGACACAGATGTGTTTCACTGCACGGCGTTGCCACATGGCGTTTTCATGCAACACGTGTGAAGTTTCTCCAAGACTCGCATTTGGAATGCTGGCACACAGCGCTGATGGGAGCGTCACTTCACTTCACTTCTGGCATGCATCGCACGGGCATTGCGCACCCTTCAACGGTGATGCTGCTGTGCGAGACTGCACCCGCATTGAAATGAGAAGTGCTACAGGGAGCCCATGATGATAGCACATGGGCCGCAGTTGGCTGCTTGTGCGCAATCATACATACATACCGATACCTAAGGTGTGTTGTTGGCAAATGATGCGAGCATCACATGTATGGCATGAGGCCAGTCAGCATGGAACCCAAGCCTACTATTGTCTCAACATGAAATGGCCTCAACATACGGATGCACGATGCATTCACCATATTCATCACGCTTCAGCTAATGTCACTGGGTGACAAGTAACACTTGCGAGGATCTCTCGCACCAGATTCTTTCACGGGCATGTCTTGGTAAGAGTCTGCACATGATAAGACAATCAATTGTCCAATTGTTTGACATTTAGTTTACCTTATAAAGTGGTGCGGTCGCTCCCCTTTCGCCACCGCCACCGCAGTGCCAGCCTTCACTGCCAGCTCATTAGCTTTCGCTGCGGCGAAGCGCATGAGTTTGGACGCCGCCGCCATCTTTGGCTTTCCTCTTGCACCAGAAACACTGCTGCTGTCGAGGGAATCGCCATCGCTGTCAATGCTCGAGGCGTCGTCATCCGTGCGAGTCACCAGAGATCCCGATGCGCTGCTGCTTTCCACAGTCAAGAGGGCCACGTTGCTGCTGCTGCCATCATCAGGCGGATGGTACGTGCTCCAAAGGACCTCCCTCGCAGCGACCGCTGCGGTGTCAGAAATCCAGACGTGACAAGGCCTTCTCTTGGAGTGTCGATGCCTGCAAGCAGGACAGGCTGTTTTAACGCATGCCGGTGTTGCCCTGCACAGAGTGCAGATCCCTTCCGTTGTAGGCATGTACGCATGACATCCAGGGCAAAGCCATGTTGCTTGCGGCGCCATGGTGCATTAGACAGGTGCTTCAGCTTGTGGCCGAAGTGACGGTCATAAACCAGCACAGCAAGCCACAGGGCTTCCAAACAAGATGCCAATCAAGGGTATTCGAAGTAAAAAAGCAACGGCCGTTGAGCTGGGGTCCTCGTGCCGTGGTTAGGTTGGTTCATCCTGGCCAGGGGCAAGGCTCCATGAAAGTGCCAGCGAAAATTCGCTATGTCCTTGACGCAACACTTCATTCGTCACCCCGTCGTGCATATGTCGCGCTCAAAAGCAGCAGGATTTGACCACACACACGCACACTCACCCAGAAGCAGACTGAACAGCCACCATGGGTAATACTGAGCTCAAATCATAAGCATTGCAGCCAGCAGGACGAAAGTGTGCAGTCCGTGACAGAACATCCTGTCGCAAAGGTTGAAAAATTGTATTTGCTGCGCCGGAGAAAGGGCTGAGACAGAACGCGCGTAGCAGGAAGGCTGTGCGAGCATCGCTCGCTGCGCAAACACAACAGCCCACCACACGCTGCTTGTGTTCCGGCCCTTCCAGGCATGTACAGCAAGGGCTCCCCTCCATGCCTGCTGCGAGCCTGCCCCACCTCCAGCGCTGCTGCCATCGCCGCCGCCGCCGCTGCTGCTGCCACCGCTCTTGCAGCGCTGCTGCGGCCTGCTCTCCGCTACGCCCGCCACCGCCACCGCTGCTGCCGCAGCCCGAACTACCAGAGGTCATCGCGCAGGCCTGCTGCTGTGACCGCAAGCGCAGTGGCGCGCTCTCTCAGAGGCCAAAATTTAGCCGCGCACCGCGGTCCCACCTAACACGAAAACGAACCGTTGCACGCAGAGACGCTGATGTATCGCCGCCGCCTCCGCCTCCGCCTCTGCCGCCGCCGCTGCTGCCGCCGCCGCCGCTGCCGCCCGCACGCGCCGCCGCCGCCTACGCTGCTGCCGCGAAACCGGCGCGCCGCCGCTGCTGCTGCGCGATCAAACGGAGCTGGACTGGTCGACCTGGACGTCGCCGGGCGCGGCCGTGTTGTTGGGAGCGGCGCCGCCGCCCATGGCGGCATTCGCGCCGCGGTCGAGCATGTTGCGCACAATCTGGCTGGCGGAGTACGCGTATTGGGTGCTGTGGGGGGGGGCACAATGCGGAGGGGGAGGATGGGGGGGGGGGGGGGGGGGCAGTGCACCAGATGAGAGGAGACGCTTCAAGAGAGCGTTTGAGGAGAGGAAGTGCGTGTGCATCTGTGCATACATGGATTCTCAACCCAGGGGGTTGTCGCCGGTATGCAAGTCTCATGTCGCTGCAAGGCTGTGAGTAGGGTAACGAGTAGCCTCCTTCCGAGCTGCTTTTTCAACTAGCGAGGCATGGTGATTGCATCATCAGTGTATTTCCACACACTACGACCGCTTGGTCAGGGTACGGCAATGACACAACTAGCGCTCGAGGTCACAATGCAGCCAAACTAAAGGGCGCCTATGCTTTCGATCATTGTATTGTGCGCGTGTTTCATACCACGAGGCATCCCCAAACAGTGCTCAGTTGCTTGCGCTGCGAGGGGGTCAGTAAATGTACATGCATTACTTCAGCTAATTTATTATAATGAAGGTACTGGTAAAGAACAATCTATTGCGATATAGCGATAAAAAAACGTCAAAAGATTCAACGTCGGAGTAAATCACCAGCGCTGAAAAGCTGTCCACAACGTCGTGGGAAAAACGGCGTTTTCATTAACTCTTGCTGAAAAAATTGCAACCAAATTTCATGAAAGTACGTTGCATACCTGAACAGGAACGCTGCCCACGCCGCAAAGTAACCGTTTCCGACATCTGTGAAGGGGCCATTGCTGCGGCGGGGCAAAGCGACGGGCACAGCGCAGCAATTTAGTGCAGGCACTCACATAATATAGCCACAATGGCAGCGGTGTCGGCGATGCACATGTCAACGAACACACAAACACGCTGAACATGGAACAGGGCACCTGCGCTTCGATTTCACCTCGACACTACGAGCTGACGCCGTTGTTTGATCACCAACGCTGGGCACCGCGCAACAAATGCGAGGGCTTGCGTCTGCTGGAGCTGGGGGGGTCACTGCTGATCCTCAGCACAATCAATCACACACAACGGCGCTACAAGTCGTATACGATGTGGCGTGCAACAGTTATGCGTACGCACACGGCCATGATGTTCCTGTGTGGCCAGACCGCGTCTGATTGTCAATTGGTGCACCTGATTGGTTCAAAATTGGCTGCAACACGGCCGCAGTCTAGCCACCGCCGCTTGAACTGTGCTCCTGCTCGCCCGTCTCTCAAATGCAAGTGCACGCCGGATGAGTCTAACCCTAACCCTAACCCTAACTCTAAGCAAAACACACCGCTCAGGGAGCCAGCAGACGCTGCCAACAAACTCAGCGCTGCGAGTTGCGCTGCTCCAAGTGAGGTCGGCGGTCAAGATGAAGTTGAACTTAGGTACATCGGTAACTGTAACAGCTCAAAAACTGACTTGCGGTACCAGATGCTATCGTTATTTAGTCTAGAAAAAGTATCACTCAATGGATGTACCCTGAAGACTACTGAAACTTGAAGTTTTGGTACAACGTTGTTGAGCTCCCCCCCCCCCCCCCGGATCACTCACAATGTGCCCACGGCCGCGCCGACGCCCCACCACACAAACAGGAACAGCGAGATGAACTTGTGCATCTTGTCGACCATGGCGGCCTGCTTGATGGCGCGGATGACGATGAGCAGCGTGGTGATGAACAGCGAGACGACGCCGACGACGATCGCGTAGCCGCGCGACCCCGTGCAGGTGTGGTGCGTGCACTGGATCGACGCCGCGATGACGTACACCAGGCTCGCCGCGAACAGCAGGGGTACGCCCTGGGGATCGGAGAGAAATGGGGAGGGGGGGGTCATTACGGCTGAGAGGACTGGGGTTGATCGTGGTTGCAGGGAAGAGGGTAGGGGGTGGGGGGTGGGTCTTGGCACAGTTGAGGAACGTTATGGTTGCCCGCAGGTGACTGAATAGCTGTGTCTGTTCGTCTGGTTTCTGACTGCAAACCGTAGGTGCCGGGTTCTTGGGTTTGGCTGGCGGTTTTGCCATTGGTTTGGATCTAGGATTAGGTCACAATGACAAAGAAAAGCAGCTGGGCTCCACCAGGGCCACGACTGTCTAAAGTGAGCGCCCAATACACCACCAGTGCCATGCACAAGCAAGTCTAGCCCAACAATGTCCATGCCATGTCCCAGACCTTATTTCAGCGTTGCTCTCCTGACACCATAGCAGCACGCTGCTGCTAAGGGCGGCATTGAAGGGAGCTGATGCATGCGTCCACGACAGGCGCCTGAAGAGAGCATACTTTATATTGTACTGCAAAGAAACGAGTCATTGGCGCCATGCATATCCGTACTGCTAGATACAGGGGGGCTGGCACCAATGTAGATGACCGATGGGGAACAAAGAGTTCCTGGGCCGCTCCAGGCTTGTGAAGAACGCCAACCAACGGCAAACGGCATTCATAGGTTTGAAATACTAGATCACATCTTTTCATGGGTGTCGGTGTGCGTTAGAATCCGTTGCAGACACTGGGGCGGGAGTTGCACAGGTGTGTTCAGTGCATGGCACGGTGGCGCCTGTGACGATGGGCGCATCGCTTCCCCCGCACAATGGTACGGGGATACCTCAACGCTGACAGTAGCAGTAACATGACTCTGTGACGCAGCGTTCAGATGAGCCTGGAAGGCGAGCTAACTGCCCGCGGAAGCCGCCCCGCCAACAGAACGCACCCTAGTTTTCAATGCTAAAGATTGCAGTGCGTGCCACAGATAGGCGATCCTTGGAATGAAGAACTGATATGACCTGCAGTGGCAGCGGTATGCTGATGCAAAGGACGCGCTCGTTGCCGCTGTTCAAGGTTCCGCAAAGCATCGAGGTACCGCGGAGCGTTGAGTATGGGGGGACACAATACACTACTACCGCGCCAGAGATCCGTGCCCATGCGGTGACGGCCACAATACGTAGCATGTTGCAAAGCCATTTGTCTCTGCAGACCGGTGTTGCACTCCCACCGTGCTTGAAAATCACACTTTGAAGGCAATGCGCTCGTGTTGGTACAGCGACCGAGCTCGGCTTCCACTGCCCGGCCAAGTTCGATTCAATCTCACCTCCATGGTCTTTGCTAGTCCCCGCTAAAATTAAGTAGAAACTGCGTTTGCCTCGCACGCTCCAGTCCTCGTCGCCTTTCCCTCTAAAGCACTGCACTGCGAGCAAGGCTTCCGAAATCCCAGCTAGATCTCGGATCTGCACGAATTGCTCTCGAAATTTGCCCTCGAGAGATTTTCGGAGCGTCGCAAGCAGCTGGGTGTGATGACAGAGCTTGCCTCGCCAACAGCTGATGCTACAAGAGACACCAAAGCTCGCTGGGCGATACTCAGGCAAGCTCTGCAGGCTGCATGCAGGACAGGCGATGTTGCCAGCTCATCAGCAACTGCCAGTAACAGCACCTATGCAGGGCTCGCAGTGCTTCCCCGCAGCGAGGCGGAGTGGATCCCTACGGAATGGATACAGGAGCCTGAAGACCAGGAGCGCGTTTGGAGCACCATCTGCGAGTCGCTACAGCTGTACCGCTGCCAGGAGCTGCTGGTCAGATGCGTTGCCACCGGCGCAGTAGAGCAGCAAACAGTCTGGAGCAGCACCTGCCGCAGCATCAGCAAGGACCAGACTTCAGCAGTTACTCTGGACGAATGCAGCAGCAGCACCACGAACGTACTCCTGCGAGTCAGCCAACTCCAGCCGGACGACAGCTGCAGCGGAGAGTGGCGACTGGCCACGTACCAGCTCCCGGGGGGGGGAGGCCAGCTCTGCGTCCGCGAGCGCGCCGCGCGCCGCAGGACGACCCTCGCGGAGATCTTCAGCCACCGCGTGCACGGCGTCGACAACACCGGCAACGTGCGCGTCTGGCCCTCCGAGAGCCTGCTGCTGCACCACCTCGTCTCCACCCCCGGCGCAATCCCGGCGGGCGCGCGCGTGCTCGAGATCGGCGGCGGCATGACGGCGCTCGCGGGACTGGGCGTCGCCGCCGCCGCCGGGTGCCGTGTGCGCTGCGTCGTCGTGACCGACGGCCACCCGGACGCGGTGCGCGGCCAGCGCGTGTGCGCGCGCCTCAACAGGCACGCCTTCGGAGCGACGCGCGTCGCCGCGCGCAGACTCGTGTGGGACGCCGCAGATGCCGGCGGCGACGTGGCAGCGCTGCTCAGCGGAGGCGGCGTTGACCAAGTCCCGAGCGCCGGCGAAGGCAGCGACGGCAGCGCCCGCCGCTGCCGCAGCTGCGCTGAAGGCTGCGGCAGCCGGGGCGGCAGCGGCTGCGAGGATGCGCCTGTCGATAGCCGGCGCGCAAAGCAGCGTCATGCATGTGACGATGCCAGCAGCACTACGGCAGACAACGCTGACAGCACCGCGGCGAGTGCCGCCTGCAGTTGCGGCTGCGGCAGCGGCCCTTTCGATGTCGTCATCGGCTCCGACTGCCTCTTCTTCGAGGACTTCCACGCCGATCTGATAGAAATTCTTCGGAGACTGATAGCCCCGTGCGGGCGCGCGGTGCTGCTGCAGCCCTCTCGAGGCGGGTCCATGGAGCGCTTTGCCGCACGCGCACGCGACCATTTCGACGTGTACATGGAGGCGCGCTACGATGATTCCATCTGGGAGAGACATCAGCAGCTGCTGCTTGCAGCAGGGGAGGGTGGGGCGGAGGCGGGGGGCGGGTACCGCGAGGACACGTGCTTCCCCGTGCTCATGACGCTGCGACACATAGCTCTGCAATGAATCATTTCTGAGTTCAGTATTGATTGTCTTGGACACTCCTGTCGGTCGTCGTTAGTGCGAGCTCGTGTCAAGGCACTGGCGGCTCGGTGCTTGATTGGACAAAGACTATGTCACATAGTTTGACATGCATGGTTTTGAATGTGTGATGCCCTTCTGCACAATAGTGGCGAACCTCCACACTGAAAACTTCAACTATTCAACGCACTTCATAATTCAACTTCACCTCAAACTTCACCGTGAGAGTGAGTGCCATGCGCCGAAGAGCTTTAGCCACCGCGACGCTGGTGCTTTGTGCACCGCTCGTCTGTCCATTCCATCTGCGCCAGGTGCCATCCTCCGCCGTGTTTACGCAATCGCTGCAACGTCAACATCAACGCCATTGCTGGGCCAGGAGATGTAGCAGCGGCTTAGATGGCGACACATATAGGGAGCTCTACGGGGAAAGATTACCGCAATGGCTCATAGAACGTCTAGAGGAGTTAGGTTTCGCCAAGCCAACACTGGTGCAGCAAAGGGCCCTGGACACAATTCTCGCTGGCCACGACGCCGTATTGCACGCGCAGACGGGCAGCGGCAAAACGCTGGCGTTTCTGGTACCGCTATTTGCGTGCATCGATCCGTCGCGTGCCTCGGTGCAGGGGCTGGTGGTAGTGCCTACACGTGAGCTGGGACTTCAGGTATGCGATGTGACTGTCTGCACAATACAGGCATGCACTTTTTTGCTGCCTGAGTACAACGAACAAAGTGCTGTGAAGAGCATACCCACTCTGTGAGGCACTGGCTAATGCTGGCATACTTCAGCACACTTCTCTTGGCAAGCCTGGTTCTCTTGTGTTGCAGTCTCATGTCTGCTCGCGCCTGTCACCTTCGCCACTCGTGCGGCTGCACGTACACTGGTAGCTACAGCTGGACATCCATCGTCTGGGCCCCTTCACGCCGTAAGCGAGAATATTTAGGGAGCGCACAGCCCCTCGACACCTCACCACTCGGTGAACCCTTTTCGCTACTGCTCACAACAATCCAAACACAAATCATGTGCCCGATTCCCACCACATCCGCTACCCCCCCCCCAACGCGGCAGGTGGCGGCCGTGGCGAAGCGCCTCGCGGCAGCCACAGGCGCAGCCACGGGCGGCCGCGTCATGGTCATGAGCGTCCTCGAGGGCTCCAACAACCGGCGCCAGCGCGCGTGGGCGTGGGCGGAGCCGCCGCACGTCGTCATCGGCAACCCCGAGACGCTGAGCGCGCTCGTCGCGGGCGGCGCCGTGCGCTGCAACGGCGTGCGCTACGTCGTCGTGGACGAGGTCGACGCGTGCCTGCGCAGCGGCGACGCGCGCGCCGCGCTCACCGCGCTGCTGGCGCGGCACCTGAGCCCGACGTTTGCGCAGGTGCGCGCCGCGCCGCAATCGTCCTTTCAGAGATTGAGGACGCGCTGATTGGCGGCGTAATCGGGGACCAGGCGTAGGATGCGTGCTTTTACGATCCCGGGGGGAAGCCGGCAGTGTGCGGCCCTCTGCGCGGCAGCGAGGGGTTGAAAGCCGTTCAGCTTCTGCTGCCGTAAAGCAGGCCATCTATTTGTGATAGCCTGTCTTTCTACTGACGACTCGTGTGGGCTGATGCCGGGAGGCGCTTCTGGCGCGGCACCTGAGCCCGGCATTCGCGCAGGTGCGTGCAGCGCCGCGCCGCGCGGCGTGATCCGTCGTTCTTTCAGTTCGAGGACGCACTGGTGACGGCGCAATTGGGGACCAGGCATAGAGTGCGTGCTCCTGGGCAGCCGGCGGTGTGCCAAAGCACGCCTCGAGGTGACAGGCAGCCAACGAGTGTTGGCCACAGCTGCAGTAGAAGCGATAGCTGGGAGGCGCAGTTCAACGCACTGACCGCGGCCCTGCGCGCGGCGGCGAGGTTTCGGTGGCCGTTCACCTTCCGCGGCGCAGCTGCCGTGGCAGAGGCCACCCATGCGCGATTCGCCCCGTCCATTTTTCGACTGAGCACGCGCTGCTGACGGCGCGTGTAGGGGCTGATGCTGGGAGGCTGATATTTGCGTGCGCCCGCGCCGCCGCCGCCGCCGCTGCCAAGCAGGAGGAGGAGGCGGAGACGCCGCAGCTGCCAGGGGGCGTCGCGGTGACGGGCGCTACTCGGCAGCATCCTCATCTCTGCACACGCTGCCATTCACTTGAACGATATCTACGCGCCCTTTCAGCGCACGCCGCACCGCGCACCCGGCCCCAACCCTAGCTCTACCCCTAAGCAATCGCACGCATACGCTCTGCCTGCGCGCCGCCGCCGCCGAGCAGGAGGAGGAGGCGGAGGTGCCGCAGCTGCCGGGGGGCGTCGCGGTGACGGGCGCTACTCGGCAGCATCCTCATCCCTAGCTCTAGCCCTAAGCAATCACACGCATTCGCTCTGCCTGCGCGCCGCCGCCGCCGCCGCCGCCGCCGAGCAGGAGGAGGAGGCGGAGGTGCCGCAGCTGCCGGGGGGCGTCGCGGTGACGGGCGCGGCGGCGGCGGCGGACGGGGCGCGGCGGCGCGTGCGCGCGCGGCAGACGGTGTTCGCGAGCGCGACCGTGCCGCAGCACAACCACTTCATGCGCCAGTGCGTCGCGCAGCAGTGGACGCTCGCGGAGCCGGTGCACGTGCAGGTGACACTCAATTGCAACCCTACCTGTAGCTCTACCACTTATCCTGACCATAGCCCTAGGATTAGCGCTATTTCGGAGTTTGCCGCTTCGTGCGCCAGTGCGTCGCGCAGCACTGGACGCTCCGCGGAGCCCGTGCACGTGCAGGTGAGCTCTCACAGTCATAACTGTCGTCGAGTGCATCATAGGATACATTCCTCTACGGGAGCAACTTAATCCGCGAACAAGCCACAGACTTTGTGCCCCGGAACTCCCGCGCCGCTGCGCACGCGTCCCGCTTCCGTACTTCATGTTTCCCCTCGAACTGCACGGTGGCTGGCTGGCCGCCGCCGCAGCATCGCCGCGCCGTGTGCTTTTCTCACAGAGGTGCGCTGCCTGGCAGCGGAGCAATACATTGCGTGTGCGCATGGGTGGCTGCACTGCCAGATGCACGTTCAATTTAGCAGCGAACGTGTCAGCGGCGCCAGCGCACGGTGAGCATCAGGACGGTGAGCATCCGCGCCGTGCCCCCCCCCACCCCGTAGAAGGAGCTTAACCGCCTGGCACTTGTGACGCAAGTCGGTCCAGCGCTACGCTGCAAAGCAGTTCGCGGAGTGCTTTGTCGCAAGCATTTTGTTGCACGTGTGTGCGACGTCGCGCAGAGCGCAGATGAGCATCACTGCCAGCTGCGGCTCTTGGAACTCACTTCAGCATTTGCAGCTGGAGAACTTTATACAGCTGGAGATTTGCTGCGCGCGCGCACCCCCTGCACACACAACACGCTCCGCTCCGCTCAGCGCTCATCACAGCATAACGCCGCCGCCGCGCAAGCGCCATGCAATGCGGGTGGCAGGCGCTGGGCCTCACCCACTGTGCGTGTGTGTCACAAGTCACGGGCGCCCACGGCCCCCCCTTCGCCATCAATCCGTTGAGCGTTGCTGCCACCGCATCTGTGCGCCCGCCACACTCGCACGCGCTGCCGCTGAGCCATGTGGACGCCGCCGCGCCGTCGCCGCCGCCGCCGCCGCGCGCAGGTGCACCCGAAGGAGGCCATGCCGCCGGGCCTCACGCACCACTACGTCACGTGCGCGCCGGCCAAGAAGCTCGCGGCGCTGCGCGCGCTCGTGCGGCGCGAGCTCGGCGGCGACGGCGGCGGCGGCGCCGCGGCAGCACCGCGCGCGCTGGTCTTCGCGCAGGCCAACCGCCCGCTGGACCAGATGGCCGCAGCGCTGGACGCCGACCTGCGCAAGGCGCGCGGCGGCGGCGACGGCAGCGACGGCAGCAGCGCCGCCGCCGCGGCGCGGGACGGCGGCGCAGCAGCAGCAGCGGGCGGCGGCAACGACGCGGCGGCGGCGGCGGCGCCACTGGCGGATGTGCTGCGCGAGGACCTTGGGCTCGCGCGGCGCGCGGACGCCGTCGCGCGGTATCGTGCCGGCGCCGCGCGCGTGCTGCTGACGACGGACCTCGCGGCGCGCGGCCTCGACGTGCCGGAGACGACGCACGTCTTCCACTTCGACCTCCCCGCTGACGCCGAGGGGTACATACACAGGGGGGGGCGCGCGGGGCGCCTCGGGCGCGCCGGCCGCGTCGTGAGCATCGTGACCCCGGAACAGGAGTTTGTGCTGCAGCGGCTGGCAAACGCCGTCGGCGTGGAGGTCGCGCAGCTGGGGAAGGCCGCTGGCGCTGGCACCGCTGTCGTCGCACCTGCAGCCAGTCAATGATACTGCTTTTGAATTGAAACTGCTTTTGAAGTGATACTGCTTTTGAAGTGATAGTGCTATTGAAGTGATGGCTTTGAGAAGATGTTGGTGGTGGGCTGCGCGCGATGCTTGCGTGGCTGCTGGCTTGCTGCGCGGCCATTTTGCTTGCTGCATGCGTGGCTCTCGAGTTGCGGCGGCACTGTCTTTTTGCGAGATGCAACGGGCACCGAGCCGTGTAGGGCTTCCCAATGTGTCTGGATGGCGTACGTGCTGTGCTACGTGATTGGGATGTGAGGCGTGCAGCAGAGCAGTCGAGCACTGCCACGTCAAAAGGGTCTCACTGAATCATTTGAGCAATGCCCGGATTGTGTCGTTGATAGGGCTAGGGTTCGGATTGTGCCCGCTGGCCCGGCCTTGCGCACGTGTACGCCTGTTCGCGCGGCGCCGCTCTTGCAGCAGTCCGTCTCACACATATACAAAAGCCGTATGCAGCCAGCGCTGAACAGTCAGATTCCAAACCGTATGACCACCCAGGTGTTGGTGGGCACACCATGACCGTTGCGAAGTGGCGTCTCTATTAGACTATAATACTGAGCTCATGGCAAAGCGTACTTCGACGTTAGCATACGATCGCTGGACATGATAGGCGCTGTGGTGACTGAGCCTGCAACCGTGTTTGTCGCACGCGGTTGTTTGCCTGAAGGCACGCCATGGCGCTGCACTGCGCACTGCGGCGCTACTGGCAGTAGCACTTCTTGGCACGCCTGGAATGGCCTCCATACCAGTCCTTGCAGTATATGATCTGGTGACGACATGCACTGCTTGGCGTCTTACATGCTTGGCATCGACATTACTGGCATGCTTCACATCGACATGACGGTGCATGGTCGAGGTATGGTGGCTAGATGTGGCTGAACTCGGTTGCATCCGGATAGAGTCTGGAGCGTCGCACCCAATCATGATCGAGTTAGGCAAAAACGCTGCTCGGCACGCCGCGGAGGTGTGACATTGGGAAGCGCCGTTCCTGTCCTCTGCAGCAGTGACGCAGTCGTCTGTCGTCTTACCAGCCGCAGCAGCGCACTTACACATCCGGCCATTCAGCCACGGCACACATCACCGAGCTTCCTTCCAACTCCAGGTTGATCCATGACTGCCGCGCAGACTGCCACCCTCGGCTTTCCTCGCATTGGCCCCAATCGCGAGCTCAAGAAGGTGAGTGGACATTGCTTTTGCGTGCAATTGTCCAATTCACCAGCTAGCGCCGAGTAACACAAAGAGACGCCATGCGGTTTGTGAAGTGCTGCGTGATGATAAAATGGGGCTACACACCTCGCTGGCGGTCCAGTCCATCACTTCTGGAGCGGCAAAACCGGCGAGGTGAGCCGTACTTGAGCGTGTTAGCCATGCGCTATATGCTGTCAGCAAGCGGCGGCTGTCTTGTACATCCGCGGCACGGGATCCATCGAGAAAACAGCCTCGATGCGGTTGATGCGTGTGACAGTGAAGCCGTGAGTCATGCGCTCATACTCAGTGGATGAAAGAGCTTATGCGCCGCTGTGCGTGCACAATCAGCCTCGCTAGACGGTGGCGCCAGCTCATGCCGCAATCATCGAAAGCGGCCGCTTGCCCCAGAAGGCATACGTACTCCCCCCCGCAGCGCGTGCACTTGTTGTACACACATGCCGCTGCGGCCTTGATTCTGACAAACGCTGTCAAGATCCTGCTTCAGTCGAATCAATCTCAATAGCTCACTATTACAAACATACTGGCAAGCATACGTACTTCGCTGCGCTCAGGGCGGTTTTTTTTTGCGGGGCTGCAGCGACTTCGCCTGGGCTGCAGACCTGTAGGAATTTATACTTGTACTTTTTATTAATCCTCGCTCAGGGCGCGAAAAAGCCCAGATGATTGGCATCTAGCTGTAAAGAATCTACATGTTGTATGACAGTATGAAAGTGTCGCAACGACAACCACTCAAACGCCGCCGCCGCCACATGGCATACTTGTACATGCATCAGCCGGTATACTTGCAAGCAGTGCGCGTGCATAGTCCGGTGCACCTCATTCACACAGGGCTTTGCTTACAAAAGTACGCTAGAAATGTAAGTGGTAAGAGATGATGCAACGTGAACGCTCTACAGTACGCCGCCTCTCACCGCCATCAGCTGCGGGTGCGCCGTGCCCCCCCCCCCCCCCCCCCCTGTACAGCTGAGCCGCATACACGCTGGCATGTGTTTGTGCCTACCTGAGCCGTAACGTGCAGTGCATACATAGTAGGCGACCTGCACCGAGTACTGTAAGCATGCTGGCACAGGCAGGTATGCTTGCACCCTGAGCCAACATTTCAGTACGCGCCCCAAGCCGTGACGTGCGCGTTCAACCCGCGGTATGCTGAGCACCGCCAACTTGCTTATATATGGGTACGTATGTATGCGCCCGCCTTGAGCGGCAAGGCACACCAGCCGAGCGCTGCACCCCCTGCCGGCGTAGGTATGTATGCACACGCCGTCCTGAGCCGTGTCATCCGCATCAGCTGAGCGCTGCACTCCCTTCCTATGGGTATGTATGTATGCGCGCCGCGCACTGATCCGTGCTGCACATCCCCCCCCCCCCCCCCCACCTCCCCGCGCGCACCTCAAGCCGGGGAGGCCCACTGGGCCACCCGTCGGTACAAGCATATGCATGCATGTATGCGCGCCGCGCCCTGAGCCGTGCTGCACATTCCCCCCACCGGCCCCCCCCCCCCCCTGCAGGCCGTGGAGGCCCACTGGGCCGGCAAGCTGTCCGAGGCCGACATGCTCGCGGCCGCGCAGAAGGTGGAGGAGGAGGCGTGGTCGCTGCAGGCGGCCGCGGGCGTCGACCTCATCGCCGTCGGCGACTTCAACCTGTACGACCAAGTGCTGCAGTACACCGACGCGCTGGACCTGGTGAGCGCGCGCACATTTGCTGACCGCTGTGGCAGCGGCGGTGATCCTGTTAGTGTAAGGGTTAGGGCTAGGGTTGGGGTAACCCTGAAACAAATAGAAAGTGCTAGGGCGCACGCGCCAGTTGTTGAGTTTGCAGCACTATTACCGGTGTGATGCGTTCAAATGTAGGTAGTGCATCATCGCTGTCAGCGACTTCAACCTGTATGACCAAAAGCTGCACAACACCGACGCCCTGGACCTGATGAGCGCACACGCCGTCGCTGAGCGCTGCTGCAGTAGAGTATTGTGTATATAGTGTGCCAATACATCCATTGGCAATGTGTCAAGGAAGTCGGCTGCTGTTGATTGATTTGCTGGCAGCTTTGCCGCTGTGGCACGTGCGCTGCAGTGCGCTGGTTTGCTGGATCCAGCGCATCACAGCCTCAGTGCTGCGTAGACTTGAAAAGCAGATCATTTGCAGAAAAGCAGGTTGTTTGCAGTAACAAAGTGGTATTGGTTATGGCCACGTGATGATGATTCGCCATTGCCATCAAAATCCCAACTTCTGTGTGAGAGTGCGGCAGCCATGCGTCTGCTCAGGCTAGTCTGCTCCCGGCTGCTTCAGTAATTGGCTCAAGTGAGAGTTTGAATAAATATATAACCCCTCCCTCAGTTGTATATAATCTATGTACTTATTAATTCTCGCTCAGGGCGCGAAACAGCCCAGACAAATGGCATCTAACTTGAAGCTTGCTGTGCGGAATCTACATGTCGTGTGACAATCCGAAAGCATCTCAACGACAACCACTCAAACGCCGCCGCCGCCAAATGGCATCTCCGGATCCTCCACTACTTCCTCCTCCACGTGCCCCCCCCAATCTATGTACTTCAAATATATGTATGCATACACATAGAGCCCGCCTTCTAACGGCTCTCACAAAGTACCACCAAGCTCTGCGATCCTCCAGGCAGCAGAACATACGGGTAGGCACATTTACCCTAAACGAGCATACCTGCCGCTGCTCGCTGCTGCGCAGGTGCCGGAGAGGTTCGCCGGCGTCCAGAGGGGTACCGCCAGGGCGTTCATGATGGCTCGCGGCGCCGAGGGCAAGCCCGCACTCGACATGACTAAGGTGCGCGACGAATTCTTTTTCTTCACATGATGTGTAGTGAGCAGATGACGGACGTACCGTGTGTCATTGTCACTTATTCTCGCTTGAGGCGCATGATGGCGCGTGGCGCCGAGGGCAAGCCTGCACTCGACTTGACAAAGGTGAGCGTCGTTGTATTGTTCCTCCACATCATGATAATCAAGCCTCTCAATTATTGTTCCATGCTTGAGTCAGCGAATTGGTGGACCTACCGCATGTACCTACGTGACGCAGGTGCGTGCATCAAGAAGCCCGCTGCAGACAAATGCCGAATTGCGCGCCCATTTATCGAGCAATTCACGCGGCGGGTTGTAGTGACCGTGGTCAGGCAGTCTGCGGCCGCCAACGCATCTTGTTTCCGGCTGTATGTGCGCACATGGGTGCTGCTAGTAGTGTTCTCAACAGAATGTGTAGGTCCCTTAAATGAGCGCGTCAAGACCCAGGCAGCAGGGCACGACAAAATCATAACATGCCCACTGCCACAAGCTAGAGTTCAACGACCCTCTACTGAACGCGTGCTGCTGCACACACACACCCCCCCCGCCCCCCCCGCCGCCCCCCACCCCAGTTCTTCAACACCAACTACCACTACAATGTCCCCGAGCTGCGCGTCGACATGGAGCCGCGCCCCGCCTTCACAGCGCTGCTCAGCAGCATCAAGCGCGGCGTCGCGGCGCTCGGCGGCGCGCGCGCCGCCGCCGTGATCCTCGGCCCCGTCACCTTCCTCCACCTCGCCAAGTTCACCGATGGCGGCAGCGCGGCGGCGGGGCGCGCGGCGCTGCTCGCGAAGCTCGTCTCCGCGTACCGCGCGCTGCTGCGCGACGCGGCAGCGCTCGGCGTCGCCGAGCTGCAGCTGCACGAGCCCGCGCTGTGCGCTGCCGCCGACAGCGCGGAGCTGCGCGCGCTGTACGCGAGCGCGTACCCCGCGATCCTGGAGGCGCTGCCTACGAGCGGCGCCGGCGCCGCCGCGGTGAACGTCGTGTCGTACTTCGATGACGTCGACGACGCGACGTTCGCGTGGCTCGCCGCGCTGCCGCGCGTCGCGGCGGTGTCGCTCGACTTCACGCGCGGCGACGCCGTCGGCGTGCTGGCGCGCCACGGCCCGCTCGTATGTGAGGGGAGCGCTAGCGCCGGCGGATATCTCCATTGCATGTGTATTCCTCTCGGCTCTGCGCGCGTTTGTTGAGCCTCCCGGCAATGCGATCGGGTGTATTTCTCGACTATATGCGCGGTCGCTGAGCATCAGCTGCAATGCGAATCTTCGCACGGCGTTGTTCTGTGGCCCGGCAGCGTCAGTTGTGTGGTGCTGGCTTTCTTGGCGCGGCTTGCGGTGCAAAGTGCGGGGTTTTGAATGCGCTCTGTACAGGAGCTCACGCGGCTTGATGAGCGGCCACGCTTGCTGAGGGGTGCGGGCAGGCTGCAATGAGCACTGCCACATGTACTTCGAATGTCGTAGGCAGGTATGCATAGAGCTGCCGCACCCTCACACGCAGCAGAGCCGTTGGCGAGGTCAGCCGGCACCACCTGCTGAGACGTGAGCTCACTGCAGCTCCAATACGTATGCAAAATACGCTGTTTCATGTCATCCAGCACACCATACAGAACTATCTCGGCTCCTGACTGCACCCCCCCCCCCCCCCCCCCCCCTCTGTCCGCATTTATAAAAAGCTAGTCATTCAGCCTTCTCATTTGATTCTGAAAGGCATGTTTTATGTCTGGCTGAAACGTGTATGTGTGTAACGGCTGTCATTGTTCTCCCCCCCCCCCCCCCCTCGCCCCCCACCCCACCCCCCAGGCAAGACCCTCGGTGCCGGCGTCATCGACGCGCGCTCCCCCTGGCGCGCCGACCCCGATACCATCCTACCCCTGCTGCGCGCGATCCGCTCGGCCGCGGGCCCCGCCACCCCCATTCGCATCCAGCCCTCCGCCAACCTGCAGTTCGTGCCGGTGGACGCCGCGTGTGAGAAGGGGCTGCACGCGGCGCGACCCGCCGTCGCGGGGGCGCTCGCGTTCGCGGCGCAGAAGCTGCGCGAGCTGCGCGACGTCGCCGCGGCGCTCGCCGCGGGCGCGGACGGCGCCGCCGCCGCCAAGGCCCTCGAGGTGCGTGCTACTCATCGCCATCATCGTAAATGAGTTTGAAGTGTGTTCTGTGCTCCTTAGCCATGATGTCGCTAGGTGATGCCTGTAAAGAGTATGAAGGTATGTAGGTATGTGTAATGCTCGCCCCGGATATGTGTAATGCTCGCCGCGGGCGCGGACGGCGCCGCTGCCGCCAAGGCCCTCGATGTGCTTTCGTTGGCAACGTCATTCAGAAGTGATCGTCAACGCGCAGTGAGACTCTTTCAGGGTAGCCACAAGATGCGTGTGAAGAGATGCAGGTGTAGGTATGAGTGATGTTTGCCGCAGGCGCGGACGGCGCCGCCGCCGCCAAGGCCTTTGAGATTCGTGCTACGTAGCCATCATTGTGGGTGCTTGAAACCAGTGCGTGGCTACACACTGCAGCACTGCCGTGCACGCTCGCATGCACTTGCAGGGTGGCCACAGCTCGAGTACTTCTATGTGTACACGATGTGTCTTCAAGTAGTAGTGCCAGTGAATGTAAATCCTGCGTTGAGTACAAATATATTTACAGATGTACATACTCTTACAAATGTTCATGCGCGGTCGCTGCAGGCGCACGCAGCCGCGTGGGCTGCCTTCCGACGTCGGGGCTCAGCGGCGTCGCGTGCGCGGCCGCCGCGGAGAGAAAAGTGGCAGCGCTCGGCGACGGTGCCTTCATCGCTCACAACCGGTATTGTTATCATTCATGTACATAAATGTTTTATGATTTCATCGCTCACGCGCGGTCCCTGCAGGCGCACGCGGCCGCGTGGACCGCCTTCCGCGCGTCGACGTCGGGGCTCAGCGGCGCCGCGTGCGCCGCCGCCACAGAGAAGAGGGTGGCAGCGCTCGGCGACGGCGCCTTCAAGCGCGCGCTGCCCTTCGAGGAGCGCGTCAAGCTGCAGCTGCCGGGGCTGCCGCTGCTGCCAACGACCACCATCGGCAGCTTCCCGCAGGTGCGCGCGGCGCATGCAAAAACTCCGTGGTGTAGTCGTTTGTCGGTTGAGCGGTTTGGGAATTTGATGCGCGCCTTGTGGCAAAAGCAGTGAAGGACTATGGAAATGGACGGTTGAGGTCTTGCTGATTTGATTGCTCAATCGCGCAACGCTGGGCCTAGAGTGCACTCCAGTAGGTCAGAGCGACACTAGGCGAGCTTCATCCATCCAAGCGCACTTTGCCCCTTTTGAGGGAGTCGGCGCAACTTCAAGTTGCAACTGCCCCCCCCCCCCCCCCCCCCAGTGGTGTGGGACCGGGTGGCCGACAGCATGAGCAGAAGCATGCAATGGTCAATGCTCACTAAAACAATACAAGCACTTAATGCAAAAATGAGAGTGCACACTGACCCTTGGGGTTACGTTGAATCGTGGTTTTCTGGGCTGCCGGCCACAATGCGGCCTGGCACAGCCACTTTTAGGCTCTCTCTTGAGAGTGGTTCACGGCCTGCAGTGCAGCTCTCAAACACGAATGCTGAGGCTGACTGCGCTGCCGCATCTGAGCTAGAGCCAAACAGTGGTCAGCATTTGACTGTGGAGGGGAGCGCACGCTGCCCTCGAGGCCAGGGATAGGGGCAAAACTATGGTTACAAATATAACCAGAGGGTTGGGAAGAGCACATTCAACTGTTTCGCCGCTCTGAACGCCATAGCTGGCGGGGTCAGGCGTAGCTGATTCCGGCGCTGCTGGCTTGCATGGCATTCCCATGGATTGCAACTTCCAACTAGTGCTCGAAGATTTACGCACATGGCGCTGTGTACACAACATGCTGTAGACATGAATTACAGTTTCTGGCTTCATCAGCTCGATTACTTGAAAGTATACCATTATTAGGTAGCATCTGTCAACGACGCCGAGAGTAGTAGCTTCCATCCTAATCATCAAAAGTCAACAATGATTGCTATACCTACTCTTGCCGCTGCTTGCTGCCAACTGCGGCAGCAGTGAGTGAACGAGGCTGTTGGCAAACTGCCGCAACATCAGAGGCGCCGCCGGCAGTTATCATCAGAATTAATGCACACACTTGATGTGAGAGCATGCAGGCTCATCGGGCTTTGCTTTGCGCGTTTGTACGTCAGCTGAAGGCACCCACTGCGAGATACGCTGCAGCAGCAGAGTATGGAATGTTGCAGCCGCATCTGTTGAAACGAGTGTGTGCCATCAATCCGTTCAACCACCCCCACAAATGGATGCTCACAGAACAACATAAGAGCCGGCCCTCTCGTGACCCCTTCGCGATCTGTGTGCCGCCAATGCGTTCAGCTATCCACAAGATGGATGCTTCCTGAACAGCGTCACAACTAGACCACTGTCGTACGCAGGATATGCTGCAGTAGCAGAGCCCGGAATGTTGCAGCTGCATGTTTGTGTACCGTCAGTCCGTTCAACCAACGCCCCATACGATGAATGCTTCCGAAACAGCGCCTCAACCCGCGCTTTCTTGCGCTCTTTGTAATGAGGGTGCCGTCGATGCCTTCCACCACCCACAAGGTGGATGCGTCCAGTACAGCGTCTCAACCCTCTTTTGGAATACACAACCCTCTAATTAGACCACTGCCGTACCCCCTTGATTGCGCAGACCCCCGAGGTGCGCCGCCTGCGCAACCAGCTCAAGAAGGGGACCATCATGCAGGAGCAGTACGACCGCGCCATCGACACGCACATCGCCTACGCGATTGGGGTGCAGGTACGCACGGCTGCGTGCCTGCATACCGTGTGGCGTCTTGCGTGTCATATCGTATGCAACGTCATGCGTTCCATACGTCATGCATTATATACCTGCCTGCGGCTGCATACCTGCATGCCCTGTGGCGCCATGCATTACATACCTGCCTGCGGCTGCACACCTGCATACCCTGTGGCATCAGTCATTACGGTGTCATGCATTGTATACCTACCCGCGTCTGCATACCTGCATGCCCTATGGCGCCATGCACCATCTATCCCATACTCTTGATGCAGGCAATCAGGCTTGGGGGGAGCTCGCTCGCTTTTTTTTTTTTTGACGTCGCGCCAGGAGCGCGCTACGCATGTGCAATACCTGCACACTCTGTGCCATCACCACCTACTTTTGAGTGTGCTTCCGACACTGGGCGCAAAGCCTCCAGCGCACTCCAAACAAGGCACGCCGCAGTGATTTCGACAGTTCCAAGTCCAGCACCGGCGTCGCCGCGCTCTGCCATGCACGAAGCTGCAGCCGCCACTGAAATAGTACTGAAGCGTGTGAGCCGCTGCTTCACCATGAAACTTCAAGTCAGGCACTGTGAATTTTCAAGTCAGGCACTGCGTCACCCCTTGAACATGTCCGCAGGACGCGCTACCCCTTGACATCCTCGTGCACAGCGAGGCCGCGCGAATGGACATGGTTGAATTCTTCAAGCTGAAATTTCCAGTTTAGTGCCGCGTCACCCCTTGAACCTCTTTCCCGTCGCGCAGGATGCGCTGGGCCTCGACATCCTGGTGCATGGCGAAGGTGAGCGCACCGACATGGCCAAAACTTCTTAGAGAAGCTGAAACTTCAAGTCTGATGCCGCTTCACCTTTTTGAACGTTGTCTCCGCCTTCGTGCGCAGGGCGCGCTGGGCATCAACATCCTCTTGCACGAACATGATTGAGTACCTTGAGCTGAAACTTCAGGCCTCGAAGTCCAATGCCGCATCACACCTTGAACTTTGCTCCCGTCGCGCAGGACGCGCTGGGCCTCGACATACTCGTGCACGGCGAGGCAGAGCTGAAACTTCAATTCTAAAGCCGCGTCACCCCTTGAACTTTTTCCATTCGCGTGCAGGACGCACTTGGCCTGGACATCCTCGTGCACGGCGAAGCCGAGCGCACCGACATGGTGGAGTTCTTTGGCCAGCAGCTCGAGGGCATGGCCTTCACGGAGAACGGCTGGGTGCAGTCGTACGGCTCGCGCTGCGTGCGGCCGCCCATCATCTGCAGCGACGTGTCGCGCCCCAAGCCCATGACGATCCGCGAGTTCAAGGTAAGATAGGGGCGCCGCAACATTTAATCAAATCCTGTCCGGCTCAAATTTGTGGATGAGCTTCAATAATGCTACGTTTGACTGAGGATGTGCGGCCGCCCATCATCTGCGGCGACGTGTCGCGCCCCAGGCCCATGACGGACCGCAAGTTCAAGGTGAGAAGGATTAACACAGGGACCTAAGTCCCATCAGCATGTTCAACTGGTCGCTTCCCTGTGCACATGCGTCGCGCAACTGTCTGCTGAACTGAGCATCATGCCATCGCTCCAGCCCACTCCTGGTGTGCCGGCAAACAAGCCGTGGACTTGCGGCTGAGCTGTTGCACTGTCCTGCTCGCTGTTTTGTTTATCATCGATCATCTCCCTTCGCGATATTTGCGGTTCACTTCTGCTGTTCTGTTGCTCTGGTGCGCGCCGCTACCCGCATTACATTTGCAGCGCCCGCGGCACAAGGTCTGCCTCCAAGGCGGCCGCGCACTGCTCTTTGCGCACTGATCATCATCTTCATTTGTGATTTTTTGTCTCTGCTGCACGCTGCTACCCGCATGACATGCGCTGCGCCCGCGGCGCGAGGTCTACCTCCAAGGCGGCCACGCACTGCTCTCTGCGCACTGATCATTATCTTGATTTGTGCATCTTTCATCAAATTATTGTTGTGATTCACTTCTTCTGTTCTGTTGTACTGTTGCGCGCCCCCGCAGGTGGCCCAGTCCATGACCGACAAGCCCGTGAAGGGCATGCTCACGGGCCCCATCACCATCCTCAACTGGTCCTTCCCGCGCGCGGACGTCGACCGCAAGACGCAGGCCTACCAGCTCGCGCTCGCGCTGCGCGAGGAGATCAAGGACCTCGAGGACGCCGGCTGCAGGGTCATACAGGTATGAGCACTGCTGTTGTGCTGTCAGTAGAGGTCTTGTGGAATGTATGGAGGCACTTGATGGCAATGGCGACCTTGGAAACACCATAGAATGGCCCAGCGCTCGCGCTTGCACTCATGCTGCGTGCTGAGGTCCCCTCAAGGATGCCGGCTGCAGGGTCATTCGGCTATGATGAGCGCTGCTGTGATGCCTCTGTAGGGCAGGTACACAAGTGAGGGCAAACTTGAACACGCTACAAATCAGACCAACTCGCGCTCGCACTGCGCGAGGAGTCCCAGGGCTTCGAGGACGGTGGCTGCAGGGTCGTGAGCGCTGCAGTGGTCACCGTGGTGCTTTGGAGGGCAGGTAGGTAGGTAGGTCAAGCTTAGGAATGCCATACTTGACGCAGAATAAACCAATTCGCGCTCCCGCAGCTCCAAAGGGATTTAGGGCGCTGAAACGTGCCTGCTGCAGGGTCAGCAAGGTGCCACACACAGGGCACGCGCTGCAATTCAAGTTGCACTGGCGCGCGCAATTGCCTATCCACCACCACGCATACAAACTGCACAAGGGCTCATCGGCCTCTTTCAACACCTGCTCGCCGCTTGTGCACTGACCGACACCCCCCCTGTCCCCTCCTATCCCCCCCCCCCTCTCAGGTGGACGAGCCCGCGCTGCGCGAGGGCATGCCGACGCGCCCCCAGCAGAAGGAGGCGTACCTCAAGTGGGCGGTGGACGCGTTTCTGCTGGCCACCGTCGGCGCGCGCCCCGAGACGCAGATCCACACGCACATGTGCTACTGCGAGTTCCAGGACTGCCTGGGCGCGATCGCGCGCCTCGACGCCGACGTCAACTCCATCGAGAACAGCCGCAGCAACAACTCCACGTGAGCGCCTGCCGTCGTTGCGTTGCGCCGCCGCCTGCTGCTCTTCTTGCCATCGTGATACTTGGAGAAGCGTAGTAATGTGCAGTAGCAGAGCATCACGTGCCTTAGGATTAGGGTGAGATTAGGGTTAGATAACCCTAACCATAATCCGCCGCACGCTGCTCACCACGGCATGCTTTGCAAAGTGTATGAATGCGCATCAGCAGAGCTTCACGTGCCTTAGAGTTAGAGTTAAATTAGGGTCAGCTCACTTCAGTGTACATCAAGGTATTATTCTGTGCGGCTCAAAGCCTGTTGCCAAACTTTGAACAGGCATCAGGCCAGTCGGACAGAGTCACAACACCTACTCAAATAATTACTTGCACCTCGCAAGATCACAAATGGGTGCCGCTTTAGGCTGTAGAGACCGGTAAAACATCACTTTCATGTCCGAGCACGCATAGAAAAAGCTGCCTGCCGTCGAGGTCCGAGACCCCCCGCGCTCCCCCTTGGCACCTTCCACATGTCAAGGCACGCAGTACTGCCAAGCAGCGCATGACCCCCCCCCCCCCCCCCCTCCCAGGCTCGAGTCCTTCGCCGCAGCGGGCTACAAGCACCTCCTCGGCCCCGGCACGTACGACATCCACTCCCCCGTCGTGCCGTCCGTCGACGACGTCGCCGCCAAGCTGCGCGCCTTCGCGACCGCGTTCCCGCTCGAGCGCATCGTCGTCGGCCCCGACTGCGGCCTCAAGACGCGCAAGTGGCACGAGGTCATACCCGCGCTGCGCAACATGGTCGCGGCGGCGGCGGCGCTGCGCGCGGAGGTCGCCGGCACCAGCGGCAAGGGGCACGGTGCCGCCGCCGCAGCTGCTGTCCGCTCTAACGGCCACTGCTGCTGAGCTGCCATCACTGGCAGTCGCCGATCTCCTGCTGCGGTGCAGACCGCCGGTCGTTGGGCTGCTGTTGCAAATGACTTGAGTTGCGGGTGAGGCGGGGGGGGGACGGGCTGGCGCGAGGACAGTAAGGGGAGCCGGGGGGGCTTGGCGCGGGGCTGGTATACTATTGGTGGCTACTGCTGCTGAGGTATGCTATAGGAGGATGTACACTATGACAGGCAGTGCGAAGCGCTGCGGGGGTTAATGCCTGCCAGCTTCAGCTGGATGCTGTGTTGGAATGGAGCGAGAAGCCACATATTCCGGCAGCAGGGGTATTCTTCTGGCGTATGCGGTCCTGTGGGCGCCTGGGTGCCTGATGGCGACGCCAAGCCTTCAAGTTGGAGGCCGCTAACACAAGCGTACTTCAGATTTAAATGTATTGCACTCCGCCTGGTGCAGCTGCAACATGTGTGTGCCTTCACTTCTGAAACGCTTGCTTACAGTTTGTTAAATACTTGCAGCTTGCACCAACGCCCCCACAACAACATGTGCTGTATCCCACTTGCACATGCGTGTTGAGTCATGATGCACTCATGTATGCACTATGATGGAAACCGCGCCATGCATTTCTTGGTGTTGTCGCACCCTCACAACGCACTCTCTCTCTCTATCCACAACCTGAAGTTATGATGATGTTGCAGCTGCCAAACTTGACCAATGCCTTCGTGCCCAGGCTGTTGCACCCCAAGCTGTGGTTTTTCATGCTGTGACAGCATGGTCAGAGGTGCTCCTAGGCTTCATGCGCAGTAGGAACAAGGCAATGAACTGAAACAGTACTGTATGATGCAAGAACCGGGAGTGCGTACGAGTACATACTAATGCCCCCCCCCCCCCCAGAAGCACGCTTTCTGTTTCGAAATCTGCTCTTGCGGCCGGGCAGTATGACCTGGAGCACATGGCACATTCTTGCTTGACCACCACCCACCTGTGCCTGACCTGGAGAAGTACACAATTTGTTGCTGGCTCTTGTGCAAGTGTCAATGCCTGCATTAAGCTATTCAGAGGTTTACAAGATGCCTGTCAAGAGTGCCATGTATGATGGAGGCAGTTGCCTAGGCTGTGCGACAGAGCGTCATTGACGCCCAAACTTGCGCCCATATGCACGCCTGTGTGACGCAACATGAACACGTCTCTTATCGAATCGCACACACAGCGTTGCTTCACGTTGCAGGCACCTCATGGCATGCCTGAGTGATTTTTGCTGCTCTGCTCTCAACTCGATACAGTTTGCTGTGGAACTGCTGCCGCATCGTCAAGGTACTGACGGACGCACAACACTGCGAGCTGAAAGAACGCACCACATGGACTCAGAGCGCCCCCTGTCGCATTCTGATATTACTGTGGGAGCTGCAACCTAACCTCCCATCAACTTCAACGGTGGGTTGAACTTATGTGAACGTGCGCAGCGCGGCTCGACCAGGCGCATGTGGACGCGCTCGCGGGCCTGGTCACGCTCAGCCACAAGCTCAGCTAGCTCACCGAGTTCACCAAGCGCGAGTCGCCCACGGTCATCACGTAAAGCGATGCGCCCAGGGGTCATGCGCGCGCGTGCGGCTCGGGCCCTGCACGGCTGCTGCCGGCGCGGAGGGCGGTGCGGCAGCGGCAGCGGCAGCAGCGGCGGCGGCGGCAGCGGCTGCTGCAACGGCAGTGGCAGCAGCGGCAGCAGCGGCAGCGGCGGCGGCAGCAGCAGCGCTGCTCCACGGCAAACGTGGCGCCGTTGTCGGCGACCGTGCGCAGACGTGCTGATGCGCCGGCGGCGGCGGTGGCGCGGAGCGCGCTGGTTGCCGACGCGTATAAAGTTTTTTGTTGGTGTGTGCAGCCAAGCACCCCGCACGCTGCAGCTGCCGCGGCGGCGGCGGTATGTGGTTGCCATGTAGACTGTCACCCGGGGATCAGGGGCAGCTTAATTGTGGCTCTGACGCTAGGTCTTGCGGGAAGGGGAAGCAGGTGACGGGGGAGGGTGCAGCAGCGGCGCAAAACGAGTGGCATACGCACTGCTGTTGGCGGCTCAGTCAAGGGTAGCACACGGGTTCCATGGCACAGTGTGTGATGAATAGCAGGCTTGCAGCTTCGGGGTATTGCGTGCACAGTTGTACGCATTGTGTTTCGTGAGCGGGGGGGAGGGGCTCTTCAGCCGTCAGGCATGTTGCCAATAGTACACAAATCTGATTCACACTGCTTGAGCCGCTCTGTGCGGTGCCATCCTTGTTAGCGCAAAGATTTCGCTTCCACAGTCATGTGTCTCAAAAAACAACCGTCTGCAGGTGGGGGCTGCACGAAAGAGCACAGTGTGGCCATGGGTGCTACTCTATACTGGCTCTTCATTGATGTGTTATGTTGTCGAACTGTCGACAAGGATTTGTGCATGGTCCGGTGTTGTGAACTACACACCAGGGTCTGGTGTATGCTTTCGTGACATCAGCCAGAGGTTTTGCCACAGATTGGCGACTGAATATGTCCGGTACTTTCACATCGGCTCATCCTGCAGCTTTTAGGGTAAAAAAGTAGCTCTCGTGCACATGTCAACGTCTAAGGACAATCGCGCACTAGGACAACCCGTTGTCATTTTTGAAAAAACTTGTCATGATACTGTCAAGGTGTGGTGGGCACCACAGAGCTTCCTAGCACTGCTGCGCGGTCAATATCCGTCGATGCCGCTCTTGCAGGAGATGGCAGGTGTGCATTGACCATGGCCAGGCTCCCGCCGCCGCAACGACAAAAGGTGAAACCGAAGGCTGCCCAGCTCCTGTGAGGCTGCTGCTGCAGTCAAGCTGCCACTGCTTCGGGCTTATTGCGTCAACCATCAAGCGATGCACATCCTTTGCCACCGCTGATTGAACAGACATGGCAGCGATGGGTACTCATTCTCACGTTTTGTGCAGCTACTGTACTGCTGTACGCCTGCATGCATTCATATCCGGTGGCGCTGAAGTCGGATGAATGCTTTCTGCTAAAAAAAGCTCTCGCGCTCGTGTCAACGCCTGAAGACCATTGTTGATGTCTTGAGCTTATCACGATACCTGTCAAGATGTCATGTGCATGATGGAGGTCCTCACTGCCTAACCTATATCCAACACACAACCCCCATCGGTCTTCCAGACTGGCCCGAGTGCAATGCCTGTGTCACGTGCACTTTTTAATTATTGAAAAGATTTTAAGTTGCACAGGTGTTAACTTGGGAAAGTTGCAGCAACCTCAATGGGTTGTGGTTGGGTGTGTGAGTTGTTCTCAACTCGGCGTCTGCACGATGCCGCGCCGCCTCAGTGTTGGTGGCTGCGTAACGACATGAGCGGATAAACGCATCATATAGATTCACAGCACCCCTGCGGCACTTTGAATGCCCCTGATGCCTCTCCTTGGATCCTCATCTGATCGCCCATCAACTTCAACGGTGGGTTGAACTTCGGGACGTGAGTTCACGTGAGTTGGCTGGCACTCACAGCAAAACCCCAGGGGCGGCAGCAGCAGCACATCGGCCTCCAGCGTGCAACGTTAAGTTGTCAGTGTTGACGCCGAACGCACTCAGCAGAGGGGAGCCAGCCATGGCAGAAGCCGAGATCTCGGTCAGATCCACCAGAGCGAGGGCGGCAGGTGGTGCAGATCACCCGGTCTTGACTACTGCACCGCACATCCTAGCTTTCCTCCCACCGTCGCTCATGACCAGAACCACCTGCATCGCCTTCAACGCTGAGATCGAGAAGCTGGACTCCCCACGGAAGCACCAGACGGTGGCGGCAGATGCCGTGGCTAGCAGTAGCCTCATAGAGTGGGCATTGCAGAACGGCTTAAATGCGGCCTTAGCGCAGCACTCCTGCGTACGCCAAGGAGATCTAGAAGGTCTGCTTAGTCTCCGCAGTTCACACGCCCCGCTGCTGCGACGAGAGTACACCAACATAGCTGCAGAGAGAGGTAACCTGCAGCTCTTGCAGTGGCTGCGGCAGAACGGCATCATCTTGGGCAAATTAGACAAGGAGGTATGCCAGGCTGCTGCAGCAGGTGGACACCTCGAGGTGCTGCAGTGGCTGCGCCAGACGGGCTGCAGCTGGACGTACAGCACGTGCAGAGCTGCCGCAGCAGCCGGACACCTGGAGGTGCTGCAGTGGGCGCGCGCCAACGGCTGCCCGTGGTACAATGGGGGCATAGTCGTCTGCTCATCAGCGGCTGAAGGGGGGCACCTCGCTGTGCTGCAATGGGCGCGAGCAAATGGCGCATGCTGGAACGAGAGCACCTGCTGGCTGGCCGCGACAGGAGGGCACCTCGAGGTGCTGCAGTGGGCGCGAGGCAACGGCTGCCCCTGGGACGAGCGGGTATGCAGCCATGCTGCAAGCACGGGGCACCTCGCTTTGCTGCGTTGGGCCCAGGCAAACGGGTGCCCCTGGGAAGAGCACACATGCACACAGCTGGCGCAGCGTGGCGATCTTCACACGCTGCAGTGGGCGCGCGCCAACGGCTGTCCCTGGGACGCAGGGACGTGCAGGGTCGCCGCGTTCAAAGGACATCTAGAGGTGCTGCGCTGGGCGCATGCTCATGGGTGCCCCTGGGACGAGGGAACCTGTGAGGAGCTAGCCAGATTAGGTGACTTCGAGTCGCTAAAGTGGGCACGCAGCAACGGATGCCCCTGCGATGCGGCGGTCTGCATGCGTGTTGCCATACACGGAGACTCGGACATGCTGCAGTGGGCGCGCTCACACGGGTGCCCCTGGGACGTATGGACCATATGGTATGCCAGAGAAAACGGGCACCACCACGTGGTCGAGTGGGTGCGTGCACATGGGTGCCCGGACCACTTTGAGTTCTCTGAGTCAGAGCACGGCGTTGCTATTGACTCTGATAATGAATACCATGAGTAGCATCGCGCTTACGCAACTGCTCAGCGCTCGGTCGGATGACCAGATTTTGATCTGCGGTCAGAATTTTTGGGTGATGATGGTGAGCAAGTGCATGTGATTGAACCGGTGTAGGGCGGCATTAGCCAAAATCGACTTGTGTCCTCTGATGCCGCAATATACATGTATGCACGTCGGTCCATACATATTTGTGTCAGCAACACATTCAGTTTGTTGCCTGTGCTGCTGCTACTGCTGCTGCTGCTACTGCTGCTGCTGCCGCTGCTAGTGCTTGGTGCTCATAACCATGATGGTGTTTTGACAACATCATGATTTTCTGGTGGTGCCTGCATGCCTTTGGTGCTGTTGCCTGTTGAGTAGCGATAACTCTAGTTCGATGATGGTTGCACAGGTGAGTCAGTCTGTTGCTTCCGGTGCCCGTGACAGTGGCATTCTAGCAGCAGCAAACAACCGAGTGGTTTGCAGATGCACTGTTCAGATGCGCAAACGGCCGTGTAGACGGCAGCTACAGCATACTGCATAACATCATCATACTTCAAGTGCTGGTTCCTCCTCCACGTTTGTAGGCCACATCGTTGTTGGCCCCGTCGCCCCCGACTGCGGTTTCAAGACGCGCAAGTGGCACGAGGTCATACCTGCGCTGCGCAACATGGTCGTGGCGGCGGCGGCGCTGCGCGCGGAGGCCGCCGGCACCAGCGGCAAGGGGCACGGCGCCGCCGCCGCCGCCGCCGCTGTCCGGTCCAACGGCCACTGCAGTGGAGTGGGCTACTGGTGGCATTTACACAACAATTACTTCCTCCGTTCTTACTTGCCTCAAGTGCACACACACTTCTGATCAGGCCTGTACTGCTGCTGAGGTATGCCGTAGGAGGATGTGCACTATAAGAGGCGGCGCGAAGCGCTGCGGGGTTTAATGCCTGTGATCTTATATGACATGTAGTCAACACCACGCATTCACAGCACAACAAAGTCTTCATCATTGTCTCCCATTCCATGGCAGCTGGACCGGGTTTGCATAAACCTCACGAGATCATGGACTCTAAAACCTACAAGTAGGGTTCTTCAGTCACCCATATCAGTCACCCACCATCATATACTCATTGCACGCCGATGCATCCATGCTGGCGTTATGGCGCAGCCCCAAGCTCTCAAGCCGGGCTACCTTTTTCGACAAGAGAGCCTTGTCAATGTCCGCTATAGTCATGCAGCGAACAGTGTCGAACTCACTCCTACCGTCGTCAATGATATCCACCAGCCCCAGCAACACTGGCAATGGGTGCGGCGCATCCAGCTCCATTGCCTCCGTCACCATCACATCGTGTAAAAAGCCGACGGTACGCACCATTTTGTTGGGGTCACGTATAGGGTTGGCAAAGTGCGTATATTTGGATTTTACATACCCCTATATATACGTACTTTTGGCGTATAATACGTATATACTGCGTACATTAGCGTATCTGACAAAGCCAAATCTCGCTACGGCGCTTTCCCGTCTTTGGATTTCTCTGAAACCAGGTGCATTCGAACGGGCTCAGGCTGCTGATTACAGACATGCAGACACTAGAAATAATTGCCTTCATAAAGTGATATCAGAGCAACACTTGAAGTATGGGATTTTCTTGAAGTTGGCCGAAATGCCAAAAGAAGCTTGGTTACGGCCTGAGTGTGCCGACCGCATGGTGCCGCTGAAAAGCCGCACCTCGCCAGGGGGCAGCCTGTGCTCTGTCAGCATGAGCAGCGACTCCTTCCCTTCGTCCTCTTCCACATCACCGATAGAACAAGCCGTGAAGGCTCGTGCAGGCTCTGCTGGCGAAGTGCGAAGCTGCCTGAGCCACTGAATTGTCAAGTTCAGGCTGTGCAGGCGCCTTGTGTGGCTTAAGACCACCGCTCAGCCCTGCCTTTCCGCTTCTGGCCCCAAGATAGCCCTAGCCACCTTACCCTTGGCATGCGCTGGGCCACGGGCGACACTCGTGAGCACCACAGCGGTGCAAAAGCGTATACGCGAATATACGCCCCGTTTCGGCGTCTACGCGTATATATACGCGTATATACCAATATACCGTATATATACTATCTACGCATGTGCCAACCCTAGTCACGTATGATGTCGATGTTTAGCTTCTTTTCTCCTGCAACTTCAACAGTGTGTTGAACTTGTTCGCAACGCTCGCCTCGTAGTGGTTGGTGCCTGCACGTCATGTCATCAACATGAGCAGACGGAACGCAGCACATGGACTCACAGCGCCCCCTGCCGCCCTCTGATTGCCGCCGGTGATGCCTCTCCTTGGATTTTACTCCGTTGAAGTACTGGGACCGGCAAAGTGAAACCAGGGTAGTTGCACAAAAGCATGAGCTGAAAAACGCACCATATGGACTCACAGCACCCCTGCGGCATTTGAATGCCCCTGATGCCTCTCTTGGATTTGTAGGCAAACCTACCTGACTGCCCATCAACTCAAACTTCCCGAGACCGCGTCTCCACGCTGCTAGAACCCATTGGCCAGTTTGGGGTCGGCGCGCGGGGGGGCGCGGAGAGGTGGCGCTCATGGCGCAGCTCACGCATGAGTGCGGCGGCGTGCTCCTTGCCATTGACGGCAGTAATGCCTTCAACGCGCTGTCGCGCTCGGCAGTCCTCACTGCGGTGGCCGAGCATCTGCCTGGCCTGTACGGCTACGCCGTAGTACGTCGAGCACATCTACGGCCCCGGGCGGGCCCCTTGGCTACAATTTGGCCTAGATGGGCACGCCGACGCCGCGATCATCCTCTCCCAACAGGGCGTGCAGCAGGGCGACCCATTGGGGCCGCTGCTGTTCGCGCTGGTACTGCGCGGCACCATGGTGGCTGCCCGCGCCAAGTTCCCGCAGCTGGCGCTTCCGGGCTACCTCGATGACCTCACCATCATGACACCCAGCTGTGACGCGCCAGTGCTCGGCCACGTTGGCCGCGCGTTCCGCTTCATACAACAGGCGCTGAGCGAGCTAAACATTCAGGTCAACGTCACGAAATGCGCGGCGCTGGTGCCGGCCTCAGGCGGCGCTCGCGAGCGCGCCGCCGCCGTCTTCGCTGCCGCCAATGTCCCCGTACCAGTATGTGACGACGGCATCACGCTGATGGGGGTGCCGGTTGGCACCGAGGACTTCGTGCGCGCACACGTAGTGGCGACCCTTCGTGCCCCCGGCACCGACCGCCTGGTGGCGGAGCTGGTGCAGATGGAGGATGTGCAGGCTGCCTTCTCGATTCTGCGTCTTGCTGTCCCCGCCCGCGCAGGGCATGTCGCACGCAACACGGCGCCGTCCCTCACGCACGAGGAGCTACGGCGCTTCGACGCCATCACGCTAGCGGCCGTGGCTGCGCTGGCGCAGGAGCCATCGGCGGGCCTTACGCCGCCGGCCCACGAGGGCGCGCCGGCGGCTGGTGACGATTGCCGCGGCCCGCCAGCGGTTGCGGCGGCGGCGGCACCGCCCTCTCTGTGGGCGGCGGCAGTGGCATGGGTACGCGGCGCCGACTGGGGTGGCGAGGCCCCGGTGACGCTACTAGCACATCAGCAGGTATGCGTGCATCTGCGGCTGGGGAGCGGTGGCTTTGGCGTGCTGGGCGCGGCGCCGCGTGCATGTGCCGCATTTGCTGCGCGTACCCTCGAGTGCATGGGACCGGCACTGGCGGCGTTTCCAGTGGCGGCACGCAGCCGCGTCCTGGAGCACGCCCGCTACGGCTTCACCTTCACTCAGATAGCTACCTGCCTGCAGCAGCTGCGCAGCGGCAGCGATGATGCCGCAGCGGCCTCGCACTGCTCCTGCCCTCGGTCTGGTACCAGGACTGGCGCCAGGACGACGGCGCATGGCGGGCACTGCGCGATCTGCTGCAACGGGCAGGCGGAGCTGCGGGGCTGGGCATGCGGACTCGCGCCGGCGCGCGCTGCGCTGCGCCAGCGGCGGCGCGCGAGCCAGGCTCTGCCCAGGCCCCGCCGGCCGCCGTGCTGCCGCGGCGTCAAGCCGCGCTATCACGGGTGCTAGACGCAGCGCTCGCCGCCACGCAGCTGCGCCGGCTTGAAGCAGCAAATGCGTTGGAAGCAGTCGCGGCGTGGCGCAGCGGCGCCTCTAAGGGGGCCATGGGTTTCTTGGCGCAACTGCCGAGCACTGACCCAGCGGAGACCATGTCGCCGCCAGAATTCCGCGAGACGCTGCGGCGCCACCTGGGCGTGGAGCGCCCCGCCTCCGCTGCGGCGCGGTGCCCCAAGTGCCATAAACCGGTGGACTCAGGTGCCCACCTGCGCCGCTGCACACAAGGGCTTAACGTCACGCGACACAACTTGCTCGCAGACGCGCTCTTTCAGCTGCTCAAGCAGGTGGCCCACCTCCGCGGTCTCGACCGGGACACCCTTGCCCCCTTCCGCCGCTACGCTGCGCGCCACGGGTTCAACAAGTTCATGGACATCGTCTTCGGCAGCAACCAGATCTGCCTTCTAGTCCCTAAAGTGCAGCCGAGCGCCGACGCGGTAGCGGCAGGCCGGTGCACTAAACTGCGCGGCGGCTTTGAAGTAGCTTGTTGCATAGACGTCACCATACGTGACAGCTCATGTCCCTCCCGCCTCCGTCAGGCTCAGGGGGGCGCGCGCGATGTGCAGCGCGTGCTTGAATCGGCTTCGCAGGAAAAGATAGACACATACGTAGTCTCAGGGGCCCTGGACCCCACTACACACACCCTATTTTCCGCAGCCTTTGACCACTTCGGCGCTATGTCACGCGACACACAAGCGCTGCTACACGCACTCGCCGAGCAGAGCTCGCAGGGCAGCTACAATCTCGCGCAGCGCGTTGCCTTTTGGCGCCCCCGCACCTCCCTCGCGCTACAGTGCGCGCTCACACGTGTCGTGATCGACAACTGGAACGCAGTCATTGCCCCTGATGGCGACGTCAGCGCTTACCGCCGCATCGCACTGTTGCAAGTGCCGCGGCCCTCGCCGGCCAGCGCCGAACCGCCGGCCCTTCCGTAGGTTTAGTTATTGCAAGCCCGACTTATCGTGCGCGCAGCCCATGCGGTCCAGGACATAACATACAACTTCAACGGTGGGTTGAACTTCGGGCTTGAAGCAGCAAATGCGTTGGAAGCAGTCGCGGCGTGGCGCAGCGGTGCCTCTAAGGGGGCCATGGGTTTCTTGGCACAACTGCCGAGCACTGACCCAGCGGAGACCATGTCGCCGCCGGAATTCCGCGAGACGCTGCGGCGCCACCTGGGCGTGGAGCGCCCCGCCTCCGCTGCGGCGCGGTGCCCCAAGTGTCATAAAACAGTGGAGTCAGGTGCCCACCTGCGCCGCTGCACACAAGGGCTCAACGTCACGCGACACAACTTGCTCGCAGACGCGCTTTTTCAGCTGCTCAAGCAGGTGGCCCACCTCCGCGGTCTCGACCGGGACACCCTTGCCCCCTTCCGCCGCTACGCGGCGCGCCACGGGTTCATCAAGTTCATGGACATCGTCTTCGGCAGCAACCAGATCTGCCTTCCAGTCCCTAAAGTGCAGCCGAGTGCTGACGCGGTAGCGGCAGGCCGGTGCACTAAACTGCGCGGCGGCTTTGAAGTAGCTTGTTGCATAGACGTCACCATACGTGACAGCTCATGTCCCTCCCGCCTCCGTCAGGCTCAGGGGGGCGCGCGCGATGTGCAGCGCGTGCTTGAATCGGCTTCGCAGGAAAAGATAGACACATACGTAGTCTCAGGGGCCCTGGACCCCACTACACACACCCTATTTTCCGCAGCCTTTGACCACTTCGGCGCTATGTCATGCGACACACAAGCGCTGCTACACGCACTCGCCGCGCAGAGCTCGCAGGGCAGCTACAATCTCGCGCAGCGCGTTGCCTTCTGGCGCCGCCGCACCTCCTTCGCGCTACAGCGCGCGCTCACACGTGTTGTGATCGACAACTGGAACGCAGTCATTGCCCCTGATGGCGACGTCAGTGCTTACCGCCGCATCGCACTGTTGCAAGTGCCGCGGCCCTCGCCGGCCAGCGCCGAACCGCCGGCCCCTCCGTAGATTTATTTATTGCCCGATTATCGTGTGCTCAACCCATGCGGTCCAGGACATAATATACAACTTCGGGACGTGAGTTCACGTGAGTTGGCTGGCACTCAAAGCAGAACCCCAAGGGCGGCAGCAGCAGCATATCAACCTTTCAGCGTGCAACTTTACTGCTGTCAGTGGTGACGCCGAACGCACTTAGCAGAGAGGGGAGGTAGCCATGGCAGAAGCCGAGATCTCGGTCAGATCCATCAGAGTGAGGGCGGCGGCTGCAGATCACCCGGCCTTGACTACTGCACCGCACATCCTAGCTTTCCTCCCACCGTCGCTCATGACCAGAACCACCTGCACGGCCTTTAACGCTGAGATCGAGTAGCGCGAGGCCCCACGGAAGCACCAGACGGTGGCGGCAGATGCCGTGGCCAGCGCCAGCCTCATAGACTGGGCGGTGCAGAGCGGCTTAAAGGCGGCCTTGGCGCAAAAGTTGTGCGTACTCCACCGGGACCTGGACGGGCTGCTTGTCCTGCACCGCTTGCACGCTCTGCTGCCGCGACGAGATTACGCCACCATAGCTGCAGAGAAAGGGGACCTGCAGCTGTTGCAGTGGCTGCGGAAGAACGGCATTATCTTGAACGAATCAGACAAGGAGGTATGCAGTTCTGCTGCTGCCGGCGGTCATCTGGAGGTGCTGCAGTGGCTGCGTAAGACCGGCTGCGGCTGGAACGCGGACACATGCGCCGCTGCCGCAGCGGCCGGGCACGTCGAGGTCCTGCAGTGGGCGTACGCCAAAGGCTGTCCATGGGCTAGGCACGGTACGGGCATCTGCTCAGCGGCAGCTGCGGGGGGACACCTCGCGATGCTGCAGTGGGCGCGAGCGCAAGGCTGTCGCTGGGACGCAGACACCTGCAACGACGCAGCAGCTGAGGGCCACCTCGAGGTGCTGCGGTGGGCGCGCGCAAACGGCTGCCCCTGGGATGCGCGTGTTTGCCAAGTTGCTCTGGAGCGGGGGCACCGGAAGGTAGTGCAGTGGGCACTTGCCAATGGCTGCCCCTGGGACGCAAGCGGCGCTTGTGCGCACGCCGTGCAACACGGGGACCTGGAGCTGCTGATTTGGGCTCGCGCAAACGGGTACCCGTGGGACGCGCGGACGTGCAGCGTGGCGGCATCACGGGGGCATACCCACATACTGCCTTGGGCGCACACTAACGGGTGTCCCTGGGACGAGGAAACGTGCAGCGAGCTTGCAAGGCAGGGCGACCTCCAGTGGCTGCGGTGGGCCCGGCTCAACGGGTGCCCCTGGGACGAGCGGACATGCAGCTATGCTGCGAGCAAGGGGCACCTCGCTTTGCTGCGTTGGGCCCAGGCAAACGGGTGCCCCTGGGAAGAGCACACATGCACACAGCTGGCGCAGCGTGGCGATCTTCACACGCTGCAGTGGGCGCGCGCCAGCGGCTGTCCCTGGGATGCAGGGTTGTGCACGGACGCCGCGTTCGCAGGACATCTAGAGGTGCTGCGCTGGGCGCATGCCAATGGGTGCCCCTGGGACAAGGTTAACCTGTGAGGAGCTAGCTAGAGCAGGTGACTTCGAGTCGCTAAAGTGGGCACGCAGCAACGGATGCCCCTGGGACGAGGAGGTCTGCAGCTATGTGGCCTTGCACGGAGACTTGGCCATGCTGCAGTGGGCGCGCTCGAATGAGTGTCCCTGGGACGGATGGACCATATGGTATGCCAGAGATCGTGGGCATCACCACGTGGTTGAGTGGGCGCGTGCCGACGGGTGCCCCGAACCCTATGAGTCCGCTGAGTCAGAGTACAACGTTTATGCTGATTCTGCTAGTGAAGATGAGGAGTAATATCGCGCTCACGCACTGCTCAGCACTCGGTTGGATGACCAGGTCTCAATCTGGGTCATTCCGCATGGGTTCTGATGGTGAGTAAGTAGTACTTATGAGTGCATGTATTGAACCGGTGTAGGGCTGCATCGGCCATAAACGCCTTGTGTCCTCTGATGCCACGGTACATGTATGCACGTCGCTCCATACAAATTTGTGTCAGCAACACATTGTTGCCTCTGCTGCTGCTGCTGCTGCTGCTGCTGCTACTGCTCGCTGCTCATGACCATGATGGTGTCTTGACACTGTTGTCAGGTGGTGCCTGCATGTCTTTGTGCTGTTGCCTGTTCAGTGGCGATGTCTCTAGTTGGATGATGGTTCCACAGGTAAGTCAGTCTCAGGCTGTTGCTTCCGGTGCCTGTGGGAGTGGCATTCTGGCAGCAGCAAACAACCGATGGGTTTGCATACGCTTTTGTTAGTGGCGCAAATGGCCGTGTATACGGCAGCTATAGCTTACCCCAGAGCAACAACTGTGAGGATCGATCAACGGCCAGAGGCTAGAGCGCCCTAGATGGAGTGCACCCCACTTTTATCCGCTGCTGTTGCTACTGCTGCTGCTGGGGGTAGCGGTGGCTAGATTGTGGCGCCTGTGTGCCAAATTTTGTCGGGAACCATTTTTGTTGTGTAAGGGTTGATCACATGTGTGAGCGGCTTGCGCCATGATGGTCGAATGTGGGTTTCATGCTGTTTCCACATTCATTGCCGCATCAACGGTCTTCCTTATGACAACCGAAGCGTCAGCTCATCAGCTACAGCAGGGCGCCACATGGCAGTGCTGCAGTGGCTGTGCCATATTGGCTGCCAGTCCACCGCAACGGTGTGTGCCGCTGCGGCAAGTGGTCTCCATGTGCTGCAATGGGCGCGCGCCAACGGCTGCCCTGGGATGAGCAAGTTTGCCATGCCGCTCTGGAGCGCGGGCACCTGGAGATAGAGTAAATGCAGTGGGCTCACGCCTACGGCTGCCCCTGGGACACGAGCGAGGCTCATGCGTATCAATATATGTGTGATAGTATGCTGCGGCACAGAGCAGCTTGGAGCTGCTGCAGTGGGCTCACGGCCAAGGATACCCATGGCACGTACACATGTGCAGCATTGCTGCAGCAGCACGCGGGGGTCTCAAGTTACTGCAGTGGGCGCGCTCATGCGAATGCCCCTGGGACGAGGACACCTGCAACCGTGCTGCGGGGAATGGATGTTTTGCGGTGCTACACTGGGCACGCGCCAATGGCTACCCCTGGGATGCATGCACTTGCAGCAGTGCTGCAGACGGGGGGCACCTTGAGGTACTGCAGTGGGCACGCATCAACGGCTGCCCCTGGGATGCACGCACATGCGGAGCCGCAGCAAGAAAGGGGCACATCGAGGTTTTGCGCTGGGCGCATGCCAACGGGTGCCCCTGGGACGAGGCAACGTGCGCGGGACTCGCCAGCGGTGGCCACTTTCAGGCTTTACAGTGGGCACGCGTCAGCGGGCGCCCCTGGGATGTGCGGGGTCTGCATGCAGTGCATGTGGCCTCGCACGGAGACTTGGACATGCTGCAGTGGGCGCGCGCACGCGGGTGCCCGTGGGACGGCAGGACCATGGTTGTTGCCAGAGATTTATCGCACCACCAGGTGCTTGAATGGGCACGCGCAATTGGGTGTCCTGAGCCGGAGGATCCAGTGTTGATGCCATGACCATCACTTTGGGGGAGTATTGAAAGCGTCTGATTTGATGCAGTAGGTGCTGACAAACCGGGTTCTGATAAACCTACCAGTGGAATATGCGCAGCCCGAGGAGCTCAGACTTCCGAGGATGGGTGAATGTATAGCATTGTGTCAGCGTACATGATGTTTAGTCGCAGCAATTATTAACTGTTGCACCCTTAGCGTATGCGGCCCGATTGCAGTAAATGTATGCGCACCTGCTCAGGCACATCTCATGCTGAGGTGTAAGCATGCTGCCGCTGCTGCCGCTGTTGCCGTTGCTGCTGCTGCTGCTGCTGCTGCTGCTGCCGCTGCTGCTGTTGCGCTGTGCTGCTGCTGCTGCTACTGCTAGCAGCTGCTACTACTGCTGCTGCTGTCCCTGAGTACTCATGAGTGATGCAGGCCTGTACATATGCAAACTCTGCTGTTGGCCAACTGTTATGTGTGTAAGTCATGCAGATGCCCAATTTGCAACCCAAGAAACTTGAGTTCTTGAGAACAGCAACTCAACTTTTATGGTACAGTATGTATAGCCAGAATAAACGCGAGAATAAAAAAGCCAAGGAGAGAAGAGAGAGAGAGAGAGAGAGAGAGAGGGAGAGAAGGGGGGACAAGAACACGCTGGGCAGTAACATTCAACCATGAGGGCTATGAGGGTGGTAGCTGCTGTAGTAGCTTGCGGTGCGCTTAGGAGCGTGCAGGCCTGGGTCATCGGGGGACAGCTGCACGGGATCGCCTTGCCGGACTCTCGGCCTTCGCACCCAAGAAGGTGCATCGCATGGCCGTGGCCGGCATGCGCGCTGCCGCATCTGATGGCGAAACGTTGTTGCAAGCGGAAAATCAACAGGTATGCCCATCGTTGCAGCTGCGATGCTCAAGGGCGTGATGCGTAATCTGCGCAGTCATTACGAGCCACCAGATGACATGTCTCGCTGAGCTGTTTTATGAATAAATGTATGCCGATGCTACCTACCAGACGGAGTATCGCCCCAGTTCAGTGGCAAAAACACCCATTTGGCCAGCGACCGACGCTGCAGAAGGTCTTTCAAGGGGCAGCAGCCGCTACAAGATCGCGTCGTCGCGTTTGAGAAATGTTATCTTCATCATACTGCGACTGTTGTTGCCACTGTGATCCATACTCAGTCCAGGAGCCCCCAAGAGGCAGGTGGCAACGACGTCGCATCGTTTTCGCAGGTGCTGGCCAAGGAGCTCAACGCATTGAAGTCTGGTACGTTGCATGAGCGGAAGTGGGTATGCTGCTTGTCAATGAATCCAGAGCATCTCAAGGTCAGAGGTGGGCTCATGAATGCATTGCACCATTGATCAACGATGCACCTCGTTCCACAGTTTTAGAGGCAACAAGCTCTTGACCACAGGCGGCCGGCTGCCTTGCACACTGTAATGGCATGCGTACATGGGTATGCATACGCCCAAGGCTGCAAGTGCGGGCGGGCGAGATCACCTTCAATGGCAAGCATGACCTCACACGAGCCCGCACTTTCATCTGGTGCCACAGTGGACTGAACCCTACTGTCTTTCAAATTGTAAATGGTAGAAACACCTGTTTGTAGAGCCCAGAGGACTCAGTCTGGTCCAGGGGTAATCACATACTACAGTATGACGTTGTGCCTCCAAAACACAAGTTTTCTAAGCAACAGAAAGTACTTCAGAGCAGCGCAAGCACTGCCGGCATGGCAGACAGCGAACAGCATGCTCAGTCCACTTTCAACTTGGATTGTTATTGTTGAGATATGATCATATTACTGACTGCAGGAAGAAAACACATGATACCATCACATGTCTGTATCACTGCTTTTGCGAGCTTCAAAATCAATGAAGTTCACAAAATGGCGCACGTATGCATATCATGATCCTGCTCCACGCATCAACGGTCCGTCAGCCCTGTACATGCGCACACCCTTGTCCTTATACTCATCAAGATGATGCACGCTGGCGCCCTGTCACACGGTGCTCTGGTTCCCAAAGTCGTGGCAGAGCTAGGAGCAAAAGGGTTCACCATCACGCATAAGCGAGGGGTGCCGACTCCAGGTACTCATGGCAAGACCCAAGATGAAATCTCCCTGGAACAGCAAGAGCACAACGGCGAATGCGTCACAGTCACTTTCCACAGCCAGACGGTGAGACGCGTGACTTACATGTTTTTGATTTGCACAAATTCCATCATGCTTTGAAAATGTGAAGTTATAAATGTAGTATGTACAACAATATCAATACGTTGTGACTTTGGGGTAGGTGGAAGTAGAAGTATAATAATTGAATTTTTACACACTGCAGTGTAATACTGGCACATTATAATTAGTACATGGTCGTCTGCCACTGCCGGCATTCAAGTTGGTGCATCGTGAACTCAGTCTAGCATCTGAGACCATCTGCCAGAGTAGCCACGGTGCTGAGGTATGTGGGGAGCTAATATCAACAGTCTGTTCCCATCGTGCGTTAATTTCGTATGGAGACTCTCGCAATGCCCACTCTCAATAGTGCTGGCAAGTGGATAAAAGAGGTTCACAACTGTTGAATATGATGCTGACTTGACGATCATCATGAGGTAAGCGCAACGTTGCCCAGGGTGCTTCAGTTTGAACCGCCGGATCAGATTTTTGCAGCATCATGATCATGATCATAATGAATTGGACCTCAATACTGCAACCTCAAACTTTGAAGTCTATGTGGCCAGTGTGCCAAGCATGCTTGAAAATTGCAAGGCTCACGTTTGAAACTCTGCAGATGCTCTGAACGCTTCATGTGTTCCTGATCTGTGACACTGGTGAATGAACAACCAGGCCAGGCCTCATGTAAGACATGCACGAAGACAAGTCTGCACATTGTCAAGCATCTCAAAGATGCAGGCAAACAAAGAAATCTGGAGCCTGTTTGGTTTTGACTGTACTACTAGTATAGGGGCTATCCTTGGAGTAGTTCGGAGTGAGCTGCATGTATTACTATAATGAAGTGCATAGACCACAAACCTCATGAAAATCTCAATCCTTGCATAACAAGAGTTTGCTGGAAGCATATAATCGACAATTGTGCATGGGCGGCGTTTTGCATCATGATGGTGATTCTGCATTATGATTGTGCGCTCCAAAATGCACTCGCGTTCAACTTACAGAGCATGACACTAAAGATAAAGCCGTCATCTCAGACATAGACTTGATTCTTGATAAGTTGGCTATGCAACTGTGCCTGCTGCACAATCTGCCGATACCTTTTTGATCGCGCGTTCTGTGTGTACCTGCGCTGCCTCAGGGACTCGATAACACCTTCGAACCCAAAGGTAAGAGCTCAATGTAAGGAACAACCATACCTGTGACCGGTCCGGGCAATCGGGGTTTCCTGTCAGCCTGAGCATGCTGTGTGAGTAATAGGGCCACTGGGTTTGAAAATTGCGAACAACAACAGGACTCAATTAAGGGAAAAGACACCACATCAAGTTACGCTGGCCAGGTCTGTTTGAACCCTCCTGCGTTTGCTGCAGCGTTTCAGCATGATGTCAAATTATGAACTCAGGCAACCAGCCCCCCACGTTGCTGATGACCTGAGTACACTGCCAGTTTGAACTTTTTTGAAGGAGGACACCACGCTATGTCAGCAATCATAGCAATAAGCAACTGCCATTAATCACCGCTTGGCCAGAACCAATTGCCGTGCAGATGCCTGCACGCTTGGACGCACTGCGCACACTACTTCAAAGTATACCTATCGCACAGATAAAAGGGGAGAAGGCATATCTTTATCACACGGAGAAAGTATGGCAAATGTTAGTGGTGTATGACTTGAGAGTGCAAGGGTTTGTGCCACAGTGGCAAACTTTGCAGCGCATACTTTGCTGCAGGCTGATTTAATCGCATGTGTGTGTCAAGTCAGCGGGCGGCATACGTGCCACAGCCCCAGCACACAACTTCAAGTTGAACATCCGCACGCCTTTGATTCTTGGGTTCAAGTGCTTTTATTGTGCAGAGTCGTGCCTGTTTGAAGTCTAGTACTGTGGACTAAGGTTTTGGGCAGACTGAGTCTGGAGGGATCACAACTAAACCGTCTTAATACAGCCGTGTGCCTCAGTGATGCTCCTGCTTGGTGTATAATGGTCTAAGCATCAGCAGTTTTATGTGACCACAACTTTGAAAGTGCTACGTGGGCCACACAACAAAAGTGCTGCAAGGCGCCTGGCGTGTTGGTTTGTTGATCTGGTAGGATCATGGGATGGTTCAAGTAGAACTTCAAGTTGCAGTAGAAGCACTGACATGTCAGCCACACACTCATCGACTCGCCCCTTGACATGAGTGGATGGCATAGAAGCAACATGCGTCGGATTAGCAGGCTCTCATAGGTCTGCTGTTGATTAGGCCATGCGAGGTCATGACTGGCTACCGTTGTGCAGTAGTGCCCGCGACCTGGTCATAGCGTCTGCCAACTGCTGGTAGGTGGCGCATATACATTTTTCAGCCAATAATAAGGCGAGTTTGTTTCAAAAAAAAAATTACATTATTTTTGGCCACATCTTGCTTCTAGGTCCGTTGCTTGCTGCCTGTCAGCCACCGCTGGATTGCCTGCACCAAGAGCTGTCGATTGCACATGTTTTCACAGTTGTTGAGGGCCATAGTTTACGGTTAAAGGTGAGCAGAGCCACCTCAATGTGACAGCACGGCTAACCCTAACCCTAGTTGTCACAGCAGTTGGAGGTAGGGTTCGGACCTTGGAGTCAGGGATAGCTTAGGGTTGAGGCCGGATTTTATATACTAAAGCTCGGATTTCATCAACTATAGCTCGGACATCATGCAACTAGCAGTGCGATCCATGGAGTACATGTCAGCATGTCTTTGCGTCCTTCTGGCTGACGTACTGTCAGTAGTGCACTACATCAGCTCCAGGAGGCGCAAAACCCACACTTCATGAAACACATGAAATGACCTATAATAGGCAACCGAGCAGCACATAATGAAAACCACAAAAGGGTAAGAACGATATAAAAAAATACCGCTGTGCATTGCAGGGTCACAGCATATTCTTCGGAGAGTTCTGGATTCCCTTCTCCACGTTTTCTGGGCCATTCCACGTTGTTGTCCAGAGCGTTTTCTTCTCAGGGCATGCTTTGCTTACCATTTACCTTGATTCACTGCACACTCTCAGCAGCTGGACTCTCTGCAGTCTTCTCCCTCTGCTCTGCCTATGTGACGTCCCTGACCGGTCACTTCATCATTTCAACAACATGTCTCTTCATCATCAATTTGCTTTGGCAAACATCATGCGCGTCATCAACAGTCACTCATTGCTGTTGAATACTGTTCACCCCTGACGTTTCCAAGACAGGTGCTTTGCAGAGGATGTGGGCAGATGTTGTCGTGCGCAAGGGGAAGAAGAAGCCAACATCTCGTGTTACATTGACATGCCCAGCGACAAGCCAAACGTGAGTGCATCTGGACTGCATCACCCGCTTGCAATTTTTGTGACAGCACAACCACAGGCAGCTGACAGCAGTGGTCTCACACGGTTCTTGTGCTGATGATCTTTCACTGACAGTTTCTAAAAAAAGTTCCTTGAAGAGCTGGGGGTTCAAATTGCAATGGCTGCCAACTCAATGTCCACGAGAATGAAGACCCTAGCAGCTACTGCTAAGAAATTACTATGCAGTAGGTCAATGAATCTGCTGCATGTACAGACCATGTACAGACTGAGTGTTTGCTTGATTGACAGGCCCTGGCAATGGCTCCCCCCCCCCCCCGCCCCCTTCACCCCCCCCATATGTATATACACATGCACTCACCCTTCAAACTCGTCGTGATGTTTTTAATACTGTGCACATGGCCTAAGTGCCAATGATCTCTGTCATATCGCCTTCTGCATATCAACTTTGAACCTGCAGTAATTGGCCTTGCCCTTGTGGTATCACGTGCATGACCGGGTTTGTACCCTGGCCGGTCTATTCGCATCCTGGCAAGTCGCTTCAACCACAAGTGTGATGGCGTTGCTTTGAGCTATCCGCACCATCACAAGCCATATGGACATCTGAGTGGGCGCTCTCCCATGCCTTGGCGGCTGGCTATGCTTACCTCTTGTTGCATGTGATGGAGGCTTGCACAAACTGTCAAAAATTTCAGCACGCAGGTCATCATGTCTCTGGCTGGGATGGAGGTAGAGAAATGTAGCATTAGGCTGAAAAATAAGCTGCAAAAGCTGGGAGAACCATGCCCCCTATCTACATGTGGTAATCCCCAAGCAGCCTCTAGTCCTACTGAATTACCTCCTCATACTGCCAACATGAGTATGTTGTAATGTGCAGTAGTGCCGCTTCATGCCACCTTCGGGATTCGTCCTGCACCATGCTGCGGCGGCAGCGTCGAACTTCGTCACCACTGCCAGCGGCAGCGACACCGCCGTGGCACGTATGCGTCCAGCGGAGCCAAGTCCATCGCTGGCTCAAACATTCAAATTTTGTGAGTTTTGCATGTACTCACGCAATTTGTGTTGTGCGTCAATCCATGTCTGCTGGGGTGAAGGAGCTGAGCATAAGCTCCATTACGTGGTCAGCGGAGACAGCAGACACCGGATGTCAGAAGATGCATTTTCCTGATGGCTGGAACAGCATCCCCCCTGAGCTGAATGGCGCACTCCTCCGCTACCTACAGGCCAGGTATGCTGCTGCAAGCGAAGAGCAGTGCTGCTGCGTCCAGGCTGAGCATGTACTGTCAAGGTAATTTTATTCTGTTGAAATACAGGCATCTGCAGCAGGGGAGCTCCCAGTTAACCAGTAGGCTACTTAGTTCGTTAACGCACACTTCTGATTCTTTGGTAATAGCCGCGGCGAAAGGCAAGTTCTTCCTCACCAAACAAAAAACAGCATGAATCGGTCACAGATTGTTACCTGCAACTTCCGCATGTAAGACACAATCCTGTCGTGTTCAGAAGCTGTCCTTGACAGTCTCACAACCCGCTGTGGCCAATGTATAAGCCAGATGGCGCTTGATTGGTAACAACACTGGAGCATACTTGCAAATGTGCAGCGCTGAGTCTACTTGCGTGCGTGCTGTGTGTGTGTGCGTGTGTGTGTGTGTGTGTGTGTGTGTGTGTGTGTGTGTGTGTGTGTGTGAGCACAGGGGGATAGATGAGAGCATGGTGCGAGCAGTGCGCGCGTACTGGGATCACCATTGCGAGCCGCGCCAGAGGTACCTGACGTTCCTGCAAACACTGGTCAACTTCGACCAAAAGTGAACACGCTTCGGCTTCGCGCACTGTCACGGCGCTGCATGCGGCAGCTGTTCGCCTGCCTTAAGCAGTTGCTCTGCTCCAACAGCTGGCCGAACAACATGTCACCAGTGCCACAGTTTGGTGAACGCTAGTTGACCTCGCAAATATTCTTAAAAGACCATGGCATACTGATGATTATGAGAGGACGGGGGGGGGGGGGGGGGGGGGAGGGGGGGGGGGGGGCAAGCCTTAGGGGAAGCATGTGCAGTTGCCAAGGGTTTGTGTGGTGTTGGCAGCGTGCTGTGCAGCAGACGTGTAAGCCATGAGGCAGCAAAGTACCTGCAGTGCAGCGCTTAGATTCATGCGAGGTGCATGCCATTGCCATCTTGGAGCCGGGCAGGGAGAACGTTCACTTTGACAGCACTTGGGAGTTTGAATGCGCCTAATATTTATGCCAGCGCCAATCTTCTGGCCCACATGGCAGTTTCTGTCAAGAACCATACTGCTTTCCATGCGAGTGATGCAGACTGCAGCTCTGTGAGTCTGTGCTAGCATCTGCTCACATCTTGATAATCAATGGTGTCTTTCATGAGGAATGAGTGCTGCTCGTTGAGGATAAACTGTACATTCAGGCGCGCGTCGGCGTTTGCAGTGCACGTTTACGTTCAAAAGCAGGCGGCCGTTGGAGGACTTGTTGTTTGGTGGTTCTCACGCAGTGCCACTTGCCATGGTTGTATTTCAAAGGAACCTCAGGGGGGCCCGGGCCTGGCGGCTCACACAGTCGCAAACGAACATGTTTGTTGCACATGATGGTCTTCTAGGATCGTTGCTAAACAATCTGTACACAGAGGGTTTCCTTCCCTCCATTATGTAACAGGCCACGAGCCGTCAAGTGTGATTGCGCCCAGTCGGTACGGCTGCCAGTGCGTCCAAAGCAAGCAGCACCTGTTCCAATCAATGTTGGGCAACAATTCAATACTTGAACTTGTTGAACATTGCCTTTATTCTAATGTCACCAAATCCTTTTAGAACAATTACAGCGGATGTCCCTGACCCCGTGGCTCTAGCGGAGCCACCAGTCACAGCGATGGGTGAAGCTGCGGCAGCGACGCGAGGTGGTCCCAATGAGATGGAAGACGAGCATGCCGACGAAGCAAAGAGAGGCATTCAGCGAATGGCAATCCAGCAGGTCCACGATGACGCTGAGTGTCAAGGGACTCTAGTCGGAGAGGAGGCACATATCGACAAGGTAGGGACTGCCTGCCATGGTCTGCAAGCTGATCAATAAAAAAAAGGAAGTGAGTTCAGATGTGCCTTCGAATGGCTTTAGCTTCACAGCTAATAATTGCTCCAAAGCTGAGCGCTTCAGCCATCGGTTTGATAGGCATTTTGTGCTTTAGCCTTCACGTCAGCCATGATGCTAGTGCCGTGCAGCTTCAGCGAATTTTTCGAGGTATAGTATATACATGGCCAGCAAGACGAATAAAAATCACCGTGGCTGATTGAGATGATCCAAGTAGGTGAACCCAATGCAAAACTGCAGAACACCACTCAATAATTATAGCCGCTGCACATAACAACAACCATTTCTCAAACCCAGTTCACTGCAAGCAAGCCCCGGGCTTTTGCTGGACAGCTTTGGGGGGGCACCTTCTGGCCAGAGTCTCTCTGAGCGGTGTGGCTTCACCTTGCAGTTGGAAGCACCCAGTCGCCCGCCATGGGCGCTCAGGCTGATGTAGGCGCATGTGATGACAAATTGAACTCTACAGGCACGACGTCGGCAGGTGTTTTATCAGGCGCAGCAGCCACATATGAAGCCAATTACCCCACCTTCAAGTTGCATGATGCGTGCCATGAAGAATGCGCAGCCCGTTCTCCGGTTCACAAGTAGGTCCACTTCCTTCGTCAAGTCTAGTGCAGTTGTTGCTGCTGCAGCATGTACTTGACAATAGCAGAATAACTGACGGCACCTCAGAGGTGGTCCATCGCGTGGCTGCAGCCGCTGCACCATCTGCAGCTCTCATCACGCGATGCCATGCTGCCGCCATTGTGGTGCCAGAGCAAGCGCAGGAGCCCCACCGATAGCGATGAGGACGCATCTTTGGAGAGCGTGGTGGCCAAGGCGTCTGATGCCTTTGGTACGTTGCACCAACAAAAATACACGGCGCTTGCACTCCGGTGTCAAATTATTCAAGGATGGGCTCACTGAAGGGCGCAATGCGCCCGACGAAGCACATGCAGATAGCTGAAGGCTTGAATTCAGAGTCTCCGAGTTTGTGCAAAGGCATTGATTGACCTCGGAGCTCCCTTCTAGCCGCCCTGTCAGCATACGTGCTCATGCCTTTAGGGCCTTAAATGTGGCTGAGGCAGGTCAATGCACTAGGTAGGTACATAAGTATTGAGCACACAACCAACTGAAATGTCAGAGGTGGATATCGATATCGAAGACGCGTCACATGTTTTTCGGCGGTAAAAGTTCAGTTCACACACAGGTGATGGCCACCATGATCTTCAACTCGCCGCATCAATAATGCTGCTGATGGACAATTCACATCTGTTTTTGTCATCATGGGCACTGGGTACTGCGCATGCATTGCACTGAACGAACAGCCAATGCCACAGATGCTGCATGCATAGACCGATCATGTGCCTCACGATGTCAATGACGTTTTGCGCCACTTGCAGCTGTGTCCCAAGCCATAGCGGCGCTAGCAGCGCTAGCAGCGAAGGGCTTTACCATCACACATGCAAGAGATGCTGCAGCTGCGGCAAACATCATGATAGACGATGGCGTCCACCTGGAACAGCTTGAGCGCAACGGCGAACGCATCAAGGTTCATTTCTGCGGCAACAACGTAAGACGCGCAAACTGCATGCTGGCATCATTTTGTTCGTGCTGGTGTATGACTGGCCATGTATGAAGAGTGCCGCACAGCGCGCCACAGTGCGCGGTAGGTTCAGTATTTTACTGGAGCTCTGCCTCCTCTGCCACGTGGATGTATGTGCACTGTGTGCCAGTGGGCGGCTGCTGGACTGACGCTTTCAGGGAGTGAGGGGAGGTTTCTGGCAGCTTTCAAGAGCACCACAGCGGCAACTGTGACACTGCAGCCATGGCATAAAGCTGTTATCACAGGATTCTCTGATTGTATGATTGGGTAAGCATTCAAGATGCACACACATTGAAAGAATGTGTGCGCAAGTGATAGGAGCAGCAGCTGCTGCAGCTGACTAGTTCTTGCATTTGAGGGCTTTTTTGACGATGCAATTCTGCATGCACGATGGTCGCCGCCGGCAAGGACTGCTGCTTGATCAAACTACCATCCCTGATTTTGATTTGACTTCTTCTTGCAGATAATACCTGCAATGTTGCGCTGTCATATCAGTCATGTTTACATGAGCTCGGCACCTCAAGGTTGAACTTGGCGCCAGCGGTGCAACGTGGTGACACATATTTGATTGCGTACATGCACGTTTATATCTGCATTGCATCACTGTGTGTCGCTGCTCGCTGCCTCAGGGTGACGGTCTCAAAGCCCCCTATGACCCAAAAGGTATGAGACCTGGAGCTGGAACTGCTTTCTCGATTCACACAACACCTCCATTGACTGGTACAGAGGGCATCACGCCATGTCAACGATGATAGGGGCCACTAAAGCTGAAACAATACCCAAAATGTTGACACTATTTTCCATCATTTCAACTGCTTCAAGTTTGTGAGCCATATGGTGAGAGTACACACGACACCATGTGTCACTGTCGTGTCACCCTTGGAGTGGTGAGAATCCGGCAGGCCTCAGCGTGTGACAGTATCAGGTAGTGTGCTGCACTGGCAGGCAGCCTGTGCGAGAGGCCTGTGCGCGAGCGGGCAGCATGTCAGTGCATCAGCGCTCAGCACATGCACGCTTTCAGGCACGCTCGCTGGGTCATCTCATTGTGCAGCCTCACATTCTGGTGCATGCAAACTGCACTGCCATGTATGGTCAACACATCTGTGCAGGAAAGCCCTTGACCACTTGTGACTGCGTGACTGCGCACACAGCGCCTGCGCAGGCATGCGCATAGAGGGGCGGGGCACATGCATGGGGCATCTGACGCTGTCTCAGTGCTAAGTGAGTGCTGGGAAAGTTGCGAAGCGAAGCAAACAGCAGTTCTTGCGGATGCCCCAACAGCAGTTGGTGTAAGGAGGAGGAGTATACTACCCATTGCAAGACAAGAGGTAGTACGTATGGACTTGTATTTATAAAGGCCCAAGGGAGGCCGGGTTGCCTATGCAATCGAAAAGCTTGCGTCAACGCAGCAGCCTAGTCTGCGCTGTGCCCTAGGAGTTTGGATACCGGCGCCGCAACACAGCCCAGCATTCGCGCTCCACGTGTGTATGCCATGACGCGCTCCGCCAACTCCCGCGCCAGCGATATGCTCAGCTCAATGTGGATCTGACGCTTAGCTAACCCGGCCTTGCGTAACACATCTGCCTTCCCCCCCCCTGAGCACAGTGCTGAGTGCATTGCCAACTCCTTAACAAAAAGGCTTGTCTGCTTGCCCAGCCGTCCGTACGACTCCTGCACGAATGGCACAAAAGCCCAAGATGACGTCAAGGTGCCGGTGTGGTGCTTGACCTTCGCGTCCTCCCCCACCCCAGCAGCATAGCCGTCCGTGTTCGAGGCATTTGTTTTGCCTGTCAGGTACGAGCTCGCTGTGGGTGCGCGCACACTTGTGTCTAGCACTATTCCCTTGTTACGGTATGCACTGCTAAAGTGCAGACACCCTGGGTCAATGACTGTGTCCGCCCGATACCCCGGTACCTTGAAGACGCTAGCGTCCTCATTGCGGACAATAGAGACATGGTGCTGTCTCAAGATGCGCTGTAGGCACCGCTTTTGGGCAGTGTGTGTCGCGTTGTGCCCCCGTATGTGCTGGCTGGGGCAGCTGATCGCATGCGTGGAGGTGGGGCTCACGTCACTGCACCGCCATGGGCACACCTCGCCCTGTATGCCCCACCCGTCTATAAAGATCGCAACCATAATCATCGTGGCTGCTGCCATACTGGACATGGGCGCCGCACCCGGGCGGTCATTGGCAGCGGGTGGCACGCTCATCCACGCCATTGCCCCGGACGCACGCTGGCTGCGCAGCTGCGCCAGGACCCGCGCGCTAGCCTGTTGGCGGCGGCGGCTGGTGTCACGCAAGTCACCAATAAGTGTAGCCTGCGTCGGCTTGCCCACGGCACCAGCCGAGGCAGCCTCTAGGTCCTCCACCAGGCAGTCCTCGTATTGACGTCGAAGAACATTTGAAAGGCCGGCTTGTAGTCCGTGCGTGAAGTGACCGCGCCGGCGGCGGGGCACTACCTTTCTGCAGATCTCGTCAGCATAGGCCTCCCAGTCGTCGTCGTCGTCCTCCTGCCCGCCGCTGCAGCTGCTTTCTTCCGCGCTAGTTTGTGTTTTAGCGGGCGTGGAAGAGGCAGCCGCGGCAGCGGCTTGAGGGCCAGGTACGGTCGCCGCCGCAGCGGCCGCCTCGGCGCCAGGCACAATGCCGTGGGTGTGTGGGGCTGGCTCAGTGGTCCCCGTCTCCGTGACGGCAGTTGCGGCGTAGATCGCTTGCACCGCAGTGGGGAGCGTCGACGCTGCGGCCGTTGTATCCGCTGCCCACCGTAGCAACGATGCTGGGAGCTGCTCGGCCACAGCTGTGCGTGATTTTTCGCCGCCATCAGCTGTCAGCGCTCGCGTAGAGCGTCGCACGGCCTCGATGATTGGCGGCAGTCCCTGGTCCTCGCGTATTGCGCATGAGTGCTGCGCGAACCAGGTGACTGCGCCGTGTTCGTCAGTGCCGAGCCTCAGGGCCCCTGCTGCCACAGTGGCATGAATTATTGCAGGCCGCAGTGTTGTGCATGCCTGGGCCGTGTATGCGGCTGGTGCCAGTAGCCCCAAAAGCGGCATGCCCAGACCGCCTCGTCGCTCCGGCAACCGTGACGCCCGCAGTGGCACTGCGATGTCCGTGAGTTCTGGCGGGCCCAAGCGCGGCAATACCAGCACGCTGCCACTGCTGGCTACCTCATTGTCACCAGCAGTGCAGGCGGCCAGCAGGTGTGACTTCATGACTGCCGCGGTAGCGCAGCCGTGCAGGTGCAGCATGCGTTCAAGCGTCCATGCACAGAACCCGTCAAATGCGTGCAGGTAGTACTCTGTTACTCATGCAAAGTTTCAATTTTTACAGGAGCATGTAGTACTCTTGTGCTCGAGTAAATTTTTAATTTTCCCAGCAGTAGTACTAGAGTACAACGTGCACGTGCACACAATGTTTTATGTTTCAAAGAAGTACTTGATGAGTACTAACTGTCCTGACGGTGAACTATTTCAAGTGCTGTAGGTTGGCATGCACGATCCATACTCAGCAAGAGGACATGCTCAAAAATGCTAGAGCAAGGTTTTCTTGGACATTTTGAGCACTCTTTGTTCATGGGACTTATGGCCTACTCGAGTCCTTGTCAACTGCTACTTGAGTACAGTACTCATACTCGCGTAAAGTTGCAATTGTAAGGTGAGTAGTACTTTATACTTCTACTTGTGTAACTGTTTCTTTATGTTCAAAATGAGCAGTTCTCGAGTTTACGTATTGATTTTCCAGATTTATCGGGAGTACTCGAGTACTGGTTACTCGTTCTCATTCTGACTGTGAGCACCTATGGTCACAAAGGCAACTTGCCTGTGTGACCATATATGTTGCTCTGCCGTGCCAGTTCATCTACTGGAGCTGTTGTAGTGTCGCAGATGGTTTCAAGTAGGTACACATGTTCCGACAGCGCGTACTCCCCACACTGGCGCACTGTAAGGCTGATCATCTGGGGGGCAATATTGCTGCACTTTCACTGCCACGCTTTATCAGCATACGCTACTCGAACTTGAAGTAGTGCTGGTGACTCGTCTGCTATTGGTTCCTTGCAGATTTGTTCATCTGGGTGAAGGTGCAGAAGGGAGAGCAAGTTCTGGACGTCACGTGTGGCACCAACGAGCTAAATGTGAGTCATCGGCTAGACCGTGTCATCATCATCATAATGGTTCGCAGCGCCCTTTTATGGCACTTGCATCTGCTTGGACATGGCACTAAAGGCTGCCATCCAGAGTTCATCACGATGAAGCCCAGGCCACCCTGACCCACAGACTTCCCAAGGACACTGCAGGTGAATCAGCTCTACTCTTTCCATATCCAAGCCTGAAATAGCAACCTTGTCGCAAGGCGCTTCTGGTGCTCCAGCGCTTAAGCACATCAGAATAGCTAGTGTACTGGTGCTCAGGCGGCATCAAGGCTGACGACTCATACATTATGCTAGGCTTGCCAAGCGTGAGATCCTCACGAAGCTGAGTATGTCGTTGGCGTGGGAGCTGGCGGAGCACATCATGGCGTACACTTGGGAGCGCGCATGCTGAGCTGCGTGGCAATGCCGGTCGTCAAGCTCTTGCCAGTGGGGTTCGGCGCAGACTAGCCTGAGGTTATTGGATTAGGGGCCAAAGGACGGTTTCCCTTGGAATGCAAATGACAAGTGGCCTCCCCCATTTGGGGACCTTGTGAATAAAAATACAAGTCCACAACTACTGTAGCGGAGGTATTCGGAAATCAATTTTGCCAGAACTGAGTGTTCATTGACATAATGCATGTGCCAGCTGCGTTCTCGCCGCACAGGCGCTGTGATTGACGTCGTCAGATACGCACAAGAGTACGGCGCTCATGCGAATTGCGCGCAGCAAGCAGGCGGGCCCCCCCCCCCCCCCCCCCCCCCCCCCAGTTCTGGGCGTCATCATATTTTTTTGTGTGTGGACAACATGCCTTAAACTTTTAGACTTAGGGGACAACAGTAGTATCTGACCGCAACAGTTGCAACATGCCTGTCAGCAGACACTGACCTCTTTAAATCCGAGGATGCAACTACGGCAGGCAATCATAAACATATTTCTGGTCGCAGATGCTGACCCCTTTCTTAAACTGGGCAATTCAGAGACTCCTCCTGTGGCAAATGTGCCAATGAGAGGCGACAACTGCATCTTAATGCTCACAAACGCGTGCATTTTCTGTACTTCAAATCTGTGGCTGCTGCAAATAGGCGCTGAGCGTGAAGAAGGTTGAGATGCGGCCCTGCCCCGTGCAGAAAGCGGACCCCGAAGGCCAGTCATACACGCTGACGGACAAAGAGTTCAGCGAAAGCGCCAAGCTGCGAGGCGCTTTTGGCCAATACATGAAGGCCAGGTAATGGTGCTGCATGAACGTCATTGTGTCCAGCGTGTGGTCTCATGTGAATTATCGAGCGCTTGGGTGCTGATGGCTGTTTGGATTGCTCGAGTGAGCAGGAGTCACTGTTGTGCCTCTGTCATTTTCATGATGAGATTGGCGTCGCCGAGCTCCAGTTCATGATGTTGAGAGTCTTCCAGGTAATGAAAACCAATGAAGTACTTGACCCTAACCCTAACCCTAACCCTGTACTTCAGTTGCCCACTGCATTCTAGACGCTTATTTCTTGAGGCACATATGTGCGCTGCTGTTATGTTTGCCCTTGCACGCACAGATCACACCAGCACCATGTCATGCCGAGGAATGCGGTGAGCTTCATGAATTCATCACGCGTGCCGTGTGTGTGCCGTGTGTGTGCGCGTGTGCGGGGGGATAGACGAGAACATGGTACGGGCAGTGCGCACTTACTGGGACTGCCACTATAAGCCGCAGTGGATGTACCGGACATTCCTTCAAGCAGTGCTTGAGTTCGACCGCAAGTGATGCGCTCTCTGCGCTGGCTCTGCGCTGTGTACTGCGCGCTGTACTGCACCTAGACTGAACTGTACTGCATTGTACTGTGCACTGTACTGCTCTGTACTGTGTGCTGTACTGTGTGCTGTACTGTGTGCTGTACTGTGTGCTGTACTGCACGCTGTAGCTGAGCACGTGCAATGATTGCCATGCGCCGAAGCAGACTAAGCAATATCGGGCTTGGCGTAAAACCTAGTGAGCCTCACAAAAATGCTGGAGAGACGACAACAACTGAGTATGGTGCGATCAAAAGTGATGTCACCTGACAGAGTGCGCAGTACTGCGCTCTGTAGCCGAGCGCTGCCCATTGCCAACTGCTGAAGCAAGCTGGGCAACATGAGGCTTTGTAGGACAGTCATTGCACAGTTACTGCACAAATACTGCACAGTTGCTGCACCTCACTGGAGTGTGCTGAGGAGACCACCACAGCGACTCGATTTGGTCTTTATCGAGCTTGGAGAGGGATGAAGGGGCGGGGGGGGGGGGGGAGGGGGCACTCTGGCAGGCATTCACAAGTATTGTTGTGACAATACCAGAGTGTGCTGAAAGCGCATACATGGGAATTACAGTTGCCAAGCCAACAATGTGTAAGCCACAGAAGCACTCACGCGTAACATGTGAGCAGTATACGCACCTGCTGCGGATCTGTCTTTGGATCAGGCAGCAATTGCGAACGTCAAAAAGCATGCCAACTTGCCAACGCCAATGCAATGGCCTTGCACTGCCCAAATGCACACATCCACGCATCAGGGATTCTGCTTGAAGCATCCCCTTGCTGTTTGTACGCTTGTGTCCTAGTTGCAAAGTTTTCAACACTACACTACTGCACATCTCGCTTCAGCTCAAAGACCAATAGACTTTACTGCCACTAGTACTATTAGGGGAGGACCCCGAGATGCAAATGGCATTTGGCGGCGGCGGCGTTTGAGTGATTGTCGTTGCGACACTTTCAGACTGTCATACGACATGTAGATTCTTTACAGCTAGATGCCAATCATCTGGGCTTTTTCGCGCCCTGAGCGAGAATTAATAAAAAGTACTATTACTGCTACTAGTACAAGTAGCAGTAGTTACTAGGGCGCAAGCCTTGGAAGTAATATGTTGTCTTGTCAAAAGCGCCGCTGCCAGCAGTGCTGGCATGCCTGCCCTTGCGCTTGTGCACCCGATTACAGGCATTACTCCGAGGTCGAATGTACCTGGCAGTTTCGACAGTTGACAGCAGGTGTGTGGGAGCTGAAGCACACATCAATTGGCAATACACATCCTGCTTGGACTCTGCGATGCACTTGATACGTTTCATCACTTTGATCACAGTATGTATACTACATCTGCACTGCACACACAAGGTCTGAAAGTACCCCATTTGGACGTTTGGTTTAAAATTTTGATGCAGATCGTCGACGCACTTGCAGTTGTGGCAAGGGCAACGGCACACGATCAGGTGGCTGCGCAATCTGTCACACAAATGCAGATATTAAGTCGACATGAAAGTCGGACCCGCCCGCGCACAAGTGGCACACGATCAAAGCAACGTTCGGGGCGGGACAAAGTCATGGTGTAATCCGCACTCTGTCGTGTAGGCGCGGGGCGACACTATTGAAACAATATGCTTGGCGGGCGCAGCGCAGGGTGCGCAGCGGCATGCGTGTGGCAGGTATATGCGCTGCAACTGCTTGTGCGCTGCAGCCACGCCACACCTGCTCACATGTGTGAGTACGGCATCAGCGCACCACTCATCCGTGCTGGGCGTTCTTCCTTCCATGAGCTTCTGAGGGGTCCAAGGCGCCGTGGATGACATGCTAGTCTAGAAAAGGGTACAGCGGCATTGGGAGCAGCACCGCGAGCCAGAACACGTGCATCGGGGGCGGACACCAACACCGAGTGTGTGCCACAGTGTAGAAACTGACTTGGAGCCCGATTCCGGGCTAAAATTCAAATGCTTTGTCGTTCCAAAGAGAGGCAAGCTCGCAACCCAGAACTGTTCGGCAACGAAAGGGGGAGCGGGCGCTCGGACAGCGGCTGGCGCGGTTCAACCATGCATGCAGAGTGGGCGTGGCGTGTGACGACAATTCAGGCAGCAACCCCACGAGGGGCATACTCAACAGGCCAACTAGTAGCCCTACCCATATTTGGTTCTCCGACTGCTTCTGCATGACACATAATGAGGCCTGCACATCTTCAACAACTACTTGAAGATTGAGTTGCGCATTACCGGTACATGTATGATGAGTAATTGATGACGATTCTGTCGCTACTAGTACTTGATTTTGACATTGTGAATTTCTGTGATTGTCACTATCTTGCAAAAACGCGTTTCAAGCATGCTGACCGCCGTGAAACTTCGGTTCCCCGACTGCCTCGGCATGCTACACATGAAGTCGCCTGCATATCTTCAACAACTGCTTCAACAAGGATGTGAAATTGACGATGAATGTGTGACGGCCTGTTGTTTGTCATCTTGACATTGTAAATTCAATCGCAGTTCCTACTTCCATGATGGTCACTCTCCATGCAAAAGCAAAGGAGCCTGAAAAATTATTATTGATTCTTTTTCAGTTTTTTTTAGCATTGCAGACCAACCAATTCTAAACTTTTGTTTTCTTGTAAAAAAGGTTTGACGTGTTTCGAAATGGGCAAATTTTTTGCAGTGGGGGTTTGAGGGGAAAAAAAGAAAAAAAAGGGGGAAGAAAAGAAGGAATAAGAGGAGATTTTGGCCAAATTCGCTGCCGCCGCTGCGGGTGTGCCGGCTGCGCGCAGCGCGGCTGCAGGCTCAATTTTTTTGCGCGTCTAGTATGCAAGTTTTTGAAGATGTGCAGCACAGCGCATGTAGCAGCCATTGGCTGGTCACAGCTGCAGGATTCATGCAAAAGTGGCGTGAATCATGCCACATTTGTCCACATGGGGTGTTCATTACGTTGTGAAGCAATTGCGCACAAAACCTTCATTGTGCAATCATGATTTACATCGCACACCTGATGAAACAAGAGTATTGCAGAAGCAGAACGTCCAGCTGCTCAATGGCCCTGATGCTACTTAGCGCAACTCCCTTAAACCCTCATGCTTGCATTTGCATGCACCCTACCAGTAGCACATCCGCACCGCTGATCAGAGGCCAGAGATCCACATGTGAGCAGTGCGATGGACTCAACAAGCTATGCACACCTAGCACTTGCTGCAAAACAGTTGTTGCACCTTGCAAGCTGACATGCATTCTAAGTGCAAGCCAAGCAGCACGGTGTGTGCCGCCGCCCAGGCAAGCAAGCCCTGCCGCATGTGCGCAGCGTGGCGCCCGCTACCGGCCACAGGAGGCTGCGAAGAGTGGAAGCTTGCGGGCGCGCTGCAGACACATCGTGCGGAGTGCAAGTGCAACACCGCCGCCAGGTGCCTGGGCAGCGATATGGGCAGCGCTGCCTGCGGATGCGTGCCGCGTTGCCAACGGGCAAAGCACTGATGCACACCATATATTGTGCAGCACCGCACCTGCACACCGCCACCAGATTTCATGTGCGGCATTGCAGTGCGTGTGCAGTGCGTGCCAGTGCCAGTCCAAAGGCGGCAACGTGTAGCACGTGACCCCCCCCGCCCCTCCTGCGTCCACGGGCGGCTGCAATAGCAGTAAAGTGCATGTGCACGTACGTGCACGTCCGCAGCTACACAAGGTGACAATGCATGTGCGCGCCACCGGCACCTCCATGAACAGCCATGCGTATGCGCGCCGCCGCTGCTAGCATGCTTCAATGGTGGGGCAGCACACGCGCGCGCCGCCAGCTGCATGCTGATGCATGTGCACATTACCGCTAGCGAATGTGGGCGCAGCGTATGTTGTGCGCCGCCACTGAGCCATGGCCCCTGACGCACGCCGACTCAGCCTGAGGCTGCGCAGCTGCGAAGTGATGACCCGCGCGCTAGCCTGTTGGCGATGGCGGCCGCGAGTCTTCAATAGGTGCGTCCAGTACACCACGCACACATTAGGGCACATGGTGGACTGGCTTCTTGAGCTGCTGGCGTGGCTGGGTACGCACCAACTCCGAGGCACTTGCAGTTTGATACTGATGGTAATCGACTCTGAGGCCACCTGTGCCCCCCCGGCCGGGCAGCACTTGAGATTCTCACTGCGTATATTTCCCTACATATGGCTATAAAAAGTTACATACAGTGTATATATTACCTACAGTGTATACGGCCCATAAATCTTTTTTGAGAGTGTCTATTTGTGCAAAAAAAAAATCGGCCTGCGAGATTCATTGGTCCCTGACTTTTCCAGGAAAATTTGTTGGTAATCAGCCCTGGCCGGTTTGGGTGCACGCGTGCTATGTGCGTCATGGCGACTGTGACGATGACTCTACTACTTCTGCAACAGGCCTCCGCTGCAAAAATGGGGGCCTCCGCTGCGCCCACTGCAGCTCCTTCACAGGCACCATCTGCGTCTCCCTCGTCTGCACCAGTTGGATCTCCTTGGGCGGATAATGTGCGAGACGTACCAGGCATCATAGAAGCAGACGCCTTTGCGATATTTTCGAATACCGACGTTGTAGCACCTTCCAGTGGCGACGGTACACAGTTGGGGATGTTGGCGGCTCCTGCAGAAGGTCTTTACTTGGTGGACGCGAAAGAGGGCGGAATCTACGACGTGTCCTACTGGTCAGTGCTGGTGGCTGTGTAGATGCTCTACCGAAGACTTTGTCCTGAACCTAATTTTGCGGGGGTGTAGATTATATGATCGCAGCTGCTGTCGACGCTGACACCGGCCTCTGTATCTGAGAGTGAGGTTGAATCACTATGACTCACATAGAAGTTCATGATGGTGCTGTTATATCCATGGAAATGAATCAAAAGATTGTAGAGCTCTAGGTGACAAAGGATGGTTAGCTGCAAGTGCCTTCCACCAATAACCGTGTTCGCCGCTGCTGCAGTCATTGGCCACGAGTCAAACAGTGTCATCATATTCACAGGTCAAAAGACTTCTGTGTGCGAGCTTTTTAGAGTTCGAGGGCATGGGTGTTCAGTATGAGAAGGTCTCACATGTCCGGTAGGCCAGCTTCAGCTGGTGGCCCAAACATCCATACTGTAAGGCAAAGCCTATGGGCCTGCAAGCGAAGCTGCCATGTGCCCTCCAGGCCCATGTCATGACCTCCGGTCAATCCTGCTTACATGGCCAACTGCTTTTATGCATACTCATGTACAGTAACTTTTATTGCTCACGTGACCACAACATGTAGACTACTAGTAGTACAAGATGTTGACGTATACGCAGAATGCCGCATGCAAGGTCTGAGCCAAAAAGCCAACAACACATATTTATGTACTATGTATACATAGTATACTACAAAGCATCACCACATTAAAATCTACTGGTTCTAGACTGTATACTTTCCTGCTGAAAAATGGTTCCAAACTATGATGTCGCAGAAGCAAAGCAGCAGCAGCACATCTGAGCATGCGAGCGGCGAAAGCAACTGATGAGCCAGGCGCTGCTGCTGTGAGGTGGGGGTGCATGTGAGGCAACTGGCTATCTGGTTAAGAAAGTCTGACCAGATAGCGCGCAACCTTTTGTGGTACAGTTGGAAGTGCCCCTGTCTTAACAGTTGGAGGAGTCTGAGGGGTGCATGTGAGGCAACTGGCTATCTGGTTAAGAAAGTCTGACCAGATAGCGCGCAACCTTTTGTGGTACAGTTGGAAGTGCCCCTGTCTTAACACTGCTGCTGCTGTGCAGGGGCTGTTTGCGTGCTCAGCCTGCTGCTGCTGTCACTCTGACAGAAAGATTGCTGTTCATACGTCTGCCGTGGCCAGCAGAGAGCACAACAGCAGTGACAGCAGCATGAGACAGGGTCTCATACCTGATTCAGGAAAGCGCAGTAATCAGAGCCGCTGCTGCAGCCAACTGCTGCTGCTGCTAGTGGGCTGTAGATGCTAAAGCCAGATTTGAATGTGGTGCTTGCAGCTCAGTTTCTGTGTAAACGAAAGACTACAGTAACCGCTCAGCTGCTGCTGGTGGTCTGCCGTGGCCAGCAGAATTTAACAGCAGCCTGAGTAACCTGCAGCAGCATGAGGCAGACCATACCTGAGCCAGCAAAGCACCGTCAGCAGAGCTGCCTGGCTGCTGGTGGTGCTGGTGCTTTCTGCAACTTGAAGTTTTTCAAAAGAAAGTGATCAGTGTTGCTGCTGTGGCCAGGCCAGCAAAAAGCACAAACAGCAGCATGAGACAGGCCAGACCCAAGTCAGCAAAGCACTGCTGGCTGGTGCTTTCGGCTTGCCGCAACTCAAGTTTTCTCAGCAAATCCGTGTAGCAACAACAGACAGGCACATGGGTGGCGATCCTTTCAGTTAGCGCAAACGTATTAAGGTATCAGAGTGGAGGACCCAGGCGATGGCGCTGGGTGACTTTATTGTTGAACATATAGTAAGTTGGCTGTGCAAGCACACAGTGTCACATGGAGTAGCGATCCATTGCGCAGAGTGTGATCGAAGAATGTCAGCTGCAACAAAATCCAGTTTTCGACCATGTCCGCGATATTTATGTATATATATATATATATATATATATATAGGCCATGCTCCTTAGTGCATGGACAGTACTTCCAATCCATGCCCCCACGCCCTGCTTGACTGGCCCCCGTTGCTTGCATGCTATTGGCTTTCTGCTCAGGCTATCCGGCGCCAACGCGATGCCCGCTACGCTCTCCATGTTCGTGCTGCTGAAGCCGATCGTCGCCATGCCCCTCAACGGGGTGTTCATCAGTTCAATAGACTGCACCGTACAGGCAGCAAAAGCGGCCACGACGCTCCTACGCATAGTTGACTTCGCGCCAGCAGGGAATGCGCAACAGGTCGAGGTCTACAAAGGCGGCAAGGTGAAGCTGCGCGCAGGACCCTATGAAATGAGGGTGTGCTTCCTGGCTGTGCCGCCGGGGCTGGTGTTTGACAGCGTGGAGGTGACTGCTGCGTAGGTTGACCGCTGCGATTCTTGGGGTACTACTACACTTGTCGACCGTGACGGTAGCGGGCGCGGTTGCTTTGCGCAAGGGCTCTTGAAGTTGAGGCCAGGAAATGGCTTAAGTAGTAGTGTTCCAGATTTGGTCTTTTGTTGTTGAAGACGTGCCCTTCCTGTTTTCCCGCAGTAGAGGTCAGAGCATGGGGGCTCTCGCGGAGCTGGCGGGGTGAAAGTGGGCGCGTCGCTGGCTTTTGTTTTGCGCTGACAGTGTCAATTATTTGGCTATGCCATAGTCTGATAGTTTTGGGCGGCGTAGAGGTGACGAGGGCATCTGTCTCGTCGAGATCGTGGCGTGGAAGCAGTTGCTGGTTTTCAGCAATGCCGTAGCTGAAGAATAATTCGGATTTCGGTGCCCAGATCGAGGCTGGTCTTACCATGACTGGCGGCGCTCAGGAGCCACGTCATGGTATATAATGGATGCGGTTCTCTGTCGCTTTCCACCATGGTACGGTCAACGGTTTTGACAGACTTCAGGTTGGAGTCTGCTGAATGACGCACCACCAGTGAAATCCACTAGGCCGCAAGGTGCTGTGGCTGTGTTCCTGAAGGGGCTGATTACTCACGCATGCCAACGGCCTCCAAGACTTCGTTTTTATGTTGCAGGACAATTCCGCATTTTTTCGGTCTCAGTGCTACAACATTTGGTGTTCGTCCAAAGTTTGCGCAGTGATGACACAAAAATGAGCTGCTGTGGTGCCAAGGACCGAGATTTCGCGTGCCTCTTTGCAATTCTGCCATGTTCGCAAGCGACGCCTTTAAGTCGGCCTTACCGCCAATCTTTTGAACGCTCCACGCCAAGTTGACTCAATCTTTTTTACTTTGCCACACATGCACGCCTTGCAAATTTGATTAATCCTTGTTGGTTGGTATAAGATTCCTGTAGGGTTTTCCATACACTACAGGAGTTACAGTGAGTAAGTATTACACCATCCTCCGCTCTTTGCTGCGTATGCACGATGTTTCACAGTGGGCTTGGAAAGCACTATTCAATTTTTTAGAGTTTTTGAATATTAAAAGAGCCATGAATTTCCACCAATTATTTGAATTTTGCTGTCCAGTCTGTTTTAATAAAATATATATATATTTGGTGTGTGGGAATCTGCCCCTTTATCCGCCCCACAACCTCAACTTCCAACTTCCGTAACTGCCATCTACCGTTGGTCAGTTGCCCACCACGAGGCCCACTACTTTGGCACCCTTGGTGTGGTGTAACTGCCACCTATGATTGGTTAGTTGTCTACCAATCAGGCCCACCACTCTGGCCCTGGGTGTGCCCACACTGGCTCTCTAAGTTGCCAACTGTTGGCAGTAGCTCTCCTCTGCTCTCTTGCAATGCAATCACTCTTAACCTGCAACACGACAGTGTCAAACTTTGCAACCCTGCCCTGCCTTGCCAACCTGGAGTCAACAAGTGGCCTGCTGTTTTTCACCTACAGCTGAGTGTGGGCTGACCTACAACTGGTCTGGCCATCACACACTCTGTGTTTTGGGGCTTAAAACAGCCTACCACACAGGTGGGTTTTTACAAATAGCATGGATGTTTATGTAAAGAAAACACCAAATAAATCCCACGCCCAAGAAAAGCGAAAAAATTATACAACTCCAGATGTAAGAAAAAGACATTTGAAAGTGATTATTCCTGAATTTAAAATTAAACCTAGCGGTCGGTAGCACGTGGAGCTGCAAGGCGAGCGAGCACAAGTCCTCCACAAGCATCGTGCTGATCCGCCATGGCTGTGCAGTGCGCGTCACCGTTGGCAACTTCAAGTGTGCTGTGATTGGCGGGGGAGGGGGGGCGCGCAGAGCGTGCGGTGCGGAAGTTCATGGCATTGCCGTGGGCCGCAGCATGCCAGCGGCATCCACTGCCGCTGGCTTTGACATGTCCGCCTCTGCAACGTAAGCGGCGCGGCGGCGGCACCTCGTGTGATGGCGGAAAGACCTGTGGGCGTTCCGCCGCCTCGGCCTCTGAGGCGAGTCGACAGCAGCAGGTCCCAGTGCCGCAGTGTCGGACTGAGTCCTCGGGCACAGACTTAGGCTCCACAAGCGCCATTTCCGCGATCAGTGCTCAGCTCTGTCGGCAGCACTCCACATGGCGTACACTTCGTTTGTCGTGACGCCCGTGGTGGAGTGGAAGGGGGGCAGATGGACAAGGACTTCTAGGGGGGAGATGCTACTTGGCGATGTCGTTTAGAAGTGATCGGCAAGGAGACGCTTTCAAGGTGACACTGTGCATGAAGACATGTGTAGCAAGTCCACGGACATTCACCATCTGGGCTTTTTTGCGCCCCTGAGCGAGCATCAATAAAAAGTTCCTAGGGACGAAGTCACTAGGTCTCCGTTTGCACATGGTGCTCGAAATGTCGGTCCGATGCACGTAACTGCTGCGTAAACTGTGAGTTCGTGCGAGGAAGCGAATAGTGAAGAGCGGTGCACCACGGCGCAAGCAGGGACGCTAGTGCAAGCCGAGACGCTAGTTGATGAGCCACGGTGGCCATAATGCCGTTGCACAGAGAAGCCAATCGGGCTCGCATGACAGCTTCGAGAGCAGCAGAAACTGAGCCAAGCAACCAGACGCAGCAGACAGATCTGGCGCAACAGCCCGTAGACAAGCGGAGACGGCCAGCGAAGCAGCAGCCAGGCGAGACACCGCGAGGGTCAAACAAGCAGCGTGGCAAGCAGCGCTCCGAGGGGCAACGGATCATAGTCGCCGATATTCATGATCCATGATCATGAATCACGCTGGCTGCCTCGAAGAAGCAAGCACCGTACGGCGGAGGAGGTGGTCATGAGACCGAAGCAAGTGGTAAGGCTAGCTCAAAGACTAGGCGCGAACAGCAAGAAGAAGGAGCAGCTGGTGCGGTACAGCTCGCGGACTCCGACGCGGAGGACGGTGGTAACTGAGCGAGGCACTCCAACGCAGCACACGCGAGAACAGGTGCAGAGTGAGGTGCAGCAACAGCCCTTGCTGCACGTGGGCAGCAAGCGCTGGTGTGTTGACGACGGCAAAGTGAACCTCTGGTGATGGCGGCAGAAGCAGCCGCACTGGAGCTGCAATGAGCACCTAGTAGCTTGTGGTCCCATTTCGACACCTGCTGAGCATGACTAGGCTCACCCTACTCTACGTGTCTGCAGCATACGCCCAAGCGTAGCTGTGGAACAAGCTTTATTGACAAGCTTGTCTTATGCAATGGTGTGAATGCAAGGTTCGGGTTTCAGTTTCAGTGGCTTTGCGACGATGGGCTGGCAAAAACATGATGGTGATGCTACTTGACTAGCATGACGTGCACTATACTGGTGATTAAGGTGACATGCAGATATGCAGCAAATCATGGCTGACTTGGCGACCCATGAGCAATGACTGCCCATAGCTGGTGCTTGCCAACTGTTCGCAACGGCAAGCCGGCCTGGCTGGCTGAAGCTGGGGCAATAACTCAATTACAACCTTGAGGCTTGCAGATCTTCTTGCTGTCAGACCGGGCGGTGAGCACGCAGTAGACTCAAGGCTTCGGTCGATTGACCTGGCGGTCCTTTAGCAATGAACTTTTATGCATAGGACTTGCCAACTCTTCGCAATGGCGACTGGCTTGGGGTGGCTGCAGCTGAAGACATGTGCAACATGCGATGCAGAGCTGCCAGTGCATGCTGTTGCACTGGGCCGTGTATGCAGTGAGCACGCAGCAGGCTGCGATCGGTAGACTTGGCGACTCATAAGCATTGAACAGCCATGGCCAATCCTTGCCAACTGTTTGCAATGGTGACTGGCTTGGGCCGGTTGCACCCGAAGATCCATCTCTGAGGCTTGCAGATCTGCTTGAACTAGCACTGAGTGCCACCCTCCCAGTATTGTCGCAATGGGTAACAAAGATGCCACTGCCAACGTCGTGGCAAAGCTGCTTCAGGGAGCAGGTGCCATGGTCATGAGTTCTTCGTGGGGCAAGGTGATGCCAACAATGCACTAGTGTCAACAGCATCATGTGGTATGAGAGCAGCTGAGGCGCAGACCAAGCTGGCACAGCTGCAGGACGTCATAGCACACTTCTGAAACTGCCATGAAACCTGCGTGGAGTAATTGCAATCCTCTGGTCGGTACATGCGCCTGATGAAGCTACATGAAGTGGTACCCAAGCTCGTTAACGCCGAAAGGCGTGGCAGCGAATGCGGCTGGTTTGGTGGGTGGGCTGGGCTGCAGGGCTTGCAGGAGCTAGCACCAGCGGCCCCCAGGTGATGCCAGCGTGCGTAGCCCCTTCGAGAGAACTTCAAACGTGTGGTGGTGTCTCGGAAGCCCTGGCTGGCGTGCGGAGGAGGGACAGGGAGCGGCTTGGCGTGCTTGGAGAGCAAGCGGAGTCGGCTGCACGCCACGGCACCAACCACAAGTTACTAGCAGCGGTAAATGGCAATATCTTGTCAGGCTTGCAGCCTGCGGTGAGCCGTGACCTCGCTCATCAAGGAGGCGATGCTTTACTTAGTTATATAGCCTTTCTCTCTAGCGTCAGCGCCTGGCGCCCAGTGACTCCCTCTGCTTATCTCTATGATATCGGGGTTCACGTAGATAGCCACAATCTCCAGTTCAGGGCCCATCATGGTGACCTTGGCCTGCATGAAAACTTTGAGATGGAGTCTGCGTGGAGCTGGGTGGCCCTTAGAAGGGTCTGTCTGTGGGGGGAGAGTCTTGCAGCTTTGTTTGGTATCCCTGCTAGTGTGTGGGGGACAGTCGCTTGCGGATGCTTTGTTGGGGGTGATATGGGAGGCCCGGTGAACCACCGTCCCGCTCATCAAGGAGGCGATGCTTTGCTTAGTTATATAGCCTTTCTTTCTAGCGTCAGCGCCTGGCGCCCAGTGACTCCCTCTGCTTATCTTTATGATATCGGGGTTCACGTAGATAGCCACAATCTCCAGTTCAGGGCCCATTATGGTGACCTTGGCCTGCATGAAAACTTTGAGATGGAGTCTGCGTGGAGCTGGGTGGCCCTAAGACGGGTCTGTCTGTGGGGGGAGAGTCTTGCAGCTTTGTTTGGTATCCCTGCTAGTATGTGGGGGACAGTCGCTTGCGGGTGCTTTGTTGGGGGTGATGTGGGGGGCGGGGTGTGGCGTGCAAGCTTTGCATGCTACATCCAAGAGTGAGAACAAGGCGACACACCTACAACATGGCATTTCCACAGCCACAAGTGGAATATAATAAAAGTACAACAAGAGTATATGCTCCTGCGTTGCCATGCTTGCCGATGTACACATCTGCAGTGTGCAATGATGCAGCGTAGTGTATGGTGATGCCTTCGATGACCCCAGGCGCTGGAGCAATACATATGTGGAACTCAGTGGAGTTGCGCAGGCCTTCACAGCACAAAATGGCTGCTTACCTGCAGCTCAGCGCGGCTGACGTTTGCGCGATAAATCTCTCAATTCTTGGGAAATGTTATGCTCCCGTGTTGTTTCGCAACCTACTTTTTCTGAAAGATATCACTTCACGTTGTTTCTTTGCACACATTGTCACATGTAGCGCCTCCAGTGCCGCCTGCTTCCTCCGCTGCTGTGCATTGACAACGGTGTGCCTGTCTGCATGGTCAGCTTCCCAACATGTTTGCAATACAGCAACCCTGACGTCAAAATTCCACATTTGTGAGCAACCACCACAGTGCTCTTTTTGACTTTTGCAACACCATGGTGCACTCTACCAGCACGCGTCCCTAGGACTTTCCCCCAGCTCGCAGGGCAATTATACTTGAGAAGTACAACGTCAAAGACTGGAGCCTCTCCGCCGCCGTCCCTGCCGCCGGCGATGGCGCGCGCCTTCAACCCACAACCGACACAAGGACACTATCTTGGGGCCTCGCGGCACCCTCGATTGTTAGTCATACAACTCTGCGGAGTGTTGTCCAAGGAATGTGGTTAGAGAGCAGCGCCTGTGCGCGGCGACGGGGCAGGCGGCGGCAGCTGCTTGGCGGGAGCGGCGCGGAGGAGCAGGAGCAGGAGCAGCAGGAGGAAGGAATTCGCAGCAGGGGTTCCAGTGTGCGGCCGGGGACACCGGGGGGGGTAACACTAGCAAATAGAAGGGCGGGTTTCAGTAGATATGCTTGCTTGAGTGACAGCAGCAGCCTTTGCAGCACCAGTGCCTGGCACTTAGTGATCCATGACCATTGTCCTCAGTTCTGGGCACTGCTATCAGTAGCCCAGGCCTGCACAAAGCTGTTCTCGGTTAGGAGCATTTTGGCAGAGACACGGGAGGCCTCGCCTCAAAGTGGGTCTGGTTGTGTAGAGGCAGTAGCTTAGACACTTTGGTGCAGCATGGTAGTGGGGACCAATCAGGGTTTGGGTGGGGGGTGTTGGGGTTGGGTCGGACTCTTCGTAGCAACAGCATTGATACCTTCAGCACCAGTGCCTGGTGCCCAGTGATCATTTTGCCTAGAGGCGTATTTCAGACGCGTCAGCATGGTCCTCAGTTCTGGGCGCTGTCAAAGGCGACCCAGGCCTGCATAAATCTTTTTCAAGACGGGACAAGTATGCCTCACGGCTGGGCAACCCTAAGTAGGATTTGGTTGTGGGGTGTTGGTGGTAGTGTGAAGAGGGGGAAGCCTGTTTGCGTTTGAGTCTCTCTTCGGAGAAGGAATGTTGCATTTAGTGCACATCCAAAGAGAGGGCTTTTCGCGCCCCTTGTGAAGCGAAATTAATAAAAGTACTACGTCAGATTCACATGTGCTCTGCATAAGGTGCGGGCAAGGGTATCCTGGCAAGAATGGAACGAAGCATCTGCTCTGTGCCAACGCTCTGCTCGACAGCTGCTGCAGCACCGCTGAATACACGCAATACCTCAAGGTTATGGGCACCAAATTTAGCGCTGTGCGATGCTGTGGCTGCATCGCTGCTGTTGTAATGTGAACTGTCTTGAAAGCTCATTACAGCAAGCGCAGCAGGTGCCGCCATGCAACTACTGGACGGAAGGGCATGCCTTCACGAATGCTAATGCTAGCATTGCCGCTTTGTATTGACACAGCAGTGCTGCTGTGTGATGCACCTATTCACGCATGCAAAGTTGCCGCTGCTGTGCGGCATATGCTGTCGCTGCACTGCTATAGCTACTGCATCTTGCACAAGCACAAATGCAACTGTTGTCATCTGCCAGACGTTCCATATCTTCAGTATATCACACGGTCGTGGCGATCATAACCGACGATGCTCCTTTTATGGCATGCGCCTCTGCCATCGCCATGCTGAGTTGAACGGCTGCTGTCATATTATGCAACGTGATGAAGTTGCCAGAGCCTTGTCTGCGCCATGCTGGATGATATGCGGGCCGCCATTTCAGCGTGCACGCGCACACAGACAACATCCAACGCCCTCGGCACTTGAATGACACAAGAGATTATCGCCCGAATGCCGATGACACTTCCACTTGTTCAATGGGGGGGTTGTCACTCGCTCGCGAGGGTGAATGAGGCGCGATGGCACGCGCTTGCAGACGCCAGTGCTCAGTCGCGGGAATAGCAGCGCTCAGCACAGTAGCACCTGAAAACGCAAGGGCTCGCGTGAGCGCTGCAGCGCACACAGCCTGGGCCCCAGCAGAGCGACTGTTACACAGCAGGCTGAGAGATGATCGATGCTGTCGTTTGAGCGCGCAAACTCTCCGCAAAAAGTACATGAGTGGGCAATACCATATGCATATGATATGCCCTGTGAGCACTGCCGCAAGCACGGTCTGCACCCGCTCACGTAGTGCACAGATTAATCATGACGCAATGCTTTACACAATGCATTCCGTGTTTGCAAGTATCAATCATTCCGATGGTGCTTCGCTGATTCATGGCACGAGCAGCAGCAGCAGCAGCAGCAGCAGCAGCAGCAGCAGCAGCAGCAGCGTACGCAGCAGCCACGTGACACAGAGACACACCACGCGCACGCATCGCAAGTACCTAGACGTCTCTATTCATGTCGAAGCGCATAACTCACGCAACGTGTACTAGTGTGCAGTGCAGGGAGAGAAACAAAAAGACGGAGAGGGGGTGGGGGGTGGGGGGTGGCTGCACACCATCAGCAGCTTAGCGGACAGAGAGGTAAATACACGCTGGGGAGGGCGCATAGGCGATGCCTTAGTCAGGTACAAGCGCGGGCCCCTAAGGTGCGCCCGCGCCCACTTGCGGCGCGCGTGCTATTGTCGTACAGTAGCTGGGGGGGGGGGGGGGGCGTCTGTGTGTGTGTGTGTGGGGGGGGGGGGGGGGGGGCTGGGGTGCGTTGTCTCGCGGCGATGGAAGGTGCGCGCGTGCGAGCCCTTGTGCAGCGTGTCACGGGGCGGTCGCAGCGGGCGGCCTGTCGCAGAGGAGAGCAGCAGAGGCGCGAGCATCGTGAGCGGCGGCGGCGCACGGGAGGCAGCGCGCGGACGATCACGTGCAGGATGGCGTACTGCAGACGTAAAGGCGTTCATAGGCTACGGCCACACACGGTGCACGATTACGGGGGCCATCGCTTGCCTTCTCTGCGTCGGGGTGAAACGGAATGCACAGCACCGCTTCAAGCTGAAGACACGTATGCAAGCATTGATAGGTTACAAAAGAGGCCACGTAGGGGCGCCACTCAGGCCACCGCCAGCGAGTGCGACAACCTCAGTGAAACCAAGCAACTGGCACGTATAACAAGGCGACCGGCACCAGCGCGCCACCGACATGCAGCAATTCTTTCGTACATCGTGGTAGATTGCAGGCTGCGCCGCCAACCATATGGATGCTTACCTGATGTACACCTTGAGGTTGCCGTGGATGTCGCACGCGATGATACCGCGGAAGCCGGGCCCCTTGTCAAACATGCCGCTCGGACACGTGCTGCACGTCCCGGGCGCCCTCCCAGGGCTCCCCCCTGTGACCGCCGCTGCTGCCGGCAGCGGCGCTGCTGCTGCCAGCGCCGCCGCCTCAGCCGCCGCCGATTCCGGCGGCGGCGGCGGCAGCGCTGCTGCTGCGCTAGAGCGCGAGTGCGCGCCGCTGCTGCCAAACGACCAGCGCCACCGCGGCGGCTGCGGCTGCGCATCGCTGCTGCTGCCGCAGGCGCCGTGCGCCGCCTCCACATCGCTGCCGCCGCCGCCGCCTGCCGCGCGGCCCAGGAGGTTGCGCGCGCTGCAGCGGTGCGGCCTGTCCGCCGCGGCGGCGGCGGCGGCGGCGGCGGCGGCGCAGTGCGCGATGGCGCGCTGCGGCAGCGGCGGCACGAGGTCTTCGCCGAAGACTGCGCGCAGCGTGGCGGCGGGGACGAAGGCGGCGCACGCGACCACGCGCTCGCGCGGCTTGCCGGCCGCCGTGACGACGAACGTCTCGTGCGGCGGCACGCGCTCCGCCGTGGCGGCGGGCCACAGGTGGACGAGGCCGTTCTCGCTGCCGCAGATGGCGTAGCTGCGCGCAGCACAGGGGGGGGGGGGGGGGGGGGGGGCACACAGCTCGACGTGAGCATTGCGTCCAAATCTTGCTGTCGGCGCTTACAGTGGCATCGCAGCCGAAAGCCACTGGCAGAGACGTTGACGAGCACGACCGCATCGCTCGTTGCGGTGGCGGGCAGTCAGTCGTTCTCACAGCGCCTGCAGGGCGGACAGGAGGCACTGATGCATTGAACCTGCAGCAAGCAGGCAAAAAGTGCGGGCCACAGTGGCTACCGCGTTACAACACACACACACACATACACGCCTCGCAGCAGCAGTGCAGAGCAGCGCGTCGCCCGCCCGCTGCTCCCACTGCGCAGCGCGCAACCCACGACCCGACCCGACACACACAGCACGCACGCACGCGCGCGCGCGCCGAGCGCTGCCGCTCACCGCCCGTCCTCGCTGTACGCCGCCGCGACTGGCGCCGTCTCCGCGGCCATCCCGCGCAGCTTGGCGCTCGCCTCGAAGACGTCGAGGCGCCACACGCGCGCGCGCGAGTCGCTCGTCGTCGCCAGCACGTCGTAGCGCGCGCTCAGGTCCTCCGCGCTCGCGCCCGCCACCGCCGCTGCCGCGCCGCCGCCGCCGCCGGCGATGGCGCCGCCGCCACCGCCGCAGGCGCCGGTGGCGCCGCCGCAGGCGCCATTGGCGGCGCCGCCATTGGTGGCGTTGGCGCCCGCGACGCCGGCGGCGGCGCCACACGCCGCGCAGGCGCAGCCGCTCAGCGGCGGCGGGCGCCGCTCGAAGAACGCGAGGCCTGTGACCTTTTTGCCGGGGCGGCCCTTGGCGGCGCGGCTCTTGGACTGGACCTGGTAGTTGGTGTGGTTGGGGGGAGGATGGGGGGGGGGGGAGGGGGGTGGGGTCTCAGGTCAGTGGTGGTTGGGGGGAGGGAACGCGGGAGGGGGGGGGGGGGGGACGGGGGCGATCTCAGGTTGGTGGTGGTTTGGGGAGGGAGGGGGGAGGGCGGGGTCTGTGCGCCGTGCAAGGTCTCCTGCCGCACACGCAGCGGGCGCAGTGACAGGTAGGAGCTGCATGGCGTGCAAACATGCTGGCGCGTGAGACGCACAAATGCGTCGACCGTGTGCACAGAGCGTGTGTGTGACGGCGATCTGCTGCTGTGCGCGTGTGGAGCGGCGTGGGCGGCGGCGACGACGACAAGCACGCTGTTGCCAGAGGTCGCAGCGGCAGATGGAGCGGTTCAATCGTTTGGAAGCTAGCACAGGTAGAGCGGCAGAGACTTGATCGGGAGCAACCAAGGCGCACAGTCCAGCCAATGGCGCTCGGCGATACAGCACCGCAGCAGAGCCGTTGCAAAGCCGAGCAGCACCGCAAGACGCGCGCGCACTGAGCACTGCCAAGGCGCCCCGCGTGCCTCACCTTTGTGTGGAAGCTGTGCGTCCCGAGCCCCTGCTTCACCTACGGGGACGCGCCGGAGCAGCAAGGCGGGCGATGCGCAGTAAGTGTGTGAGCAACTGTGCACTCCAAGTGTAGATGTAAACGTCAAGTTGTTTCCTTGAAATCATTGGTCCCCGGGCGACGGCTGTGAGCGGCTGTGACCTTCAAGACGAGCAGCTGTGACCTTCAAGTTTGTTGATTGAAGTCGCGGGCGAGCAGGCGCGGCGGCGGCTGGGATTTCAAGTCTAGAGCAGCTGTAAGGTGGGAGCCCGCCGCATTTAGTCAAAGCACTAACATATGTCTGACCCAAGCAGAAGTGCAGGTCTGCATTGTAGTCCCGCCGCCGCTCACGAGTCAACGAGTCAGACTCTACGCTGCACAAGTCATCAGTCACCAAGTCAGGCCCGGAGCGCCCTCGCCCTGTGAAAGTAGAGGCTCACGAGTTGACAAGTCAGCACAGAGTCAGGCTCAGGGCGCGGACTCACAATTTAAAAGTACAGGCTCAAGTCGTAAAGACCCGCTGCCGCGAGCTGGCCGTCGGGCGTGAAGCGCGCCAACGAGTCAGACTCTATGCTGCACAAGTCACCAAGTCAGGCTCACTCACCCTGTAGAAGTAGAGGCTCGAGTCGTAGAGGCCGGCCGCCGCGAGCTGGCCCCTGATGAATCAGACTCTACGCTGCACAAGCCTCAGTCACCAAGTCACGTTCATGCAGTAGATGCTGGAGTCGGACTCTACGCTGCACACACCGAGTCAGGCTCACTCACCCTATAGAAGTAGAGGCTCGAGTCGTACAGGCCGGCCACCGCGAGCTGGCCGTCGGGCGTGAAGCGCGCCGTGGTGACCTGCTCTGGCAGCTCGACGTAGCCCGTGACCTTGCCGTTGGGCACGTCCCACAGGCGCAGGCGCTGTTGAAGTAGGGCAACGGAGGGGCAAATGAGAAGTTGAAGTAGGGCAGCAAGAGCAGCACAGTTGAAGTAGTAGGGCAGCTCAACGTAGCCCGTGACCTTGCCGATGGGCACGTCCCACAGGCGCAGGCGCTGTTGAAGTAGGGCAGCTGAGGGTAAATGAGAATTTGAAGTAGAGCACTTTCGTCAGCACATGGCTGTTGTCCGCTGCTGTTGAGCGCTGCGGAGAGGCGCAGGCGCTGCGACGACGAGAGTGGTGAAAGTAGGGCAACGGGCGGGACTAGCAGGTTTGGGCAGTGGGAGCAGCACACGGCCGTTGGGGCGCAACGCTGCGGCGCGCTGTGCGGTTCACAGTTGCGATGGAGAGGCGCTGATGCCCACTGCCGCCTCCACGAGCACACGCGGCGGCGCACGCCCACTCTTCATCACTACATGTTGCATTAATGTCAAAGAAGGAGCCCGCCGCGCGCGCGCTCGCGCACGCTGCGCAGCAGCAACCAAACAGACCCCCGAAAGCTGCGGTTGCGCGCGCACCTTGTCCTTGCAGCCCCGATCTCCTCCAGCGGGCGTGACAGCAATGCGTGTTACACAAACGACGCACAGGTAGCAGGCATGCGACACAGGAAGCTGAAAGCGGCAGTTGCGCGCGCACCTTGCCCATGCAGCCCGTCAGGAAGTGCGCAGCAGACCCGAACAGACCCCTGAAAGCGGCAGTTGCGCGGCGCGCACCTTGTCCATGCAGCCCCGACCTCCTCCGACTGACATGACAAAAATGTGTGTTACGTGTGTTACATAAATGACACACAGATCTCCTCCAGCCGACGTGACAACGACGTGTGTTACATGACCAATGGCGCCTGAAAGCGGCAGTTACGCGCGCACGCACCTTGTCCATGCAGCCCGTCAGGAAGAAGCCGTCCGTGAGGGGGTGGAAGTCGACGCTGGTGACGACCTTGGGGTGGCGGTAGTCCCCCAGGCACACGCCCTGCGCGACGTGCCACAGCCGCACCGAGCAGTCCATGGAAGCGGACAGCAGGAGGTCCGACCTGCACTAGGAGGGGGGGGGGGGGTGGTGTGAACTCAGCCATGGCAGCCGGAGGGGGGGGGGCGGGGGGGAGGGGGGGGGGGCTGTGAACTAACAGCGATCGTAGCGCACCGAGCAATCCATCGAGGCAGACAGCAGGAGGTCCGACCTGCGCCAGAGGGGAAAAGGGGGTGGGTGATATGAAGTCGTAGCCATCACAGAGGGCGAGGGGGGCGGCTGTGAACTCAGCCATCACAGCGGGCGGGGGGGGAGGCTGTGAACTCACATGTAGTAATCGCAGCGGGGATGCTGTGAACTCATAGCCATCGCAGCGCACCGGCAGCATCCCGGGGACGCGGGCATCGCTGCATCATTGCGCGTGTCATTCTCCCACCAGCTGCCGCCTCCCCTCTCCCCCTCTCTCTCTCCCGGCCACACACCGCAGCCGCACGCACCCCACGCCTACCCCCCAGTCCCCAGTCCAGCCAACCCTAACCAACGGGCACGATGCACCTAACCCGAACCCCACGCATTTGTCCGAGCCGACGCTGCGGACGCCTCCATGCGTGACATGAAAACGAGCGAGCGAGGACGTTGCGCAGACGACCCTGCCGCGCCGCCGCGCACTAAGCACACTTGGCAGGGATCAGAGCTGACCAGTGACTGAACAAGTGTTGGACGTATGGCGTGACTGATGGTCGACCTCAACTCACATGAACGCGCGAGCGTCGCTGTGCCGAAGCGGACCACTACTGTCTCCGCGCCGCGCCGCGCTGCCGTCTCGAGCACATGCAGCGAGGCCGCCCGCGCTAACCCTAGCCCTACAAAGCGCGCGCGCGCGCGCACCTGCCCCAGCTCAGGCCGAGCACCTCCTGCGCGTGCGCGCGAGCGCCGCCCCGCCAAGGCACAATTCTCTTTCAAGAGAATGTTCGCGTCACCCAAGCGCCGCCCCGCCGGAGCGGACGCGCACACTCGCCGCGCGCGCCGCGCTGCCGCCTCGAGCACACACAGCGAGAGACTGCCCACACGCACGCGCGCACGCACCCGCCCCAGCTCAGGCTGAGAACCTCCTGCGAGTGCCCCTCCAATGCCCTTGCTGCGCCGCGGCGCCGTCTCGAGCACACGCGCTAGCCCTAACCCTAGTAAATGCGCGCGCGCACGCACCTGCCCCAGCTCAGGCTAAGCACCTCCTGCGTGTGCCCCTCCAGGACGCGCACGGGCGCCGCCGACAGGATCGGCTGCGTGCAGCTGCTACATCTCCCGCTGCTGCCGCTGCCGCTGCCGTCGCGGCTTCCGCCGCCGCCGCCGCCTTCGCGCGTGCCGCCGACGACCGTCGCCGTGTCCGCGGCAGTTGCGGCGCCGCCCCACGACGCCGGCCGCGTCCCTGCGCAGCAGCAGCAGCGGCAGCGGCAGCAGCGCATGCGGCGGTGAGGCGAGCGCGGTGAGAGCGCGCGGCGACGCGACCGCAGCGCGCCGAAACATGCTCCACGCTGGTGGCACATTGTGTGGTTGTGTGGCAAAATCCACCGCACCCCCCCCACGCCCCTTCGCCCCGCTGCACGCTTGCCGTCGCGCTGCTGCTCCATCGTGGCGCACCGACCGCAGCGGCCGTCACCGTCGCCGCCGCCGCGCCGCATGCAGGCAGCCGCGCGACGCAGCTCCGCTGCTGCTCCGCAGCCTCCGCCCCTCCTCTGCGCGACGCGGCGCTGCTTAAACGGGTCGTGCACACACACAGGCACACGCGCACGCATACATACATACTGCAGAGCAAAACAGTGGCAGCGCGCACCCAGTGACCGGCGCCATGGCCAATTAAATATTGTTCTTTCCACCTGCTAATAAAGCATGATGAGCCCATGTAAAGTAAATTACACCTTTATTATACAACTGTTTTTTCAGTTTGTCCAAAATTGCTCTTTTGGAGGAACATGGGTTGGTTGTTTCGTGTTCCCGCCGCCACTGCCGCAAAAAAAACTTCAAACCCTAGGCCTAGGACTAGGGTTAGCCTAGGCTCGACCCTAACCCTACTTAAGCCCCAGGAAGATGCAAGAGCGGTCAAGGTATAAGAGCGCTGAGGCTCGGGGATGGACCCGCGCCTATATCGACCCCCCCCCCCGTTGGCGGCAGCATGCACGCATCCCTACATACTGTAGAAAAAAATGGCGGCAGCGCTCACCGATTGACCAGCGCTCCGCATTTTCGCCGCCG
>JAFCMP010000134.1:0-188495 GCA_017506865.1 Tribonema minus
GGGCTTGAAGTTGAAGTACGGTCCAGAGAACGGTCTCCCCCTTCCAGAGCTCCTGGCATTCATGCTACTTGTAGCATAAAACAGAGAACTTGTATCATCCCTCTTCTTTGAAAGGGCCGCCGTCCGCGGCGCCCACTAGACTGGTGCGCGGAAGTCGACGTTTTATGATACTTGATATTCAGCAATCCGCCTGCTCTGTCGCATCATAGCCAGGTTCTTGTCTTGTCTAGGTTTAGGGTGCGTCACCGTTCACCGTTCCTTCACGCCAAGCGCGTGAGCTCAACACGGCTTCAGGGTCAACACCGATGCTTCACCGCTCCTTCGCACCACGCGTGCGAGTTCAACGCGATTCAACATTTGCGCAGGCGTTTCTGGGGTCTAGTATCCCCGGTCTCGTGACTTGCAGCTGGCAAATCAATTTGTATGTCGGCTTGAGCGGCTCCTCGGCGAGCTCGCGTGCCAGCATGAGGTTCCAAGATGAAGGTTCAGCTCGAGCGTCATCACGGTAATATTCGGCTCTGAGCTTCAAACGCTTCTCTAGAGGCTTTTGTCCTCGCGTGTTGGGGAACTCCACATCAAAAGTGAATTCTCCACAATCGCGCTTGGCGGACACAAGCCTAAGCAAGACGCCGCGGCTCCATCCGGAAGGGAACCGGTAGCGGAGAACTTGGCCAACGTAGAGTGGTCCAAAGTCAGTTGGCAAGCATGGACTCACAGTCACTCTTACATTAGCAGGCGGGTCAGCCGTAAGGCTGGAGTCAAAGGTAGGTTCTGGCTCGTTGCGCTGACGCGCTAACCTACGCAGTCTGTCGCGTACGCCTTCGGCCATGAGCTTAGCAGCCCGTACCTGAGAAGACGTTAAGTCCTCCCACGTGCCATCAGAGTAGCGTACACGCCAGCGGGACAGCGCGAAGTCACGTACCTGGCCCCACAAGTAGTCAGTCGAGTTCGGCACATCGTTGACTTGCCGGACCACTTGCGTGCCGCAAGGGTATCGCAGCAATGCAGCATCTTTGGACAGCGTACAATCTTCGCGAGGAAGGTGACGTTCAGCGTATGGGGGAACGTTACCTTGGTGCTTGAGCTCATACAAAGCATGAAAAGTGTCCAGTACCCATGGTGGTATGAACACCAGTTCTACAAGCTCTTTCTCGCGCACCCACTCTGAAGTAGTGCCGTCGCGCGCCAGCCACTTGTATGACCAGCCGCCGTCCTCGTCAGCTCTGCGGTCCAGTATCTGGCACAATTGCTGGTCAGGGTCCAGCTCTTGCAGTTGCGCGGAGTCCAGGAGGGCATGTACTCCCTCAATGTCAAGTCGCGCGGGTCTGGGGTGATATGGCTTCATGTTTTCAACATGCGCGGTGGTCTCGCGTATGCGCGTGCCCATGAGTTGGCATTGAAAAGAAAGCCCTGAGTCACCGTACGGAGCTACTAGCTTCCAGGGGCCAGTGAAATGCTCCTCAATGGCACTTGCGCGGCCGCGTGAAGGTGGTTTCTTGATCCACACATAGTCACCGACCTCCAAGTGTACAGTGCGTTGGATTTGGTCATTGCGAGCTTGAATGCGCTCAGCACGTTGCTGCAGCGCCTCGCCAACCGCCTCCTCAGCAAGTTTAAGATTTTCTTGCAGACGCTTTACCTCAGCATGTAGGTCTTGTGGACTTGCAGCCTCAGAGGTCAAAGCGTCAAGAGGGAAGCGTGCTTCGCGACCATAAACACAGAAGAATGGGGTCAGACCCGTCTCCTCCCTAGGCGTGTTCCTGAGCGCAAATTGCACGGCATCAAGGTATACATGCCAGCGTGCCTGGTAGCGAGAACAGAGTCTAGCAAGCGCTCGCTTGACGCGCCCATTCATGTTCTCAACGACGCCGTTAGACTGGGGGTGATATGCGCTGGTTTCAATCTTGTGCACTTTAAAGAAGGTGCAGAGCGTGGTTATCAGCGCACTCATGAATTCTGCGGCCCTGTCAGACATCAGCTCTTCCACAAGCGCGCCGCACTCAAAGAGCACTCTTGCCAGTAGGGGTGCGGCCTCAGCTGCTGATCGTGTCTTTACGGGGAAAAGCCAACAGTAGCCTGACCTAGCTTCGGTGATGATGAGCAAGTATCGATGCCCTTCTGAGGAAAGGACGCCGACTTCGGTGTAGTCCACATGCAAGCGTTGCCACATGTGTGTAGATGGCATCAGTGCTTGCTTGTACCTGGCAGTGGACTGCGGTTTGGTTTGTTGACAAGGGACGCATGAGCGTACGTAGTCTCGGACGTCAGCGCCTAACCCTCTCCAATACATGCGTTCCAGCACCTTTGCGTGCGTGGCAGCAGTCGAGGGGTGTTGAGCACTGCCATCATCATGGCAAAGACGGAGCACAAGTGGCTTCAAAGCGTCGGGGACCACCCACTGAGTAATTAAGGTGCCCTTCTTTGACCGACTTGCCATGAAGTGCACGAGTAAACCGTCAGGTTCAACTGTGAAAAACTCTTGGTTCTGGCTGACAAATTTGGCAAGGCTAGGGTCAGGGGTCTGGCCTTGTGTTTCCAGATAGTGCTTCACAGATGAACAGAAATGGTCACTTTCCTGCCAACGCACAAAGTTTTTGCGTTCCAGCATAGCAGGTGAAGACTCTAGGCGTGAGTCAGACTCTCCAGTCTGGGTTGACATATTGTCATCTGAAGTATCTGCTTCAGCGTCTTCAGCTCCAAGGGCAAGGTCAGTGATTTCGCTAGTTTCGGTTGGAGCAGTTGCATCTCCAAGCGGCGAGAGTATCGCAGCGCAGCTGTCCCAAATGTGCTCAGAATACGAGCCCAATTTCATGCTGCAAAGCATGGAAACGAGGGGAGTGTTTTCTAGTTCTGGTTCACCTCCCTCTTCTTTGAAAAGCGCGGTGTGCACGCACGCGCTCTCGTGCATGGTATCACTGAGGTCATGTACCTCCTGAGGTGTCAATGTACCCATGCAGTTGCTCAGTTTTGTAGATATTTGTGCAAGTTTGTTAAATTTAAAAGCCGTGCCTCCCGGGCATGCCGTATAAGCACCTATGCGGCCTAGAAATGCTGGTGAGTCTTGCAGTTGTTCATCCTCAAAACGTACCCCAGACGGAGGTGCAGGTCCAGCATCGGTGCAGTCGGGCCACTGCTCGTCAGTGTGCTCGTACTGCCTAGGTCCGATGATCTCCGTCATCTGAGGCATGCGTGAAGGGCAGTCTGCATTGCCATTGTCTTTGCCAGGCCTGTGTACGACCATGATGTCGTATTCCTGGAGACGCATGGCCCAATGTAGCAGCTTGCTATTGTGATTGTTCAAGGTCAAGAGCCAGCGAAGCGCAGACGCGTCGGTTACGACGGTTACAGGTCTGCCCCAAATGTAACCGCGGAAGTTGTTCAAAGCTAGCACTACAGCCAGACACTCTAGTGCAGTAGCACCAAGTTTTGCGTCCTGCACTGAGTTAATCTTGCTGAAAAATGCCACAACTACCTCTCTGGCAGGTTTGCCGTCAACTGTGTTGACACGGCGCGTGCTGGCCCAGGGGAAGTCCTTGTGCCGTTCACGTAATTTGTCTAGTGGCACGAATTGAGATAGAACACCAGCAACGGCTAGCTTGCTTGCGTCTGTATGTACTATAAAAGGTAGGTCAAAGTCTGGGTGCATGATCACAGGAGCGTTTGACATGGCGTGCTTGAGTTTGGCCAGCGCCTCTTGGCGGCGTTTGGTCCACGACATGTCAGCGCCATCACGCGTACACTCGACTAGGGGAGCTGCAATATGCGCGAACCGATGTATGTAGCGCCTATAGTAATTGAAGCACCCCATGAGGACTTGCATTAGCCGTTTATCTACCTTGCCGTCCTTGCCTACGGGTGGCATCATGTCGACCATGGCTTTTACTTTGTCCTCACATGGCTTGATTCCATACTTGCCCACCTTGTGGCCTAGGTATGTAACTTCTTCGGCAAAGAGTTGGCACTTGTGTCTAGACACACTCATGCCGTACTCTTCCACGCGTCGAAGTACATCGTCCAAGTGAGCTATATGGTCTTCTAAATTCTTGCTGTGTACGAGCACATCATCAACGTACACGCACGCATGCGTTTGCCTGGCTGAGCCTAGGAGCTCATGCATGCATCTGGTGAATATGCTTGGCAGGCACACCAACCCAAACGGCGCGACCTTGTACTCCCAGAGTGAGCCATCAGGTGCCCGGAATGCCGTCTTGCAGGTTGATTCTCTAGTCATAGGTATTTGCCTGTAACCAGAAGCAAAGTCTAGTGCCGAGAATATGCGTGAGCCCGAGCATTTCTGAACCAAGTCGTCCATATTGCCAAGCCCATACTCATCACGGCGTGTAACTCTGTTGAGCGGCCTATAGTCAACGCAGAAACGGACCTTGTCCTTCTGAGTCACCAGCACTGGATTGCTAGCCCAAGGACCATTGGCAGGTCTGATCTGTCCGCGTTTGCGCTCATTTTCAATGGCTTCAAATATGATTTTAGCTTCGCGTTCAGCCCACCTGCGTGCCCTGTCGGCGATGGGCGCTGCGTCGCCTGTGTCAATGTCCACGTCAAAACGGTCCGTCACCTTGGGGTTCTTGGGGTCCTTGGCAAAGGCGCCTCGTCGCCGGCGAAGCACCTCCATGGCGCGGTCATAATAGGTGACGCCGTGTTGATCGCGTTGCTTGAGGATGTTGAAGATCTCCCCGTTCTTGTCACACAGCACTTCACGTAGCTCCTCGTCTGTGCAAGTTCCCAGCGAGGCATTGTGCTCCTCTGCCACCTTGTGTCTGAATGCGGCTCGTTCCGCCTCAGCGCGCATGGCAGGGTCTGGTCTTGGCGAGTCGTGTTCTGGCACACACGAGGGGTCTGGCTGCTGCACAGGTCTTGATCTGTTTACAGCAGGTGTATCTGGTGCGTTTTGCCCAAGGTGTCTCAACGCAATTCTTGTCAAGTTAGTCACAAGCTCCTCTTTGCCAATGTCTAGGCTGCAGATCATGCCAGGGGCCTCAATGACGCCCAGCACTGCACCTCTAGGCACAAACACTGGCGCAGTGGAAGTGTTCTCGACTAACATCCCTAGTGGCTTGTTAGGTGCTACAAAGTCCACCGTATCCATGAGAACGGCACCTCTGGTGGCCAGCCTGTTTGTCATCACTGACGCCTCTGGCGCGTCAGGGGTGAGTAGCACTTCAACAGGGCCTGTGCACTGTACTGGTGGATGTGACACTACTTCAATGGTTTTAGCGGTGTCAGCTTTAAGCACCTGGTCACACGTTGTACGCAGCAAATAAGTGCGACTAGGCAAAGTGGGCCTCTGAGAAGACTTGGCTCTTGTAACACCCACCTTGATCGTGTTGGCAGCTGGGGGGTCTAGAGTCCCCAACTTAGCTTGTTCATGCATGGTAACGGCAGGTCCAGCGGATCCAGCGGGGTGGAATCGCATGCCATGTTCATAGGTGATGGACGAGCCAAATTTGCCAAAGAAATGTGACCCCAAGATTGCCTCGTAAGGCAGGTCCACCACGTAAAAAGCGTGTGTGAATATGGTGTCTTTGAAGCGCACCTGGGCGTGCACTACACCTGAAATTGGCACAGACTTCTTGGCGTCTGCAAGTTCAACCGTGGTAAAATCACCCTCGGAGAGCGGGCAAATTGAACCCGGCGGCAACTGGTGTGCGCGTTCTGTGTTAATGAATTCGGCCTCGGCGCCGTTATCCACTAGCGCGTCAAGTACCAGTTCTTGTATGCCGTTACCAACTTGTGTGCGTATTGGCATGTGCACAAAGCCATTCTTCTTAGGTCTGCCGACTGCACGTGCCCTATGTAGAATCTTGGGAGGCTTGTCACGTGCTATGCGTCTGGGTTGAGCCTTGAAAACATCGGTAGCAATGCTACTAGCACTAGGCTGCTGAGCATCTGCATCACTGTCAGTGTCGCTCATTTCTCGCATTGCAACAGCACGTGGCGTCTCGACATGCGGCGCATGAGAAGCATGAGGAGTCAAAGGCTCTTCCTCATCTTCACCGTACGTCCAAGGCGTCTGCGAAACCGGTGCATCACTTCCAGGCCCAAATGATGCAAGTATGGCTTGGCCTACATTGCGTGTAAAACGCTGGAAGTTCCGCACGCAAGCACTAGCTAGGCGCAGTATTGCAGGCCGATCAGGACCGGAGTCTACCATCCATTCTGGCGGGGGAGAAGTGCGATCATGCACTACAACCTCACCTGGTAAGACGCCAGTAGCATCGCGAGGGCTTGGCCATTCCTCCGGCAAGGCAGCAACCGCGTGCAAGGCAAGCATGAGCGCTGACACGCAATTGGGTTGCACTAAGTTTGCAGCCCAGCGCTTCATCTGAGTGACAGTCCCGGAAGGATGTGGCTCAAAGTAGCCCAGCAAGTTCATGACCTGATCAACAGTCAAGACAAGGGCCTTATTAACTGGTCCTGCGTCTTTCTCACGTGGCTGATAAGACGAGGAGGGGCCCCGCCCAGGCTGGCGAGTAACAGGGCTAGGGAGCGGCATGTCAGTAGACAGCACGCCTTGCGTCGTGGGTTGCCTCGGGTCCCAATAAAACGTGTCATGGGAGCAACCAAGATGTTCACGGACCGTACGTGGCTTGCTGGTGCGAAAGCGCTCATTGAGAATTGCATTCAAGCGTGCAAATCGTTCAGGCAACCGAGCAGCATTTGCAGCTGACACAGTATAGACGCGCTCACGTGAAGATGCACCATTAACGTCGGTCCCACGAAACTGCACCTCATAGGTGGAGTACCCCTTTGTACCCACGACGCGGCAGAAGTCACGCCATGAGCTTGATAGGAGCATCCTAGGCACGTTTTCGTTGATGACTAGAGCTGGCAGGCAATCGGCAGCAATCTCTGCAACATGTACAAGCGTGCGTGCTGCATCGCCTTCAATCCCCATTCCCGCAGGGGAAAACTCAACACAAGAAGATGTATTCCAAATCGCGTCTGGCTTGAGGTGCTTGAGCCTCTCGCGAACTTGGGGGCTAGATACATCTGCACATATGACCTCGGTGTCAGGGAAGAGTTTGCTGTACTCCTCACATGTACGCTTGCAGTTGTCTACCGCTAAGACCACCTGCACGTCAACGTCTGCTGCACGTGCGAACTCCTGCAACCCCCTATGTACACCCCCTATTCCACAGCACAACTCTGCCACCCGCAGCCGCCTTCTGTCCGAACGCCCCGCGTCGGCATCAGACGCCTCCTTAGTCTGCGGATATGACACGGGCGAAGTGGTGGAAGTAGGTGCAACGCATCTGGGGTCAGAGTCAGAAACGTCGGTCTTACCTGGCTGCGGAGTGGCAACATCATGAGTGACATCTCGCGCTGCAAGCGGCGCGCAACTGGTCGTGTCACTGGTGCCCAGAACAGTCAAAGGTGCGCTAGTGTCAAGTGCGCATACTGCTGGAGCGTCACTGGCATCTGGAGCAGTCAATGGTGCGCTGGTGTCAAGTGCGCGTACTGCTGGCTCACTATGCGCATACAAGAACGTGGCTAACATGCAAGTGCCAACGGTCTTGTCAAGCATGCGTGTAGTGACTTGTGTGCCGGCCTCAGTCGCCGCTGGTTGCACATCTAGCGCTTCTAGCACATCTTGCGTGGAGCTAGTGCAATGACCGCTGTGCCCAAGTTGCACTGGCGCGTCAACATCTATGAGTGCACTAGGCAAGGTGTGGAAAGCGGTGAGCGAACACTCACTTGTCTTGGCGCGCTTGGCGCGCAGCTCGTCGCGGCGCTTCTCCAGCTTGTCGTGGGGCCTCTTGGCGGCCTTCAGGCGCTCGATGCGGTGCTCGTACCATTCCGGGCACTCTTGGCAGTGCTCCCGGAGCTTGTTCTCTCCACCAAAGTGCTTGTGGCACCCGAAGCACTCGTCGCTGCTGGAAGCCCTGGCCTTGTCGCTCTTGGGCTTGGCCGGCTGCTTGGCAGGCTTGGCGGGAGCCATCGCCGCAGCCCTAGGGTGGCCCTCGTCCGAAGTGTCCATAGCGGCGCTGCCGCGCATGGCGCTAGTCTTGGCCTTGGCGCCCTCGTTGACGATAGCGAGCGCCATGCCCTGCCGCTCAGCTGGCTCTTTGAGGTTGCGCTTGAAGTCTGCGAGCTGTTGGGGACGCATGGCTTTGTAAAAGTCCTCGGTGCGGTCGACCATGGCGTTCCAGTCTTCAAGTATAAGGCGCTCCTTGCGGAAGTCTTGGCGAAGGGGCTGCGTCATGCGGTTGGAGAAGTGCGTCTTGAGCATGGTGACGTCGACGACCGCGCCCTCGGGTCCGGCGCGCTCCGCAGCATGGAGTAGCTCGTCGGCAAACTGGCGTGGCGTCCAGTCTGGCTGCCAGACGAGGTCAGTGATCTCCATCATCGCCTCGGCGCGGTGAGCTGCGTTGTCGAAGCGCTTGGCGATCGCCGCCCAAAGCTCCTCGTAGTTCATGGAACCGCAGCCCTGAACGCGCTCCAGCCCCGTAACAGGGTCCTTGTGCGCGATGATGAGCTGGTCTTGCTGATCCGCGGTCAGGCAACGGCGCAGAGCGAAGTCCCACTTGTCGTAGGGGACACTGTTGTAGTGGGCCGCCTGCTCGAAATGGCGGCGCGTCGTCTCGGTTGCGCCGGGGCGGAAGGGAATGGGGAGCGCCGTAGGGTTGAAGAACTTCTGCCAGCTCACGTCTTCATGGTGGCTAGAGCTCGCAGTGGCGGCAGCTGCAGGCGCGGCGAGTGGCGCTGCGCCCTCGAACGGCGCGCGCGCGGGGTTGATGACGTTGGCGAAAAGGCCGCTACTGCTAGTAGGCGCGGGGGCATAGCTGTGGCTAGCGGTGGGCGCGAGTAGGTCCGTCCCGGGATAGCCCACGGGCATTGCGCGAAGCTGCTCCTCTTGGGTGCGCTGGGCAGCTTCGGTGAAGAGCGTCGGCGCGGTGAAGTTGACAAAGTGCGCCAGCGCCGCCGGTCCGGCGCGGCGCGCCGCATCAAAGTAATCTCGAATGCGGCGGTACCGCTCGACGCGGTCCGCGTGACGCCGCAGGTCCGATGCGCGCAGGGCGCGGCGGTGACGCTCCGCCTCGATGCGCGAGCGCCAGTCGGCGTCAGCTTCGGCCTCGATGGCTAGCTGCAGGGGCGTGGCGTGGGCAGTAGGCAGAGGACGCCGCTCGCGCTCCTCGTACAGCTCCTTGATCTTGGCGTCCGCGGCTAGAGTGTCGCGCTTGGCTTTGTCACGAGCAGCGTCATCTTGGGTAATGCGCTGGCCAAGCTCGACCTCGATGCCGCGGGCGACGCGCTCAACGTCGTCAGAAGAGGTCGGGGGGACGGCGGCGGCGCGTGGAGTTGCAGCGGTGCCGGCGCTGAAGAGGATGGCTGGGTCGAGGCTAGCAGTGGTGCTAGTAGCTGGACGCACCGAAGCGCTCACGCGCTCTGCAGCACGGCGCAGAGCCTCGTCGCTAATAGCGGGGAGAGCGGCGCGAAGTCCTCGGACGATGTCGTCCATCTGCTCTCGACCATCACCGGAAGCCGGGGCAGGTGCGGCGGATGTCGCGACCGGCAGGTTTCCGGAGGACGCGGGGGGACCTTGAGCTTGAGCGGCAGTGACAGGCGGAGTGGCAGTCGGTGTAGTCCCAGCGCTCGCAGGGGTCGAGGCGACCGCAGCCGACATGCCGCCCTGATCGGCAGGAGGCGCCGACACAGGGTGCACAGGGGGGGGCTGTGCCTGCGGATCCGCACCGCCACCGCTACTCTCACCGCCGGTTCCCGCGCCACCCGTTTCCCCAACGGAGGCTAAGGCCGTCGCAGGCTGTTCGGCGTTGCCAGTGTGGATAGCACTTCCTCCCTGAGACACACGACAAAGTTGGCAACTCGTCGCTAGTACGCACTTCTGTGTAGAGCGGGCAAACGCTCAAAATGTGCGCGTCGACGGCGTGCCAGAGCGCTCAAGATTTTCAAAGTGCTCAAAGTTTATGCAATCTGCTCAGAGGTTATGCAGAAGCCGATAATTCCCCTTTCCACTTGAAAAAGCGTGCCAGGGTCGGCCTAGGCGAGTCTAGCCAGCGTGTGGACAACTCCACATTGTCAACTCAAAATGCGTCGGGGTGATCAGTCCCGTTGCATACATGAGTTTTCACGCTGCACGCAACATTGTGCCGAGGTGCACGAATCAGTTAGCGGCGCTCACACTAACTGACGGAAAACGCTGTTGCATGGTTGCGTGTCCATGCTCACGGATTCCTCAAAGTAGCTGGAGCACCTAGTCTGACAGTACAGCCAGTTGTGCCTAGCAGCCGTGTGCTGGAAGGGAAACACCGTGAGCTTCGTTGATCGCATGCTGTCGTCTGCAGGACTAAACAGCACGGACTTGCCATAGCATGCGAGCAACTGATAGACGCTGGGCAGTCTTAGTACATAGCAGCGTCCCTATGTGTCTGTTGCACCGCCAGCGCGACCCCGTCGCGGACGCAGTACTTCAGAACACCTTCGTGGCCTAAGTGCACGGCATTAAACTGTGTCGGAGTAATCGACAGAGTCTTCAAAGTCTAGCACCGATGTTGTCGCCGGCAAGTGGAGCTGAGCCATGATACAGCAAAGCAGCCTGGAGTCTATGTTCTTGAGCAATAGAGCTGCTGAGCTGCTAGTGACATCAAAGTGCAACCAACTTGCAGGGCAAACATCAGTGGGGCAAACAAAGACACACCTGTGTAGACATGACTGAAGAAGGAGAGTGAGCCCAATGGATATGGCTCAGCTCCAGAGGTCTTGCTGTCTCCCAGCCAGGATGGCCTCTTGTTGCTTGCCTTGTAGGTGCCTCGAGCACTTGTTGTTGAAGCAAAAAAAGCCGTCCTCCTAGTTGCTGGCACAGGGCTTGAAGTTGAAGTACCGGTCCAGAGAACGGTCTCCCCCTTCCAGAGCTCCTGGCATTTCATGCTACTTGTAGCATAAAACAGAGAACTTGTATCATGACCGCACTCAAGTTCCATGGAGCAGTGGACCAGCACATTTCCATCCCCAGCTTGTGGGCAATGCTCCAGCAAAGTGCCGGTGGTTACAGTAATCGTGGGCGCCATCAGGCCCTACAACAGTGCCCTCACAAGTGGGTCCGGCAAAGCAGCAGCTGCTGTTGCTGCTGCTGGCAAGCCTGCAATTGAGGCTTAACGCGTTCCAGCCCCCAACTGCATCCTGACGTGGGCAACGTTGCAGCGGCGCGGTTGTAGCATTAATGGGCGCTATCAGGCCCCAATATAGTGCCTCTGAATGCAGGTGTGGAAGAGCTGCTGCCGCTGCTGCTGCTGGATGTGGCAATTCTGGGTGCCATCAGGAGGTTTAAGAAAGCTGTTAGCTGTTGCTGCTGCGGCTGCTGCTGCTGCCGCCAACGATGCCACAAGCGCGCTCAAACCCCTAGGTCCGTCCTGAGCTGCTGGCGCTGCTGATGCTTGTGGCAATCTCACAAGCAAGCTAGCCCTAGCTCCATCCTCCGCATAAAGGCAATCTCCACTCCAGAGGAGCGGATACCCGGCGCCATCACGGCCCGAAACAGTGCGAGGAGGCTGTTGCTGCTGCCTCGCTGCTGACTTCATCGCTTTTGCGCTGCATTTGTAGCGACCTCAAATTTCGCGCTCAGAAACTGGATGCCTGCTGACCTGAAGTGCCAGGCGCCTATCCATCGACACCAACTGCCACTTGTGGGTGAAGCAGTCCCCACTGTACATGTAGCTGCGCTGGTTGATTATATGCCAGCTGCTAGTGCTATTTACATGCAGCCAACATAGGCACACACCCCAACTGCCACTTCAAACACTGCAACATCAACATGAACGTGTGAAGTGCGGTTCAATTTTTCTAAAGGAAGAAGGCGCGCACCATCTGCGGTGAACAGGTCTCGAGACAGGCAGCGGTTCTGCTGGGCATCACCGAAATAGCGGTGGCGCCCGCGCAGTACAGGCAGCCCCAACAACTGACGCAAGTGCAGAAAACCAATTTCGTGAAGTTCATGCCAGGAGCGCAAGGCGACACACATGCCAACGCGTAGGCAGGCTATAAGATTGAGTTGCTTGGTCAGAACGCATCATCACAGCACCTGACTATTTCCGCACCCGGCGCGCCACGTGAAGCCGGAGCCAACGGGGTGAGAGCAAGGATCGCCATACCAGAAGGGGTACAGCAGACACTGTGATCCTGCGATGATGTGCGACAACGGCAGCAGTTCGGCGGCTTTTGAGAGCAGGCCGGGCTGCATCATTGCAGGTAAATACACATTCCGGTGGTGATGACGCACTTGACAGCGAGGCCCACCGGAAGTTGATGATAAAACACACGACACGATGCAGCTCGCCAGCGCCTGTAAATTGTTTAGCTGTCGCGCTGCTCGAATTTTGTCAGTCTGCAGGATGCAGCAGACCGATCTGACCTGAGTCAGCGGTCTAAGTCCGCATTACATGCTTCAGCGCACGAAACTGCAGAGGTTGATCTCTGCATGACGTTTTGTCAAACTCCAGCGGTGGAGATGCGCCATCAGCCGGACGGGAGGTGATGGGGGCACAGGCACTGGACCAGACCTTCATTGCGATGGCCGGATCGATGGCTTGTCAGAAGCAGTGCAACATGCAGTTGCAGGGCGCCGAGTGATGGTTATGGTGCAGGTGGTGGTGTTGCGGCAGTGATGGTAACAGTGGCTGCGCTGGCGGCACAGCGCCGCTGATCGATGTCTACTTCACAATGACCACCAGGCTTTCGGGCTTTGGCTTTGTGGCGATGTCGACAGTCTCGAGTTTTGCTGGATGGCTGCGTGGCAATCTGGAGCACGCTGTGCTGGTGCCTCATCTGCTGTACACATGCAGGAATTGTGATGATCTCTACAGTCATGGATTGGCAGTTAATCTGAGTCTTTGCCGGGAAACGCGGCCCTTAGTGATGCTCAGCAGCTCTCCTCAGCAAAAGTGCATGATCCCATGCAGAGAAAATGCCCGTGATTCAACCCTAACCCTAACCCTAAGCACTGGTATAATGGCGTAGCCATATGATTCAATTCATTCCGCATTCTTTGTTGATGGCAAAGTCCTTCGAGCTTCATCAAGCTTCCACCCAAGCAAAGTGCCTTGCGCTTCCTCCGTCACCGCACTTTCGGGCTTGCAGTTGCTCCTGACCTGGACACAGTACTGTCCACCTTGCAGTGTGTCGTATCATCTGAGAGACCACGATAGTAATCAACCTGGGTTCTCACATGCCACCATGCATTACCCGGCGCAATGACGTGCTATATGGAGTATGTCTTACGCCCCGGTGACCGTTGGAAAGTTGTGTAGTTTGTTGCATGGCCTTGGTTTGTCTATGGCGCTGCTCAACTCAGGCTGGCACAGGCGTCTCGGCCTGTACATGTTCAATGCATGTGTTGTGTGTTCATACAACCTTTTCAGGAGAAAACCTGAAACCACCACATGATGTCATGCTGAATTGGGCTCTTTCAAATGTGTACAAGTGTCATGCTTCTGTACACAATGGCAACTGCGTGTTGAGTGCAGTTTACCCAGGCCCCACCCCCCCCGCGCCGGCAGGCCTGACCGAAGACCCCGAGCCAGTTCACCTGGACTTTCTTCAGAAGTGTCAGGAATGGGACAGCTTCTCCGTGCTGGATTGAACCAGTGGGCTTGCGCAAAATTTTAGACTATTCCTCAAGCATCCAGGACCCGCCGTTGTATGTGAAGTTGAGAAGTCACCCGGCAAATCATCAAATTGAATGTACATACAGATCATCCACATCCCATCGAAAGTCTACCCCCAAATTGGGGAACTTACACTAACCCTATGCTCTAACCCTTCCGGTTCACCAATGACTGCAAGAGCAAACACCGGTTGAAGTTCCACCCGACTGAGCATCACCATCGGTGGGCACAGGTGTACACTCGGTGCGACATTACTAACATTCCTTCCCCTCACTCTGCGCACACAGATGAGACAATGGCATCGACAGAGCAAACCGCTGGCCGCGCGCACGACAGCGTCGCCGTGCCGCTGGCGAAGATGCAGCCACAGGACCCCGACCCCATCGGCTCCCTCCCCCCCGATCTCCTCCCCCGCCGCCTCACGCCGGAGGAGAGGGGGGCACTGGACGCAATATTCGCCCAAGAGGACACTGACGCGCCAGCGGCCTCTGTAGGCGGGACTCCGGTCTCCGGCAGGTCGTTCAGCAGACTCCGCCCAGGGGGCTGGCTGAACGACGAGGTCCTCAATTGCTGGCTGGCGACCCTGAGGCCCCGCTTCCCGGGGACAGTGTTTGCCAACACGCAGTTCTACACGACGCTGATGGCGGGCATTCCACATATCCCCATGGGGTTGGGGGTGGGTTACCATTTCAAAAACGTCGAGAAGTGGTGCGAGGGGCGCAGGGGGGAGGAGAGCGGCCTGGCCAGGCTCTGGCGGGACCCGGCGGTGACGAGGTTTGTGGTCCCTGTGCACGCGAGGGGGAACCACTGGGTGCTGGTGGCTGCGGATCTCAACACTCACGTTGTCTCCGAGTACGACTCTATGGGGACAGGGGAGGCGCAGGGGGGGGGGGTTGAGGAGGGGGGGGCGGAGAGGGTGGAATCACGGCTGGTCCCTACATACCCCCCCCCGACTCCAAATCCCTCGATGTGCTGGGGTTCCTTGACGACCTGTACCGTAAGATCAAAGAGGACAGGACTGCCCTGCCCCCCGGCAGATGGGGCGTCGGCAGAGTAACAGTTTCGGAGGCCCCGCGGCAGCCTGACGCGTGCAGCTGCGGGGTGTTTGCGGCGTTTGCCGCGGCGGCGGTCGCCGCCGCCCCCCAAGGCGCCCCCCCTGACTTCCTGTCCTACTCGATCCCGCACGCCCAAGGACCAGCCTGGCGCAGTGCCCAGACCCTTCGCGCGGCGTTGATGCGGGAGACGGTAGCACGTGTCTTGCTGGCAGAGTCCTCCCGGGAGGAAGCGGAGCGCACGGCAGAACAGACGGAGCTGGCAACGGCGGCCGAGGTACTGCTGGGCATGGCGCCCGCCCTGGCGGCGGCGGCGGCAGCAGCGGCGGATGCGGCGGCGGCGGCGGCGGCGGCTGAGGCAGAGGCCGAGGCTGAGGCGAAGGTAGCTGCGACAGCGGCGGCGGCGGCGGCGGCGGCGGCGGCGGCCGAAGCCGACTGCCGCCTTTTAGACAAGCGGGACTGCGCGGCGGATCTGCAGGCGCTGCTGGAGCGCAAACTGTTGCGCGCCGGCGACAAAGCGCTCTTTTTGCGTGTGCCAGGCAGATGCGCCGTACATGCGACGCTGGCGCTGCTCGAGACTGGACCCGTCAGGCACGACACATATTACCGCAAACTTAAACTCGGCAAACCGCAGCAGCTACAGAACTGCGTGGTGAGTGCTTGCTCATGCGCGTGTCGCCGCGTACTTGGCCCCATGCTTGAGTACATGCCATTGAGCAGCATGGATGCTCCGTGCCGGCGTCATTTTGCACGGGAGCTGACATGCATACAGTAGCGTCATTCTGCCAGTGTGCTGTGCCTGCAAGCGCAGGCAGCAAGACTCATAAAGGGTGTGTTGCCTGTGTCGTGCATTGCGCTCTTTGCAATGCCTTTCCAGATGTCGCGTATCGGCACTACGCGGTTGCATCATGGCACCGCTTGACATGGCATCCCTTGCGCTTTGGCTGCGTAGTTTCCCCGTTGTTTCATTGGCAGGAGTACTATATATATGTACGAGTACTTTATAAATATCTAAGCACGCATGAACTGCAGGCTCACTAACAGTTGTTCATGTGCTTACAGGGGGCGTGATGCAATCATTCGGACGTTGGTAACCAAGTTGCTGGTCATGATGCATCACCTGACTTGACTCCCAGAGGCACTGGTGAAATACGACAACTGCTGCGTCGGCACGGGTTCATGTGAGCCCCCCCCTTCCCCCGTGCGCACGCGCAGATTCGCTGCACCGAAGACCTGCGCGGCACGGTGCTGCCGGTGTCCGTGTGCTATGAGTACACATTGACGCCCAAAGCCGTGCGCCTCAGCGCCCTTGTCAAGGAGCACCTGATGGGCAGACCTGCGGCAGCACCATTGACGGCGGCGCAACTGCTGAGTGCTGCTGCAATGGCAGCAGCAGCGCCACCACCAGCTGCTGCTGCTGCCGCTGCTGCTGCCGCTGCTGCTGCTGCCGCTGCGGCACCCGGCGCCAAGCCCGCCACTGCTGCGTGCCAGCCACGCCGCAAGAAGGAGGACGCGGCGACGGCGCTTCCGGTGGCTGTAGAGGAAAGAGCTTTCGCCGCTGCTGCGGAGGCGGCAGCAGACGCGGGAGCAGCGAAAGCTACGCCTGCGAAGGCACATGCACGAAAGTGTGAACCGCCGCGTGCAGAGCCGGCGGACAACGATGACACGGCTGAGGATGCACTGCAGCCACTGCCGCCGCGCAAGCGCCCGTCCGGCAAGCGCAAGGCTGCGCCATCGCTGCTGCTGCAGCCGTTGGCGCCCTTGCATGCGCTGGCAACCTGTTGAGCGCACGCTCGCTGCGCACATGCGGCTGCCACCGGAGACCCCGATGCCGCAAGAGTCAGCGACGCTGCGCCAGGACGGCGCCAGCGTGCCGGAAGCAACGGCGGCAGAGGCAGCGGCGGCAGAGGCAAGGGCGATGGCGACGAACGCGCGGCAGCTGCGTCGCTTCAAACCCTTCAGCACTCGGCTGACCGCGATGGCAGATGCAAACACGCGCCTTGACAGCTGCTCACTGCTAGATGGCCATGTGTGGGTGGCGAGAGTGGCGGCGAGTGCGCGCGGCGGCACGGCGCGCGGTGTACGGCCCAACTTCACGTTGTAAGGCGTTGCGGCTGGCGCTGCTCAATGAGAGCAGGAGCAGTAGCACTGGGTGGTGACGTGCGAGGAGGCACAACGGGCTAGAATGGGGGGGCTCGCAGTGCGACGGCGGCGCCAGCAGCGATGGCGGCGGCGGCAACGGCGAGGAGGTGAGTGCGGGCCGCAGCGCTCAGCATGGTGTGCCCAACCCGCAGTGCCATGTTGCGCAGCGGTTGCGCAGCGCGCGCAGCGGCGCGGCGCGCGCAGCTGCCGTGGCTAGGGTGGTGGTTGTAGGCAGAACTGTGCGTAGGGCTGCAGATTCCCCCGGAATAATTGCCCCGCCGGCATCCTTGAGGGACGCTGCGCCAGCACCGGCAGCGCCGCTTCCGACTGCTGCCAGCGGGTCAGCATACTAACTTCAACCCTGCTTCTGCACACCTCCGCATGTACACTGCTCATGGTTTGTGTACCGGCAAGTAACAATTGCCGTGATCACATTGAGCACGCAATTGCCATATGAAACAATTGTTACCGCTGTCACCGTCTATTAGTGTTTGTAATTCCGCGACGCCCCTGCTCCGCGCGCCCCATGGCTCAGTCTCGCGAGAGGCAGCCTACATGCACATTCCACGAGCCTACATCCCCTGTCAGGCGAGGGTTTTGGAGATGCGGGTTCGATCGCTAATCACCATGTTTGTTTGCGCCCTGAGGGTGCCAGCCCTGTCCTAAAAACATCTGCGTGCACCGCTCTCCGTCCTCCCGTTCATCAAGTCCATGTATAGAAGTATATGGTACAGCAGTGCTCGACGCTGGACGCACGCGCGCATCGCCCATTGGCCCTCTCCCTGTGCTGCGCGCGCACTTGCTGCATGTAGCACAGCCCACGCGCCACCTCAACTGAGTCCTGCTCAGGCGCGCTCCGTTGTAGGCATTCCCACTGTGTGATATGGCCAGCGGCGATGCGCACCCCGCGTGGCACTAACGGAACGCCGCCGCCGCCTGTCGCTGCGCGCACGCCGCCCCCTGCAGGCATATGCTTAGCAGAGCGCCCCGCGGCAGACCACCGCACACGTGCGCAAATGGCGCGGACTGCTTCGCACATAACGCTGTGGTGCCGATGCTGCTGCCGTCGCCGCCTCGAGGTTGTGGTGGCGCTGCTGCCGCGACGCGAGCGCCGCTTCAAGGAGCATGCCGTCGCGCATACATGATCGCGCTTTGTCGTTGGCGGCAGCAATTGTTTTTTGCGGGCATTTTCCTTTTGCGCGGGCGGGGCCGCCTATTTTTCCAACTGGACGGCAGAGACGCACCCTGGCATCGATGCCGCGCTTACATCATTATGTATCAATGAGTTTATGATGTACGCAGGAGGCGCGCGTAGTCAATGTAGCAGCCTAGCTGTCTTTGACTGAGGACGCGGCGCTGAGTAACGCCAAGGCGGTGAAGCAGCAGTGTACAGTAGTTTGTCGACCGGCGGCGCGCTTTGTTTGCAACTTTACAAGGCAATGAATAATGCCCGAGAGTCCTTGCAGCTTTACTATGTTGGTGACGCCATGAGAATGTTTGCAACTTACAGGGCAATGAATAATGAGAGTCCTTGCAGCTTTGCTCTGTCGGTGACGTCATTGGCAAACGGGCTCCCTCACTGCAGCTTTGACGCTCGATCTTCAACTTGCTTGTGATGCTCCGTGAAATCAATCGCCTACAGTAGGCCCATCAGGGCACCCTTAAATGTTGAATTTGGGCTCGAAACGCATAGATGAATTGTACGCAAGTCATGTGCAGGGTGGCACCAGAAGTAGACGCAATGTACGATCGTCATGTGCAGGAAAATACGACGCTGTTCACGCCACACCATGCTGGGTGGTTGGTGTCAGCTGGCTATGCTGCATGTAGGTGGCTCGTATTTTACTTCATGTGCATGTAAAACACTGCACATCAACGCTGACATTGATATGCGCGCATATGGACCATTGCACTTCTGAAGCAACGCAGTCCTGGTTCAATGCTGGTGGCAGGCCAGCCTGTGTATATTGTAGACGAATACTTATACGGTGCCGTACTCATCAGACTGCAAAGATGCTGCTTTGCAATTAAGAATGCTGCTGGACAAGATTAAATCTGGTGGACTTGATCTCGAGACTTAAATGGTGCACGCATGCTGCCCAGACAGCTCACGTCGGCAAATGGCATACATATGACATACACCAGCCCAACATGCATTGCACAGTGAATTGTTCAAGGTACTCCATGCTTGTGACGAGGTGAATGATTCATGCTGTAGAGCTGCCAATGCACCAAACTGTTTGCCAAGGGCATTGAGATTGCATCCTGATGCCTCATGAAGAGCCATCGCCGTTCATTTTTGTTTTGCTGGCTGCAGCAACCCAACTGTCATCTGCACACAATAGCAGCAAAGAAGAACAGCAAAGTGGTGCATGAGGCTTTGCTGGGTTGCTGGACACTGACAACATACTAGGTTGCAGTTAGCCTCTACAGATGGTGATTCTGCCCGTTGGCCTGACCCATACCATTTCAGCAAGCAGTGCATTCGCATGTCAGACTCTGTAGCATGCACAAAAAGGTTGGGCATGCAGCTGATTCACGGGAAGGACCTACCATAATCAAGTTACAGTGGCACCACATTTGATTTGCCAACCTGACCAACCACACTTGTCAAAACCCATTGCGTTGGCTCACAAACGTATGTTTGTCCCAAGCAAGGGCATCGGCCTTAAAGTGTGCCGCAGACTGTCCCAAGAGTATCACAGCCCACAAGAGCCTTGCATGCTAGGTGCGGCGTACACGTGTGTACAATCTAGTGCATGCCCCTTGCACCCACTCACAATACACAGAAGTCGCAAGACATTTCCGTAACGGCTGCACTGATTGCGCCACATGCTGCTACAAGTGACAGGGAAGTCTTAGTGTAGGTATGTAGGTATAGGGCACGGCTCAGCGCAAGCCTCTCATACGATACGGTCATGTCACAGATTAGCAGTTGTGAGCCATGCTACCATCCCAGCCATGCGAGTCACTGCATTCTTCCATATGCTGACATGATGCTTCCGGGGCACTGGCATCAGTCATTGTAGCCCTGCGCAATGTCTATCTATAAAACTCGTTACGATTTATCCTGTGCCTTTGCGTCGATTGGGTTTGCTTGCCAGCATGCATGCTGTGTATCCATGTGGAAGTTACTGGTCCAAGTAGGTACCACGGGGGTGCTAGCTTATATGCTGACATGAACTTAATACTAAATTGTCAAGTAACCCCCTGACTAGCTGTGGAACATACATCAATGGCCACTCATGGGCGTTCTTACAAAGTACGTCATGGACAAGTGCAGTTCTCCTTCTAAAACTTGTACATGGCATACTGCATTTGCTTGAGCTGTAACCTATTCAATGGTTTGCAAGAGCAACATGTAGCTGCATCGTCGTGTAGCTGTGTTGTCAGGAATGTGGAACTGCATCCCTGACTAGATGCGCACTGCCAAGCATGAAAGCGCATTGTACACGATCTGCAGCCACAAAACTACAGCACACAATGTAGGCAGGACTGCTTCACCAGGAGTCAGTTTGTCAAATGGGCTCTGAGTGCCGACCAACTGCATTTCAGGTTGTGAACATGCATGGGCAGCTGTTGGTGTACTGTGCACTGCTAATGGTGCACCTCGTAAATGGGGAAGATAACCGCGTTCACTGGAAATGCGCGCACCTGCAGGCGAAACACACACAGCGGCGCACTTCAGTGTCCACACGGAGCATGCAACAAAGTGCAGTGCCCAACACAGATTTGTCCCTGAGGATGCAATGGTCAACGAAGTGCAGCAAACATGAATGAAGCATGCGTGCCATAACATGTGGACACATGTACCTGCTACCAGCAGCCTCTGTTTCAGTGAAGGCGCAGAGAGAATTGGTGACACTGTCATGACAAAGCATCACCGGAGGCTCTGCCTGTCGAATACGCAAGTCAAAGCACAGACGCATGTGCCTTGTTTGAAGGGTTAGAACACACACTCTATGCTGAATATGATCAAGTACAGTGTATCGGCTCATTCTCTTGTACAGGCAATTGAGTACACTAGTACCGCCGATAATGTAGAAACGTCATGTACACATAGATACATGCGGATAACAAGCAGCCGGCCTCTGTGAGAGCCTTCATATACACAACTGCTTCACTATGCACTGAAGTACAAGCCATACATTCATACACATGCGGACAATATTGGCAGCACAATATCCCCTGTACACACGTGCAAGTACTGGTATACTGATAGCACTTGAAGACTGCATTGCTGCCGTGTGGATCCTTTGTGTCAGGTATATAGAAGGGCCCTGTTCTGGCCTTGCATGCCTACATCAATGACACCAGTGAAGCCGACATCTGCAGCAGCGTAGCAACACTGTCTCATCCTTGACTGACGACTGGCATGCGGGCATGCGCAGCACACAATATTATGTAACCATCCCTTGTCACCTAGAGCTCAACGATCTTTTTGATTCGTTTTTCATTATGTCATCTCAGAGCGACATCCTACACGGTGACAGTGAACTGCCGAAGATGCTTTGACGGCAATCGTACCATGATGGTGCCCAAGCCTCGGAAGAATATTCTGTGTCCGCCCTCCCTGTACATGCCTCGTGCGCACGCCACCAATGAGCTGGCTTCTTTTGACCGCCAATCCTGCATAGCCTGCAACATGATGGTGACAGAAACAGATGATGGTGATGCGCGCTTCATCTCAGGGCACAAGTCAGTCTTTATTGAGGATATGACTTTGACGGCAGCTTGTGCATCTTCACACCTGCATGTCATCACGGCAGTGATCACGCCAATGGCATCCCACCATCTCAGTAGCTTGCGCATGCACACTTGCACGCGCTGCAGAACAGCAATGCATCGTTGAATGTGATGATCGCGCCGTAGTGTAGCGTCAGACACATACAGCTATTCGCTCATCTTAACAGACACGGAGTCACTCAACCACATTGCATTCTCATGCAGTGAGCCTAAAACTGCAAGGCCATGCGGGTCGTTGTTGACATGCTGTCAAAGACATGACATGATGCCATCAGGTGACCTTGTACACTCATGCACACTTGTACCTTCCATTTGCTGTAATTGTTGCAATTGTATTGCATTACGTCACTGAAGGTGCTTAACATGTTGCGGTACAGTTGCACACGACCCCAGGCTTAAGCTCAACACACACAACAATGAACGCGTGCGTGCGCACCGTGCAGCATACGCGAAGTTCATGTGGGTGACGTGCCAACCTCACCCTCACCTGTTGCCTGGACTTGATCACATCCAGTGGTGCGATGGCAAACCAACTTGAGCACCCCGCTATGCCTCCAGCAGCAAAGGCAGAAACCCCCTCCTTGGCTCCCTTTTCTTTCAAAAGGGCCTTCACCTGCTCATATACACTAAAGTAGATGCCGTATGCAGGAACTTCTCGCCAAACTGTGGCTGTGCCACCTGCTAGCAAGGACCGCAGGCCCTGTGTGCGCACTAGTTGAGTGGCACAGTCGATGGCCCCTTTGTACTGCAGCTTGCTGCTAGATAAGCTCCCTACTTGCACCTGCAGGATGCCAGCAATCACACCAGCAGGCAAACGACCTTGAGATGCCAAATGATTTGTGCCATGAATCGAGCCATTGTGTAAACTTGAGCAAAGTGCGCACCGCGTCGGCAACACTGATGTGCATTCACATGGTATGCATGTGTCTATGTTTCATGCAACTTAACTGCAAGGAAGGTGCAGGGGCACTTTGTTGAGGTGGTGTACAACACACTTTGAAGTACCACATAACATGTATCGTATATCAGCAGTGGCTTCAACCAAGTCTCAGAGTGCAGCTGTCAGGTTCGTCAGACTTCAGCCCTCACATTCACGCTACAATACGCAGCAATTCTGCGGGCTCGTCTGCATGGTTGCACAGAGATGACACTGCCATACAGAACGTGACTGAAAAAAAGACAATGGCATAGGATCCATGTCATAAGGTTGACGGGTTGGCGTCATGTGCAAATTACCACAGGTGTCAGTCAAGCCAGGCGGAGTATGTGGCTCACAAACTTCAAGCTTGAAAGGAAGTACTTCTATGAAGTGAGGTGCATACATCACAGCGCTCAAATGCTGGCAAAACCCTATCGCATACTCTTAGTTGTATACCAACTCACCAGCATAGATACCCTGCGCAATATGGGCTTGACAACATATGCCTACATGCCTACCCGCCCCCCTGAGCATCATCACAGCAGTGACAGGGTACTTCTTGCGTATGTGTTCACCTGTAACTTTGTCTTGATGTTTTCAGTAGGCAACACCACCACCGTCTGACATGCGCCGGCAAACGCTCCAGCCACAAACACCTCCTGTGTAGTCAATCTCAACTGCGGCTCCCGCCTGTTGAATCCGCGCTGCGGCTCTGGTCTCAAGCCAATCAGCCACTGCACAAAGCACGATAAGAGTAGCAAGACCCAGTGTATACAGGCGCACCAGTGTATACATGTGTATATGCGGCAGCATGCCAGTTTACGGTCGTCATCTGTGATGGCACCATGTAAGAGGATAGCAAGCGTGAAATCAACGCTCAGTGGAGCATGAGGAGGCCTGCCACATATGCTGGTGCAGCGTTGTGGCCCCAAGCGGAACAGGCAGACAGCAGGTCATGTGCCATGCACAATGCACACGTGGTCAGACACACACGACTGACCTTGCTAGCCTGCACGTATGCAGCGAAGGCGATGGCGTTAACTATGGGTGCTGATGCCAGCGGCGGCCCTAGTCCTTTGAACAGGGCGGTGACACCTTCCTTATGGACTGTGTCCCTCAAACAGCGCAGCGGGCCAGAGTATGCGCTGCGAACGACAAATGACGATCATTACTTGTTAGTTGAAACAAGTGTGCAGCACGTGCAGTATGTGAGGTGGCTGTGCAAGTCAACATCAGCATCAGCTGCCAGATGATCCCATAGGAGATTTGCGCGAGTGTCGACGCTGCTGCATGAAAAAGCACGGGAAGAATCTGGCTGTAAGAAAGCGGAACAGCTGCACAAAATACATGGCACCCCACAAGCGTCATGCGCCATGTGATTCCAGCAATGCACACAAAGACTCACTGAGGCACTTACCCGAGTGGAGCTGTCTGTAACCTGACCTTGACTGTGTCAAATGGCTGTTCGTGTACATGCATTCAAAGCCAATGCACCACAAAGACAGCATTGAAAAGTGTCAGATTGAGGTAACAAACTCATCAAGAACCAGATATTGTCCTATGTTGTCAGTAAAAACCACAGCCGCACGCGTGTCAGCAGCACCAGCAGTTTCCGAAGTTAACAGTGGCAGAACATGCAACGAGGGTGCAGAGGGCGAGATTTAATATTATATTTCTCGCCACCATACCTGACCGACTAATATGCCAGCACACCCGGATGTGAGTCCAGCTGCGAACGCCACCCAGCCATCAATCTTCTTGCCATGAGTCTGCAGTTGCGGGCAACCGCAGCAGAGAGTAAACAAAGCGGCACTGCAGCCTGAGCAGCTGATGCTGAACACTAGCAGATGCAATGGCCCAAGCAGCAGCTGACAATGGTGGTGCTGTCTGAAGCTGCTTTGATTGCGTCAGCGCCACAAATATGGTGTGGTGTCTGCTGAAGGGGCACACGTGAACACTCATGGTGTGTAAAGTTGCAATTCCCCATCTTTGTCGGCATTAGACAACAAAGTGAGGGCACGCTGCTCTGAACAACTGCCGAAAGAAATGATAGACAAACGGAGCAGTGACGCGAAAGCCGCACATAGTGCATCGATGGGTCAACACAAGTCACAGTGCGATGCGAAGAAACACCAGATCCTGCAAAGTTCGGGGAGCGATGTGCGCTTGCCATCATCTCTGGCAGCTCACCTCTTGCTCAAGCACAGCACCTTCCACCTCGATGTCCATACTTGCAGGCCAGTGAAATCAGAAGCTGCTTCGCCTGCAGTGACTGACGCTATCACGTCACCCTGATCACACAGCTGAGAGTCTACTCCCAGCAACTCAGGAGGAGAGTCACTCGCATCGAACTTCTACTTGTAGTTTTCCACCCCAGCTAGCCTTGCCCCTTTCCGCCTCCCTCAACCCTCGTAGGACATCGCCCCCTCTTGCCACCATCGCCGACTGTTATGCGTATATCCTGACACCATAGCCCTCTGTGGAGGGGATGCTTGAGTTTGATGAGGGGATGTTTACGTTTTGGTGCATATGTATCATATCAGTCTTACCTTGTCAACACGAACACAGTGAAGAGTAGCACAAGCGAGATGGTCAGCTGCGCGAAGAAAAAGCCAGATTCATGCCAAGCTTGCAATCAGCATCCTTACATAGGTACCTTGAATAAACAATAAACGGTATGTTGAAGTGCTGTTCACATTAGATGACATCACGGCATTCCCCCTCCGAGCTCAGTGCATATATACTGCTCTGCCTTCACAGGTGTCTGATGCACCCTTGTTGTCCATTCAAGGGATTTGTTGAAGGCAGGCGGACGCAGGGCAGGAGCATCTGCAAATTGTCATGTGCTGATCGCAGACAGCGTGTCAGGAATGCTACTGGTTTCCTGAAGGACATTCAGACAGCAGTCAAGGAGGACCGACACAAGCACACAATACATGGGGGCAGCTTGCTGTGCTGGCACATTTAAGCATTGTGGAGAGTGCGCCTGCAAAGTGGACACAAACATTTGACAAAAGGCAACGCAGCCGCATGTGATACAACGAGTATACATATACAATCCACCCAGAGCCGAGCCTCAGACTTTAAGACAAAATTCATGCGGGCTCCAGCCAGGCCATATACCGTGTAACGTGATTGAACTGCAGTGCAGCATGCAGTCGATATGTGTTGCCCCACGTGACAGCTAGTAGCATTCAAATGTGGTGCAGTAGCACGTCTGCATCATTCGTCTCTGGGCATGAGTCCTTGAATGAGTGATGATCTCAGTGGCTTGTACATGGCAGGTAGTGCTTCATGCCCATACTGTACCATCACTGTGTTGGCCATGTGTGCTGCTTGTGTTACCTGCAGTAACAACAAAACAGATGCGTGTCAGAATTGATATATCCACATTATATGCTGCATGAAGAGGTATCCACATTATATGCTGCATGAAGAGGAACATCATCAGACAACAAAAGTGCGACAATGACAATGACCACATAGCAACAAACTGATCACAGCTTCTTCGCCATGGCTGCACAATGGCAGGAGCATCAGATGGCACATGGCCAGCCTTGCCCTGCTCACCTGCCTCTTGTGCTGAGCATGATCAACCCAACATCAATAGCTCATGTCCGGGTGTGTGAGCTGATGGCGAACACAATTAGTGGACTAAAAGGAACGCCAACGCATTGTGCACAAGCACACGCGCCAGTCTTTAAGCAATTCAATACCAAATCAATGCGAATTTACCTGGCAGGGACATCGTGATTGCTCAACGGTAATACATCTGCTGCAGCAATGAATCGTTGAAAGTAAGATCTGTTTCTGAGCTGTGCTTCTTCAACAAACTGCATCCCTACAGAGCTGGTCATGTACCGCGCTGCAACGACCATATCATGTTGTGGGCAGGTTGATTAGGCGCCCGCAAGTGCATGGCTGATTCTCAAATGCCGAACTCTCACGCCGCATGTCGTGAGCGATGGTGATCTTGAGCTGTCCGACACTGATACACACTTCATGAGGTCTCACGTTCTGCACATTGCCCTTGTTTGTCACTCAGTGCACCCGGCTTTGCAGACCTCTTGACACTTGTTGAAGTTGAATTACATGACAGCCTCACCTGCAAAAGCCATCTGAATCCATCAGGCTAGTCGTTTACGGCAATACAATGCACCATTCAGTAAGAGTAGTAACAGGCACTTTATGGGTCAATACATCCACATGCATTATGTACCCTCCATTGGCATATGCATTGCAGATTTGTGACAGTGCGCTCACCTGTGGTAAGTTGCGCAGGTAGAATCCGCACAGCTGCTGCAGCCGTTCCACCTCCCCAGCCAGCGGCTCCTTCCCCCTCTCATTGAGCTGAGCATAGTGCTGCAGCATGCGCTCCAGTGTCTCCTGATATGTGCCCCAGAACTGCAGCAGATCAGTGGCTGCCAGCGACAACGCGTCCACAGTGACGTCATTGTGCAATGCGCTGTTGCTGTCTATTACAGCTAGGCCATCACTGCCCGCTTTTGCTGTCAGTGATGCCAGTCCCTCGCCATCGCTATCACCAGCATCGCCATCCAAAGCAGCGGCGGCAGCGGTGCCAGATGCCTCGAAGAGCGCACAGACTGCCAGAGCGTGTGTGAGGACACGCTGAGCACGCTCCAATACCACCAACGCGTGTTCGTCGCAGGTGCTGCCCAATTGCAACTTCAATTCCCTCACGTCAGGTGAAAATAGTTGAACTCTGCTCAACACCAGCTCCGCGTAGGCAGTCACGAGAGGCTCATATGTGGCGTCTTTCACTGAGCTGGATATTGCTCGCAGGCTGAAGGGCTTCCTGCTGCTGCTGGGGCGCCGTGGGTCCGGTTGTCGCTTGACCACTGCTAAGGTTTTGCTGAGGTAGAGCCAGCTCTCTTGCGTTGTCTCGCGTGCCAGTCTGCAGGCATGCAAGCAGAAGCATTGTGTTGCATTGGCATGCAAGCAGCGTCAGAGAAAGTCTGGCGAACCAGCTGGTGTGGGTGCTGGCGAAAGAGTTCATGTGCACATCAATTGGTCGAGCATCATTGTGCAACGGAGGTGAGCACAATATCCAGGGCTCAGAGCGCGCTGCATAGGGTTTACGCTGAACAAGCAGTGATCGATCTCATGCGCAAAAAGGAAGAAGTCAAGCTCACATGATCATGCTAAGATGCTCGAAAGCATACTTCTATTCTACATGTACAGTATACTTTCTATACATGAGAGGGGGAACACGTGGCCAATCAAAGGGTTGGTCGTGCGTCAAACATCACCGCAACAAATCAGTTTTGCAACTGCTGCTGTAATTTACTAATGAAACTGAACGCTTTCAAATGATGTCCAGTGGCTATCCACCATTGTTTCTACTGCATGCGTTGCACCGATCATTCTGACTTGCCTGTGTAGCAAGTAGAGCGCCTTTGCTGTAACGCGCCAGTCACCATCAGTGATGCGACGCCACAGCTTCAGCAACAACATCCAGTACGGCCGATCCGTCTGCTGCGCAGCGGGAACTCCGCTTTGCATGTGCGCCGGGAAATACTTGGAGCAGCCCAGCATGAAGTCCACGTGCTTGCGTTTAGCGGGGTCGTCGTTGGGCCTGGTTGCCTTGCTTACTGTTCTCTCCATGTCGCTGCTGATTGCGCTCCTGACCTCGCTCAGCAGCCTCTTAGTCCCCTGAATAGCCCCAGCTCTCTGCGCCTGCAATTTTGCTTTGGCCTGGCCGAGTTTGTGTGCGACATTTCTTATGCCAGACGCCCCCCCCTTGCGGCGGCCCACGCGCGCCTGCCTGGCTGTAGCCGTCATGTCGAAGCTATCAGACTCGTCCGAGAACGCGTCATACTCCTCCTCTTCACCAAAACTGAACGCAGCACCACCGTCTGCCAGTTCCGAGTCGCTGCCAGGTGGCTTACGAGCCTGATCGCTGTTTCTCAAGTTGCTGATCGCCTTGTGCCGTGCTCGATGTGATTTCTTCGCATCGCACTCAGGATATGCGATCAAAATGGCCACAAGCACAGCCAAGGCTCGCCGCCACAGCATCGCTCCGTGTTGTCAAAGACTTCGCGGATGAGTTGAAGTTGAGGATGCAAACTTCACCAACAAGTTTGAAGTTGAGGATGCCAACCTCATGACCAAGGTTGACACCCTTCCCACCAGCAACTAATGATAATAGTTTTTTCAACACGATCACCACGATGACCATGGTGTGGTGGCCATGGTCAGCATGAGCAGCACAATCAGCATGGTCAAGGTGAAGAATAATTGATTTGAGCTTCATGCTGCACTATGAATCAGCATCAATTGGCTGGCGACCTAAAAACCGCACATGTGTGCCAATGGTCAGTGAGCTGACGGTCCTGGTGAGCATGATGGGCATGGTTCGCAGACATGCACTTGTGACAAGTTGTGAGCATGTTGAGCACGGTCAGCATTGTGGCACATTGGGCTGGTCAGCATGGTGAGCTTCGAGGGCATGATGCGCACAATGGAACACAAATCAGCAAACAGAGCAGCGCACCAAGCTGAGCATTGCGATCAGCGGGGTTGAGTTCAAGCAATGGACACCAACTGTGCATGAATTGGCCTGATTATGACATCAGCATATAGTGTAGTCGACATTCTTTGACACTTTCGCCGGACCTGCTTCCATGAGGTGCGACCAAGGCAGGCATAACTGCTATCAGCATGCATCGTTGGCAGCAAATGCAGCACGAGAGTAAGCGATTATTGCTCCACACGTTCATTGTAGAAGTGGTTGCCAACACATCCGCTGTAAGGATCTCTTGACAAACCCTGTAGGCATGCTCTATAATCATTCACGGTACTTGGTTGTATGAGTGCGTGCTCGTGCCGTGCCCTGGCATCCATTCCATATCAGACCTCCTCAGCTCTTGTCCTGTAAAGCAAAAATGGGCTGGTCATCTCCCATACCAGCATCACACACACCTTCCACTGTTTTGAGCGCCCCCTAAACCCCCCTGTCCCCAGCCTTATCACCCCACTGTAAGCCCTCTAAAGGTTGTGAGTTGCCTCCAGCGCAAACTCAATGGGGTCAATGATCTTGCAGTGCGCGGGATCTGTGCATGCCCTGACTTCGGGGATCTCACTGAACTCTACCCAGCGGTTCTGCTCCGCAGACATCCCGGCAGCAACGGACATGATGAGGGCCATCAGGCCGTCTTCGCCGCTGCATGGAGAGGGCAGATCCTCCACAAGTGCCTTGCAGAAGGCCAGAGTCTCCTGTATGTATGCCTCCTTGTAGCGGCTCATGAAGAAGTCAAAGGGCATGTCGGCGTTGCCCGTGAAGTCCTTCAGGTACAATCGCGCCGTGTTGGGGTACCTGAGATACCAGGAGTACAAGTCGGTGAGAATTGGAGTGCGCCAGGTTGCTCATACTCTCATCAGGCTAACCCGAAATGTATACCTTGACCCAATGGGAAAAAACACACAAAAGATGAGATTCAAATCACTACAAGATGCACATTCAAGACAACCAACTTGCAAACTGCGTGAGAGTTGATGCCAACGCCTGTGGAGATAGAGCAGCTCTGACTCTGCCAATCACGCAGGTACGCATCAATGTCGCCATGCCTGTCATCCGAAGCACATACACGTTGCATGTCTCAGTACATTTTCTATTTGTTGTTGAGCTGACTTTCACTGTGTTTGCCGCCGACCAATGCTTGTAGCTGCTGCATGAGCACGACTGGCTGTGTTTGTCCACATTGTGTTGTCCAGCGCATGGTTCTCTTGAAAAATTAACAAGTGCGCAAGGTATGCACACGTGGAACGACTGTTTCATACAGTCTTCAATCACCTGTCATGAGTAGTCTACATGGTACCCCTGTCATCACTTACATGTTGTCGGTGAGGATCATGCCCTTAGTGCCCAATGCCTCAGCGCGCTGGTCGTAGCCGTATGGCGCCTGCCTGCACACGTCAATGGTGGCAGTCCTGCCCCCCTCATACTCCACAATAATGGTGGCTGTGTCGTATGCCTCCGGGCCCGGCAGCGTCTTGATGCTCTTGTCAATGTGGCATGAGCCCACCGCCAGAATTTTCTGGGTGGCACAGAGAAAGAGGACATCGCAAAACGTGTGAGCCCCTTTGCTGGGCTTTGCAGATGTGTACATTTGGGAATACCACAATGATGTTCAGTGATAATGGCAATGCCGATCAACGAATCTGCACAGCCGCACATGTTGCGCACCAACTGCTGCTGGACAACACATCGGTTCACCCCGCATGTATGTATGCACGGGCCAGCCCAACCTACACACCCCACGCATCAGGGATGCTGGGACCACTCACGCAGCCAAGGGCGGAAAAGTCACATGTACACCTTGCCATAGGTGGACTAGGCCCTGTTATGGTAGCAATCATGCTACAAGACATAATAGCAATCCTGCTGCAAGACATCACGTCACTGCTCATCACTGCTTGACAGGGTGGCAACAGCGCACTGTGGTGCAGTAAATGTCAGCAATATATGATAGTTTGAAACATACCGCACGTCTACAGCAGCCGCTGACAGTTGTGTCATGAGTTGTAGAGCTACAAGGCTGGATCGTGAAGATTGTTCTGCTTTGCTATTTGCAGCAGTTGCCATGCAGCAGCAATTACGGCACGCAGCCCACACACTTTTGACATGAAACAACAGGGTCACACCTGCGCTGCCAACTAGCACTGCGCAATTAGCGCTTGCAGGTAAATGCAGACCAATGCCAGTACCCACCCAATACCCACACAAACATTGACGTGTCTATCGACTGTCTTGTACACACGCGCTACCGACGCATGCCAGTGGAAGACCAGCTCTCAACATGACTCATGCGGCTTGTTCAAGGCTCGCCACCAATGCATGCCAGTAAATTCCATGTACACACTTAAATTCCGGCACTACACGCTACACACATCAAGTCATGCACTGTGTTGCTCTTCTTACCTTGGGCTCGCTGCCCATGAGGAAGCGAGACATGTCCAAGTCGTGCACCGCCATGTCACAGAAGATGCCGCCGCCGCCCTTCACATACCTGGGGCATGGTACCAGTACATCAGTCATGTCCTCAGGTCAGTACACATGCGTTATCGTTTGTGTTGTGACACAGAAAGGAGTCACAGGAGACAGTGTAGGGGATGCGCATACATAGTGTGATGATATCCTTGTTACCTAGAGCTCTACGATCTTCTGATGCCTTTTCATATCCAAAGAGCACTGAGTATGTGTAGCGGACTGCATCATTGTAATGCATGCTTGGCGAGGCAAAGCGGTGGCAGTTGCAGTTGTCTGAAAGACCTCTTGCTGAGTAACTGATGCACCATGACACAAAATCGGGGCAAAGGCATCTGTAACTTGAACTTTGCGCACAGCCTGTTCACGCGACTGTGCGGTGGCAGTAGAAGTTGTCTGAAAGACCTCTTGGTGTTGCACAGCAACAGTAACTCATGCGCAATGACACAAAATCAGGGGCCAAGGCATCTGTAATTTGAACTTTGCGCACAGCCTGTTCACGACTGTACGAGGGAGGTACTCAAACCCATCATGCACATGCAATGCGGGGTGACGACGTGCAGCATGCACGTATCAATGTATTCCACACGATGTGCCAATCAACTGTGATAGTACTCACTGGAATGGTGGTGGCGACGGGTCCCTTGAGCACAGCTTGACCTGCACCAGCTCCCCAACCTCTCCCGCCTCAATGGCCTGCCTAACGCGTGCAAAGTTGGGGTCGAAACGCCGCTGCAGCGCAGTCATGAGCTTGACATTGGCGGCCGCACAGGCGTTGATGGCCTCAATAGTCTCCGCCATGTCTGTTGCGATGGGCTTCTCGCAGAAGACGTGCTTGCCGGCCTTGGCACACGCCTGCATAGCATACGTCAAGACAAGATTTGCATGGTGATGGTGCTTGTATGGTGCTGTATGGGTATGTGTGGTGGTGATGATGATCAGTACAGACTCACTCCAATGTGAGGGCAATGCAGAAAGAGCACTGCAATGAATGGTATGTCGTGTCGTGAGCTGTACAGCTTGCACTGGTACTGGCATGGATGAATATTGCGAATTAAGGACATCGGGTCATGCCCTTCCTTGCCTGTCGCTGGTTGATTGAGCAATGCATCAAAGGGTCGCGCACGCATCAGTAGATATCAAGGGAACTGATTAACAACCCCGACAGAGTGAGACAGGCACACAAGGTCACCTACATTAGCGCACATCGTTTTCACATCGAATTTCTTTCAATGGATGAGTCTGCTATAACCAGCGCCAACAGCTGCACGGATTCAGTACTAACTTGTCAACAAATGTCATCTGGCGTGTGATCATGGCCGCACCTTGATCTGGTCAGCGTGGAAGGAAGAGGGCGAACAGATCCAGACTGCATCAACATCAGGATGGTTGATTACGTCGTCCGCATTGGCAGTCCATTCTGGCACGTTGTACTTCTCAGCCGCTGCTTGGGCCTTTGATACGGTGGGGTTGGAGATAATGATTGGCTTGGCATCCGCACAGCTTGCGAGAGCTTCCAGATGCACAATTCCAATGCGGCCCGCTCCAATGACACCAACGTTGATGACCTTCATGGAAGTTTCAACCCTGCAGTGGTGCAGTTCCATTGACAGGCAGTTGGTTCAGAATGCAGTGATTGTGCTGGCTGTCTGTGATTGTTGCTGTTGTACCACGAGAGGGCAAATTGATGTGTCAGGTGCTCCAATGCGGCAGCGCAGAAACGCACAGTTTTGTCTGCACAGCAATGATGCTTATAGCAGGTGAGTGTCTCCCAACGCTGTGTGCCTGTCGAGCCTTGAAGCTGTCCAAAGCTGCTGCATCAGTGAGCGCTGACAGATGATACAGTTGACTTCCATCAAATTCTGACTCTGTGTTGATGTATCACTCTTCAATGACAGTTGGTTGCAAGAAAAAACAGTGTATTTGTTGCTGTATGAGTGTTGTTAGAACACAGAGCGCAACCGCTTGTCGAGATGCGCAAAAATGCACAAAGAAGACGTGCTTATGCACTTGGCTTGCAAGTCAAAACATCCATGCTGAAAGCAACTGGTAGCATGCGTTCACGGCCTTCACAAGCAGCTGAGAAGTAGAAAGTAAACATGAAACGCAGCAGAGCTGCGTGCGATCAAGCCAGAATACCTACAGCTCAGAGAAGCAATCAGGGGTACCGCGCTCGTCCATGCTGGCGTGACACCCCTGCAAGTTTATTCAGTGTAGCGTGCACATCAACCAGCTCGCACACTCGCTTACTCATTGCTACAGTCACAGCGAAACATGCCTCACACCAACAACGCACCTCGCTGAAGTGGCACGTGCGAGGACGGCACTCCTGGATCGGCTGTAGCTCTGGACCCGCGCAGGCATGTGGGGCACAAAGGCATCGCCTCCCACCAGCAGGGCAGCCAGAGCTGCCAGCGTCCAGAACATGGCGTCCACAGCGAGATGCAATGCACTTTTTAAAATTTTCAGCAGGACTCGAATACTCACTCGGATTGGCGTCTTCTTCAACTCCAAGTCCTTTATCCTCGAAGTGATAAAAGAAAAATTCATTTGAGTTTGTTGTTGGCGCGCCAGCAATTGATCATGACCCTGGGGGCTGATGGTTCCAGCGAGGTCTGTGCACGTGAATGACGATGCAACAATTTCAACAATCAGTCACTTTGGTGGCCTCATGCTGATGGTGCCACAACTGCCTTGCCATGAGCATGAGCCGCATGCCGTTACATAATGAATTCACTCACTACTTTAACGGCCTTGAGACGTACTGCCATTCCATGCTGGGTGATCAGGTTTAGAGAGTGTCGATTCTGCAGAGCTAGCCAGATCTGATTGACTGTACTGAATGACCAGTCAGTCGACGGTCAACAGAAACCCATGCAAAATTCACAAACAACACCGAAATGCTCCATGGAAAGCCAGACAAATGCAGTTATCATATATGCTATTCATTATGCAACGCCTGTGGATGGTGTTGAACATGTTCAGAGGCCTCCACGACATCCTTCAGACCTCGCAACAGCACCAGATCTGCTACTGGCCCTAGAATGGAGTCACGGCTGTGCCGCCGTGCATGCAACAATCTATGTTGCTGCTCACTACTACTGCCGCTGCCGCAGCAGCTACTGCCAGCGTCTGTGCCCTGATCTAATGTACGTACGCTGGACATGGGCGACAACAAGTCACTCGGACTGCTACATTCACTGGGCGGTGCTGTGCCCGTAGATTCCCCTGCCTCCAATAACACAAGCGCTTTGTCGGCAGTGCCAGCGGCATCAGAGTCACGACGCTTCAGGGGCTCGATGCCCCCTGCCAAAAGCTCCACCCCCTCCTCCCCCTTGACCCCCCCCCCGTGTCGGTTCTCTCTACGGTTGCTCAGCGATTTGCCCAGCAGACCACACATGAACAGGCAGGCGCCCACGGCGTGGCGCCCCGTAAATGGCTTGGGAAAGAGCGCAAACGACAGGACCAAGTTGAGCGCCTTGCGTGATGCGCTGGTCAGAGTTGACGTCAGCGCCCCATAGCCCTTGGTCACCGCGGTTGTGCACGTTGCCCCAAAGTACCCTGCTGCCGCGTAGAGAGCGATGATGGGGACGCTGCGGAAGCCGCCCTCTGCTGTTATGAAGCGCATGCCTACAACTAAGTCGCCGCTGATGGCTGCACTGGCTGCTTGGTAGAGGGCCGCCCCGGAGTAGGTAAAGAAGATGACCTGAGAGGCATCATTTACATGGAGGGGGGTGGAGACAGGCAAGTGAGGAATGAGCAACGCTTGGTTCAGAGGGCCTTCAACTCAATATTGTTGCCGATGTAGGTAAAGGATGTCCAATCTGTGCATGCAGACGACTTTCAAGCGGGTGCTCAGCCTGCTCATCAAAGACAGGCACGGCACCAGCTGGCTGCTACGTCACCAGTTCCATCTATGCATGGTAACTTGTATTGAGATGACAGCGCACAGCAGCAAGGGAATGCTCGCATCGGCATCTGATGCTGTGCATCATGTGTGGCGTGCATGTCCTGAAGTACTGTAGAAGAAGGGAAGGGCTCAGATGACCGGTCTCAGCGATTTATTGAAAAGAAACACATATGCTCATGAAGCCACCAGTATATGTAGTGTATGAGGTGGAGATACAGCCTGTCACCGTTGGACATTGCCGGGACAACTCGTGCTGCAACACATCTGCTGCTGGTTGTTGGCATGGGAGCGAGTGACTGCCGCTGCTGTCGGTCATTGTTGGGCGTTATTTGAGCCGACAACAGCTCACCCTTTCTGTCCGCAATGCCACCAATGCAGCACTGTGCTGGTGATAGCACCATTGTCAGCCCCAAACGTCAGTTTATGAACAACATGAATGGCAAAGTTCACTAAAAGACATGCCACTGATGAAAACGAATCAAACGATCGTAGAGCTCCACATGCCACTGATACTGCCAAGCTCACCTCCTCTGGTGTCGCGTCGTATCGCGCCAGCAGCACCTCCGCCAAGTTGGAGTAGCAGCAGTCCATGAAAACACACCCCACCATTAAAAAAACGCCCACGTAGTTGAACATGGCTGGCGACGATGCGTCCGCCTGTAAGAATAAACCCAAACCCACTACCATCGTGCCGACACACAGATATGAACGCGTCTTATACTGCTTCCCCAGAAAGAAAGCGCCCCACAGCATCATTGGCACAGCCTGCAAGGCGCACGACAGGATGGGCACAATTAGAAGGAGCCAGCGGACATGATATGAATTGCAGGTTGAATGATGGGTTTACAATGTGGCAGCAACAGCGACATGCTTTCGCCTACAGATGTAGCAGCAAAGCCGACCAGGCATGTGAAACACCAAGCAGCATTATTGACCACCTGGCGGTACGGCACTGTGCAAACCAGAATTTGTGAATTGTTGCAGCGACAGTGAAGGTCGTACCTTGGTGCTCTTGAAGAGCGTCTTCGTTGCATAGTTGAGGTACATCATCCCACAGTTGCCAAGCACCATGGAGCTGCCTTGTGCAAGCGCCAGCAACATGTACGAGCGCAACGGTATGCGCCTGATGTGTGCTTCCCCGAGATACATTCTCTGTAGCTTGGCATACAGAGCAAACGACGAGGTCTGCAGCCAGCCAGAGGTGCAAACAGCAGTGGTGCAAGAGTGGTGGTAAGCACGGAGCAGTTCTGCTGAGCGCGGCGTTCAACTGGCATTCTGGAAGGTGAATGTGAGTGGCAGGCGACGACATCTCATCAGCCACAAGCTGTCGTAAGCATGTCGAGAGCGCAGCTGACTTTCGACAAGTACTGACCTGAAGAAGTGACATGAACAGCCCAAGCCGTCGCTTGAAAACATGGACCACCAGATACTCCTGGAGGCAGCCATAAAGAAGGTTGAAGCCTATAGCCGCTGCCACGAGCAGGGCGAAGGCTACATATGGCGACAAGTGCGACACATTGATGCAGCCCAAAACTCGTGCGGAACCAGGAGCCTTGTGTTGCTCGTCGACCTCTCGTGCAGCTGCTGGCGTGTGATGCTGATCTCCAGCTTTCATCACACAGCTGCTGCGGCTGGTGCTGCTAACGCGCGCCGCCAGCCAGGCAGAGGGCGACTACTACTGTTCAACAGATGCGCGTAAAGTACGAAGGGATGTGATTGCCCCCCGCCGTGCCAGTGCCGGCTATAACGCTCGAGGCAGGTAGCGGGGGCGCTCGATTTCAGTTTCCCCTTGTCGCCTGGTTCAGTGGAGCGTCGGTGAGAGCGTCTCCGGCTGAGAATGTGCGCCGCCTTCAGCTTGACCTCGGTGAGATTGGGGAATAACCCCCGTTCGCAATTTCTGAACCTGTTGGGAAGCTCTGCACCTGAGCAGTGGCACATGACACATGCCATGATGACGTCAACGCGCCAGATATCATTGACCAGCAGCACAACATAGCTGACAGTGTGAGAGCCAACAATCATCTGGTAGGCACACAAAAATACGATATTTAGAGCTCTCATGTCTACGTTGGACTATGTGCTGCACATGTGCTGCACACAGCCGCATGTCACCATCCTGTACACTGTGGCTACTCCGCCATCATCTGCGTGCCGCCTAGCGCCTCTTGAAGTGATGCCTCTTCAGCTTGTAGCTGGCGCACCCTTGCCTCTGCTGCTGCCACCTCTTGCAAGGCCTCCTGCAAAACGACAGACATTGTGCCAAGGTACAGCAGTGTGAAAATTCACATTTACATGCTGACTGTGTGGTACATGCAGGTCATGCTTGCCTGCCATACGCTGAGCATTTCGCAATGAAACCGCAGAGTGTTCTGTTTATGTACACACTCAAGTACATGCGCATGTGCTCACATTTGATGGCATGGGGGTTGTACCTGACTGAACCGCTGATTCAGGTGTGCATCAGCAACTTCAAGGCGATCTGTTTCAACGCATGGAGAGTGTTTTAACGCATGGAGAGTCAAAATTGACTGAATTGTCAACTCATCAGGCGAGTGGCACCAAGCAAGGAGTGCTTTCAACCAACAAGCTGCTAATGACCAACTGCCCGTGAGCTCACGCACGCAAGCCAGCACTAGCAGGTTGCTACATGTGTGAACTTTCGGGTTGTAGTTTCCTCCAATATGTGTTGCACTTGAGCCTTCACATCACATGACAGAGTATTCATGCATTCGTGCCACAATTGCGCCAGCTGCGTGTGATCAGTGGTGCTTGCACCACAAGACAAGTTCGCTTTAGTTGAGGGCAACACATGAGCTGGAGCATTGCATTGACTGCATGTTGCATGTGGTCACCTGTAAGCTGGTCATGGTGGCCTTGAAAAGGTCCTCCTGCTGCACCAGATGCGGCGGCATATCACCGCTGTAAGCGTCCGTCAGGCCGCACTCCTTAGCCTTGCTGACAAGATCCGGCGGTAGCGGCGTGGGATAGAATCTACCAAAGTCTGTTGCCGAGTCGTGCAGTAGGTTGCGCACTCGGCACGGTAGCGGTTTGAGCTTCCCAGATAGGTCCTCCGCAAGGCAGTAGTACTTGAATGACTGTGTGTTGCTCCCTGGCGCTATTGTGATGGTCAAGAGCAGCAGCACAAATGAGTGCGGCACACCCGGCAGTGCGCGCATGTTCCTGTAGACCTCCAATTCCCGCAGGGATGGGCGCATACCGCCTCCTCTCCTCACCACAAAGAACCCAGCCCAGCGCTGCATCAAAGGAACAACATGAGGTTTTACTGAGCAGCCGTAATAACATTCAAGGAGGCCATGCACATGCCCTGTGCTGCGTCAACAGCATCACAATACAACGCAATGGCGTACAGCTGCTGCTAGCACCATCAGCCTGGTGCAAAAGTCTGCAATGAAGCATTATATTTCAAATCACTGGATGACAGCATGAAGCATACTTCATGCAGCTTATTATTTGCGGAGATCGAGGGTGATGTGCTATGCGCAGATTGCAAGTATCCACACTGACATTGTAATGTGGCTGATCCTTCAAAGCAGCCGGTGCTGGAGATTGCAGCTGAGATGCAAACCACGACCTCAGAAGAGTATACCACCCAGACACGTTGTCTTGCAACGCACCTCCGATGGTACTTCCAGCTGCTTGGTGGCTCCCTTGAGCTTCTCCTGTGCGACACCTCCGAGACCATCATAGAAGCTGCAGCGCCCCCCAGTAGTTATGAACTGTTGCAGCACCAGCTCGTGCTGAGCTTTCGTCTCTGCCTCGTGATTGTCTGCCGTCGAGCTGACCATCCGCCTCGTGCACGACCCCACGAGCAGCCCTTCTTTGTACGACAAGCACGGACAGCGAGGAGTCGCTGCAGCTCCTGCCTCGTGGAATAGGGACACTAGCAGCGGGCCAGGAAATGACACTGCGTCCACGTCAAAAGCCTGCGCCATAGCTGGAAACTGCTGGCGTATTTGGCGCTCAGGCGAAACATCAAGTTTCATTTCTTCTTCAACTCGTGATCATCAAGTTGAACATCGAGCTTGAACTGAAAAGCGCTTGGAGTATCGGGTGCGGTGGTAGCGACCATCGTGGTGGTGCTTCGCCTAGCAGCACAGTAAGCCGTCGTGCCCGCAGGTGCCAGGTCAGCCGAGTAGCTGCCATGTTCGCCAGCTTGCGCCACGGTAGTGGAATGCTGATGCCTCGAGCGCGGTCCAGGCTGTGCTGCTGCAGTCAGCGCAGGCGTCATAACAGTGGTGCACTACTACAGAAAGTGCTGATCGCCAATCGTGGGGAGATAGCCTGCCGGGTGATCAAAACCGCGAAGTCGATGGGCGTCGAGACTGTCGCTGTTTACAGCGAGCAGGACGCTGATGCCATGCACGTTGCCATGGCAGACGAGGCTTACGCCATTGGGCCGGCGCCTGCATCGGAGAGCTACCTCAGGGGCGAAGTAATCTTGGGAGTGGCTAAGCGCAGCGGAGCTCAGGCCATTCACCCTGGGTAAGCGCAACTTCGGTAACATTCTTAGCATCAAGAGTCCCTGTCATGTCGATCTGCTGTACGACCACCTTGTCTCAACAGTCACACTGACAGTCACAGCTGCTTAGCAACCGAGTACGCTTCTTCATTCAAGTACGGTGCCGCAATCAAGACTGCTCGAGTGGGGTCCCCGATAGGCTACTTGCTGCATCTGGCACTGACATACATTTGCTTGCGACACCCAGCCATATTCGAGACCAGAGCTGTTGTTGGTTACTGTAATATCTGTGTAAGAGAGGAATGGCGATGCCATGAACGAAAGCTGTATCCTAAGGCTTTGTGCTAATGGGCGTGTGCCTGCCCAACCCTGATGCAGTACCAACCAATTGTCTGCGCTGAAGCATTCATGTTTGTCACTTTTTGGCAGTACAGCTTTTCAGTGCTGCACTGCCATCAACAAGGCTATGCTGCACTTGTGTGCCACTGTTAGCTGATGAGTGTCATTGTAAGATGCCAAGAGAACGGTAATCACATGCACAGCTCACATGTACGTGTCATGACGTTTGTCCTGCTGCAAATAGGTACGGTTTCTTGAGCGAAAATGCAAACTTCGCACAGGCCTGCGCGGACGCTGGCATCACCTTTGTCGGCCCCCCTGCCTCTGCCATCCTATCCATGGGCTCTAAGAGCATGGCGAAAACCATCATGTCAGCGGCAGGCGTGCCGGTCACTCCCGGGTACCACGGCGAAGACCAATCTCCTGAGCGACTACTACAGGAAGCTAATGCCATTGGGTATCCAGTGCTGATCAAGGCGGTGATGGGGGGTGGGGGGAAGGGGATGCGCATTGTGCATACGCACAAGGACTTCCTAGGGGCGCTGGAGGCGTGCCAGAGAGAGTCTGCCAAGTCATTTGGTGACGCGCGCGTGCTGCTGGAGAAGTTCATCGCGGAGTCCCGCCATGTTGAAGTTCAGGTCTTTGCAGACACGCTGGGCAACGTCGTCTACCTGTCAGAGCGGGACTGTTCCGTTCAGCGCAGGCACCAGAAAGTTCTTGAGGAGGCGCCGGCGCCGCACCTTTCCCAGGAAGTGAGAACGGGCCTGGGTGAGGCGGCGGTGAGGGCGGCACGTGCTGTTGGCTATGTGGGGGCGGGGACGGTGGAATTTCTGATGGATGCGGCCACGCAGGAGTTCTTCTTCTGCGAGATGAACACTCGGTTGCAGGTGAGGAGTTGTACACCTCTGGAAACTTTTCAACCTCAACACCTCAAGTGTGCGCTCGGGTGTTCTGTTGTTAAATCCACCTGGTCTGCGTGTTCGAGCAATATTGTGCTTCGGGAGCAGCAGCAGCCGCCATACAAGTATGGTTGACTGTGGCAGATATGAGTCATGGTATAGAGGTGTATGCTAACGCTGCATGCGTTGTGAAGGAACAGCACTGTATCAGCTTGAATGTTGCAAAAACACGGATGAACTTGAAGTACTGATTGGCCCAAGCTCAAAAAGTTTGAGTGCGCTTGTCCAGCATATGAGTTGTGCTGATATATCACTACGGGCTTGTACAGCGTAACACTTGGTCAGCGGCGACTGCTGTTGAACGACGTCCTCTGTCCCAGCAAATGGCCTTGGGCATATTCAGACATGGCTCAGCACTGTACCTTCACCTTCACTTTACCTCTACCCACACAGGTGGAGCATCCTGTGACTGAGATGGTCATGGGGCAGGACCTAGTAGAGTGGCAGCTGCGTGTGGCATCAGGACAGCCGCTGCCCGTCATTGACCAGTCACTCCTGCAGCCTCTGGGCCATGCCATTGAGGCACGTGTGTATGCTGAGAACACGTCCAAGGGGCTCTTCCTGCCTGCCACTGGCACGCTCACGCGCATGCGCCCACCTGCACAGGGAGGCAACTCCAGGTGATATACACAGATACTAATGTACATACGCAAAAGTTATACACTTCAGTGATTTGCGATACGACATGTGCAAGTCATTGGGATGTCGGCACAGACATGCTTACAATTAGCATACTAGGCTGTACTGGCAATACATGTACGTTATTGCCTGAGGAGTCTTTTGGGATGTAAGGCTGCCATAGCAATGCTGTTGATGCCACAGCAAGTACGTGTTGCTTTGTGTTCTGCGTCCATGTGCTGGGCTCCCGGTGCCTGGTCCGTGCAACAGGTGCTTCTTACAGGACATACCATGACCACATCAACCCAATGAACAGTGACTTGCTTTGCGATCAATGCGAAATGTCGAAACAGATAGCTTTGTGCTGATCATAGTCGTCTTGCTGCATCTGCTGTGACCGTGCTTGCGAAATGCAAGTTGGCAAAACGGTGGTGCAAGTGCTGGTGTGTTGCGATCGATGCTTTTTACGGTCACAACACACGGAATGAATGCGAGCAATCTGTCAGATCTGTGTACAGTATGCAGAATGCAGAATCAGCACAAGTAAGACCATGTTTTGCCAGCTGCTCAACCGCACGCGGTGCAATCTCACCTTTGCCTTTGAAGCGCCACAGCCGGCAAATGCAGGTTGCAGTGTACATGTCCCTCATGCACCTTCACCTTCACCTTCCTGGTCCATGTCAGCCTGCACCAATGCCGTCACGACTTGGCAGCCAGTGCTTGTCACAGCGTTTATGTCATGGTCATCATAACACTGTGTGCCTCTATGGGCAACATGCATGGTTGTTTACGACATGAATAAGGTACACAATGAGGCTCATGCAAGTAGAAAGGCTCAACACAGTGGGTGATACTACACATCATGCCGCATCGCACATGGATGATGATCAAGCATGTGTGCAACATGCCCACCCTCACTCACACCATGTCTTGCCATCATGTTTCTCCCGCTTGGCTGCTGCCCAGGGGCATGGTGCGCGTGGACACCGGGGTGCGCGAAGGCGACACCGTCAGCATGCACTACGACCCCATGATCGCCAAGCTGCTCGCGTGGGGCGAGACTCGCGAGGCAGCCCTCACGCGCCTGGCATCAGCGCTGCGCGAGTATCAGGTGCTGGGCGTACCTACCAACCTGGAGTTTGCTGAGCGCTGCGTGCGCCATCCCGCATTTGTGGCCGGCGGCGTCACCACCAAGTTTCTGGAGACGTACGGTGCGCAGCTGGCGCAGTTCACCGCCGCAGCGCCGCCGCCGCATGCAGTTGCGCTGGGGGCACTGGCACTCATGCTCAAGCGCGAGGGCCGCATTGTTGCCGCTGCGCACAGCGGCGGCAGCGGCGGCAGCGGCGGCGGCGGCGGCGGCAGTGGCGCGCGGGGCGGGCCGTGGTCTGCTGCTGCGGGGCCTTGGCGTGTGAGCTCACACGGCATGCGGCGCTGCGCGCTGCGTCTGTCGGCCAGCACCGACGAAGAGGGCGGCAAAGCCACAGAGGTGTCGGTTGACTGCGCTGCTGACGGCAGCTATGTGGTAGCCGGTGTGCCGGTATCCGGGACGCTGACGGCAGATGGTGCACTGGCTGCAACTGTTGAGGGGCACCGCTACCACTGCTCAGCAGCTGTGTCAGAGGGTGGCTTCGGCGGTGCGGCGAGTGTTACGCTGTGGCACCCCAGTGGGCCAGTTGAAGGCGACAGCCAGTGGCGCCCCCGCTATGATCTCAAGGTGCCTGCGCGTGCATCTGCGGGGGCGCGGGCAGGAGGGACGTCCGGCGCTATGGGCGTGCTCAAAGCGCCCATGCCAGGTACGGTAATGAGATTATGCTTGCTGTGTGTTCATGAACGACAAGTGCATTAAGTCAAACCAACTTCTGGTAGGCGCAGTTGCTTTCATCTTATAGTCCTCGTAGCACCCTCTGGTGTCTGGTCCTGAAGACATTGCATGCACTTTGGGTATTTGTGAGTACCACAGGTAATGTCATGTACTACCGCCTAGCTTTCATGCACACAGAGAAGCGTGTCTACTTGAGTGGGGGATCAGGACTACGATAGCATGATAAAACCAATTAACATGCTGGTTGCATTGCCAGGCTGCTTTGTGGCTCAGGTTCCACATATAGTGTGGATGCTACTTGGAGTTACCATAATGCAAACGCAGGCTTGTGCGCATATTGAGCCACTTTATACATACCAGTTGAAGGCACTTGTATGCAAGATGATGATTGTGTCCACCTACCGTGCAAGATTTGTGCTTGAAGTACATCTTTGTGTGTAGGTTTGCAGATATGACCGCACACTTGAAGCCATCTTGACCATTGTGCACAACCTGGTATTGCATTAATAGCTCCAGCTACATGTTTATGGCCGGCAGGGCTTGCACAGCACATCTGCTAACTTCCGCAGCACACTTGAAGTACCATGATGTGTACTCGTGCACACACAGCTCAGTATCTCACCATGTTGTATGCCTCCAATCACGTGTCTCACAGGCAAGGTCATACGCGTAATGGCCAAGCTGGGTGCGGCTGTCACGGCAGGCCAGGCCCTGGTGATTATGGAGGCCATGAAGATGGAACACACAGTCACCGCACACGCAGCAGGCACTGTGGGTGCGGTTCACTGTGAAGAGGGGCAGCTGGTGTCTGAGGCTGCTGTACTAGTGACCATGGACCAGGGCAAGGCGGTGCCAGCTGCGGAGTGATGTGATGGCGTGTCTTGTGACAAGTGTACATATAGAGCACCTACCGCATGCTGAGTATGTGCAGAGAGGACATGTGTCGTGCAGTCAGGGGCGCACCATGATTGGCTTGTAAGCACTTGTTAATGGTCAAAACCTGACAGACGTGGCAAAACGAATGCGGCATTAGAGATACCATCTTGTACAGAATGCAGTAGACATATCTGGTCAATGGCCTGGGAAGCGTCATCTAATGGATAACGAGTGCAACTTCAGCCTGATGACCACAAGGTGCTTGCCGGCTTGTTTTGGACATGCCGCTCATGATATCAGCCCCATTTGGCCTTCTTGGGGATATGCGATGCTGCTGTCTTATTGTGAGTAATCAGATGTGCAGTGCTTAGCACACTGAGCATCACGCAGCAGTGCTCAAGCCCCTCTGGCATATGCATTTTGAAGCCATCAAGTGGGTGCAGCAAATCCTTGTGCAGCAATCATGCTTGCCTGCTGCAGGTCACCGGTGACTGCTGAACAACAGAGTGGTTCTTGTTGCATTGCCCTTCGCCCCAATACAAGCCCATGTATACAAGCCATGGGCACAGAGCTGACCAGGTCGACACATGGCAAGCATGGTGATATCATTGCTGCAGGCGTTGGCAGAGACTACTGCATGTACACATGCAGGGTATGCCGAATGGTTGCGTGCTTGCTGACACGGCAACGAGTTCAAAGAACACACCAACAACAAGAAGAAGGGACGATGACATGGTCGTTGCAGGTGCATGGTGCATGATGTAGAAGAGTTGCACGTTGTGTGATGCGGTCTCAGGGGATGGTGCTACTGTATGCATGAAGGCTGGAATAGTGGTAGCCAGCATGCCACAATGTGCTCAGTGGAAAATGCTGTCTGCTTGATGTGATCGAGCTCTTGCAAATGACCTAGCATACAACTGCAGGGCAATCGAGAGCTGCTCTGCACTAGTCTGCGCAACATTAACATGCCCAACGACAGCACTTGGCATGCTGAACCCCGTGAGGCATCGAGGCACGATACATCACAACTGGCAGTGTCTGCTGCACCACCTACGCTGCCGGCCGCCATAGCAAGCGCTCGTTTTCTACATGGTTCTACAGCACTTTGTACACCAGCTGTACAGCTATGGGCCTCGTCTACTCACTGCCGCGTATGAGAGCTGAGGGTATGTGGCATTACTGGTAAGTGCGCGTCGATGTAACTGCCAGGCTGTGAGGACATACCCACCGCTGTTGGATACGCATCGTCTATATGCAGGTGGCTCTCAAAGTTGTGCAGCTCCGCCGCCACCTCCCTCAGACCCTGTGCCCACTCCCGAGCTCCGTAAAGCCTCCGAGCCCTGTCCATTTGTGCCGCTGCCGCCGCCGCCAGCACGGCTGCTGCGCATGCCAAGAGCGTTACCGGGCTGCTGTGGCTGCTGCTGAGCATCGCTGCAACTAGACCAATAGCTAGCGCAACTCCGCTTCCCGTGACGAATCGCGTCAGCCGCCGCGTGTGCGCAGCGCCACTGTCAAGCGCAGAGGCAATAGAGCCGCGCAGCTGCATCAGCAGGGGACCGCGCAGAGGAACGATGGCCACGGGCACATGGCCACTGCCGCCGCTGCCGAATTGTGCCGTCACGTCGTCGCTGTCAGGGTCCACCGCGGTGAACACTGCTGCGAAGCCGTTGCAGTCGCTCTGTGCTGCTGCGCTGGAGTCCTCACGATGGTGTCTCCGCAGCCGCTGCCAAAGCGTTGGGGCGGGAGAAGCAGGCCGCGCTCGCAGCTTGGGCGACGACAGCGGAGCAGCTTGAGCACATCCTGGCTCGTCAGTGCTGACGGAAGTCGCCACCCACATTGGCTCAGTGCCGCCTTGCGGCACCAGCGGCTGGCTGCACTTGAAGAGCAAGAAGCTGGTGTGCGCTGGCGCTGCTGCTGCTGCTGCATGGCCACCTATGCTGCTGCCGTTGGCATTGTCGTGTGGCAGCTCGCTGTACAATGGTTCCGCGTTGCTGAAGTTGTAAGACGAGCGGGGAGACTCAGCGCCAATGCCAAATGCCTGCACAGCACTGCTGCTTAGACCACTCGCGACAGGCGCCAGAGCCAGCTCCTGGCGTACATCGCGCAAAGCAGCTACGCTCAGCTGAAGTGCATAGGCCGTAGAGCCAGCGCCGCCCAGCGTGACAGCCAGCAATGACAGCGGGCTGCGGGCGGTGTGGTGCACGAAATGAGCCAGCTGAAAGGCTTGTGCAGCTGCGGTGACGTCATCGGCTGTGTGCAGCGCCGCAGTGTACACGTCTACAGGCCCTGCCGGTGTGGCAAGGCGAACCAGGCCAACACCCTCCTGGGTGCCGTAAGTGCCGCTGCGGCCGGCGCTGCCGCTGCCTTGTGCGCATGACGACTGCACATGAAACCTCTCCATGTAGCTGCTGGTGATGGGGTAGCGAGAGAGCACCATCAGCGATCCTCGCCCGGCGCCTTGGTGAAAGCTGCGGCTGAACCACAAGTCTGCGGCAGTGCCTGCACGCCGTAGCTGGTCCAGTTGTGAAGGGGTAAGTATGCCCTGAATGCAGGCAAGGTCGAACTCGCACAGGGTTGCGCCTTCGCAGATGACTGGCACTGACTCGCTGGGAGTCAGCGAAACGTCACGGGTGAGGACTCGTAGTTGGACACCATTCCATCCATGGTGGAGAAAGTGTTTCTGCCGCTCCATTGAACGGACGTCCGCCTGGCGATAGACACGACCAGCGCCAGCGATCGGATCGCAGTCAGTGGCAGGCGTACGCAGGCGCGACACATTGCCGGCCTTCTGAGTGGAACAATGGGCTAAGTACATGGCTATCGTTGCTGTGTGTCTGCTTTTGACTGGGTGTAAATGCACCGATGCAATTTGAGGTCACATGACGTGCAGTTCAATGTTATGCAGTATACCATGCAATGCTGCAGCGGCGTAGGCATCACAATCACAAATGCTTGTCACGTTTCATCAGGACTTATGGGCAGTTGAGGGCGCATCGGCCACGCACCTCTGTGCCATAGTAGTCTTCCGTCTTGCTGGCAGTATAAGAGCGCCCTGGTGACGAACCAAGAGAGTCGAGGCATAGCAGATGTCGCAACCAACCACGCCCACGCCGCTTTGACATGACCGAGCGCCTCGGCTGTCCAATGCCCTGCATGTGTTGCACGGCGGCAATGAGTCGTACACGTCCATGTCTTCTCGACGTGAGAAAAAGATTTTTTCGTGCAGATCAAGGGCTTTACCTGCACGTTGTAGTCCTGCCTGCTGCTCCGCCGCGCCATGACATGCAGTCTCCTCGCGTCAAGCAACAAGGGGCACCTACGTAGTACGTAGTACACACCACTGTGTTGAGAGGCCAGGAAATCGTTTTAAGTGCGCTGTATCCACCCAGGTTCCAGGTTCAGCTCGCTATTCACTCCAGCCTGCACAGAGATGCTGCATGCGAACTACAACTTCTCTTTACGGCAGTGCGCATGATGCCGCATAGAGGTGAAAAACAACAATTGCAAACACGCAACAAGGGGCAAGCTATACACCAACCACCCAACGATAAGATGAGGGGCGCTGCTTGTGTCGCTGCTGGCGTCTGCCTCGTTGCATCCTCGGCAACGGCGTTCCTGTTTGCGCCAGTCCGCTCAGGTGAGCAATTCGGTGTAGGGTGTGCCTGCAATAACACTCTGGCACGCCAAGCGCTGGCCTGCACCGCACCGCTGGCGCTGTCGATTGGTAATTTACGTCACAGGTAGCATGCAGCTCGTCTGCGGGCGTGGGGTGGCGTTTCTGGTGGCTTTCAGTACCGCTTTGCTGCGAGGCAACGTCCTTTGGCTGCGCGGCTTGCAGTGGCGATCATTCTCGCTTTCTGGCGGTGCAGATCATTGCAGCTGCCGCAAGCGTCTGGGCGGAGGCTCTTACAGTGCTTGCTGCCTTTGAGAACCTAGCAAGGCTGCGAGGATCTTGTGCGATCCATAAATTTGTGGCGCAGTAGAAACGCTGCCTGGCAATAATCCCATGAGGTGTATGCATGTGCATGGCCGTGGGCTGCTTTCGCCCTGTCAGATTCTTCAGTCATCGTGTACTCGAGGGCGCAGGAGTTCTCTTTTCAGTGAAACGTTCTTTCAGTTGTGGAAAAGCGTGTGCAGTCGTAGATGTGCCGCACGGCAGCGTTATCAGCGAGGACGACGTTGTTGAAGCAGCAGTGCCCTGCGTGCTTGTGATGCCTCATTGCCTGATTGTTAGCTTCGCAATCAAATGTGGCGATTGGCTGCACGGTGCATCTTTGAGGCTGCTGATTGAGTCTGGCCACCCATGGATCTTTGGCAGTTTGTCATTGAAGGATTCTCCTCACCCTCTTGGCTACATTCTTCAGTCTGCTCTGAGCTGTCCAGAGCATGCTGTCATTGTCATCACATGTCTGGCTTAGCTTCATGTCAACAGCGCCGTTAAACTTGCTCGTACATTGTAGTACTTGAAGCGCAGGCGAATGTGCCATTTGGTTGTGCGGTCACACGTGTGCATTGAGTTGTATCGCTTTTCTTTGTATTGAATCAGCCGATTTGTTCTGTTTAAAGACACCAATGTTCATCTATGCTCCTTCCACCATGTATGTACTCTGGTGCAGTCACAGGCACCACTGCACTGGCAGCGGAAAACAAGGCATCAGCTGAGAAGGCTGTCAAGGACAAGTCCTTCAACAAGCTGCTGGAGAAGCTCACAGACCCTGCTATCCGCAGCATCACATCAGGTGAGCACACGCAGATGCATACATTGCATACACCTGGCATGGGCATATGCACTGACTAACAGACGATTTGAAGCATCGTCAATCACAGCGCCACAGAGCCGAAGACTGCCTTGAAGGTCTTGGTCATAAGACGTCTCCGAAATTGCAACCAACCAGTATGGAGTCATCTCTCGTACTGTGACGGTGAGGCTCCCTCTAGCTGCCACAGATGGCTGCATGCATGTTCACCATGCAGGGGCTGCTTACAGGATACTTTGCAACAGCACAGACAAAGCAAAAGCATTGTCGTCTGTTTGCAGCATACCAAGTCAGCACAACCATGCTGCTCTTTGTGCACATTTTCAGGACACTGCACTTTCACTCACGCGCATTGAACATACCAGTGTTGCCGTCATACTGTGCACATCACTGCAACACGCCACTGAACAGCACATCAGTCAGGACATGGTTGAAAACAGCGCTTGCTGCCTCATGTGGTTCACTGTCAAAGGTTGGGGCTGTCACGCTAACATGTACGCATGTGTGCATGTGTGCGCATGTACACGACTTTCAAAACATATTCAGGGCGTGTGCTGCAATGCAAATGCATGTTCCCTCATGGGTGTTGCGTGGCCGTTTGAAACTGGCAAAAGCGAGCGTCGCAAGGGCTGCTGGTGCTGGTGCAAAGCATGCACAAGCGGCTCTTGAAGTGGTTTGCATGTTGTCTTGTCTGCGCTTGCATGGATTGCCAAGCACATCGTTAACAGTAAAGTTCCTCATGTGTGTATTGCCAAGCATATACTGCATCTTTGGGGTATTGCACAAGCCCTTCACTAGTGCTGTTTCAAACCTTGCATGCACCTGCACAGATGACAAGACCGAAACTTATGCGGCCAGCCTTGATGAGAAGGAGCCTAAGCCTGCTGACAACGAGATCTAGTTTGGGGATCAGTAATGGACGGGAGGGGAGGGGAGGGGGGGGGTTGGATGGGAGCAGCCATCACTATCAGTTATAATATGGCACCAACAGATCGTGGGGCTATTACAGAAGGTGATGAGAAGGGGACGCTGTGCCGCAGAGGGGGACAAAAGCTGTGGGGTATAGATGTTACAGACTGTGTTTTCTGTTCACCAGAAGCTGCTATTAGTCATGTCATGCCAGCATACATACCGTAATGGAGTGGCATGGTGTACGGTATGCTCGGGAGTGTGGGGTGTGGTGGTATACCGGTATGCAGGAAGCAGTGTCAGTGCTTACAGGGCTGGCGTGAGTCAGCTGGCTGCATCATAATTGCGTGACTACCTTGTGCAGACTGCCCGTTTGCCTTTGCAGCTTTCGCACAATACACAACAAACATCAAAGCACTAATGCTGGTGATACCATTATTTATGCGAGTAGCGCAGCATCCATTCTGTCGAGGTTCGCCTGTTTCTGCACTGCACACAGCTTGGTATTGACTGAAGGCATCCTGAGGTTCAGTGATGCTTGCATGCCCTGAAACAGCAAACATTATCAGTATTTGTTCCATCCCTGGGGTGGGCTTGCTCTACACTCTCTCAGTTGCGCCTGGTGGCACCATTTCGAAATGTCTAGATGCAGCAAGTTGCCTAACTGACTCAGCCTCGATCACCACAGTTATGGGGGCACCTGTGCTCACCACAGATTTTCCCTCCCCGCTAGATGGCGGTGATGGAACTTCCTAGACCATGTCAAGCATGGATTGCTGAGCATTGCTGTGCAATCTTAGCAGGTCAACTTCAGCAATGCAACAGCCGCACCTCTTCCTTACAATTCCTTTTCATTTAACTAAGGCACTGCTATCAACGGCAGACAATGGCCAGGCTATGATGCGTCTGCATTGTAACAGAGAAATCATTGCCGTCTCAAAGCTCCCCCCCCCCCTCCCCCCCTTTATGTGGTTACTGCATTGGATGCATGCGCAGCGGCTGCAACAATACACTGTGTGCTGCAATACACCACTTTGCAAGTTGATGTGTGGGTTTCATGTTGCAACACGCCTGGAAACGGCTCATGGGTCTCTTCCAGCAGCGCGCACAAAGCACAAGCGTAGCCAGTGTGTTTTGCAACACCATGGCTGCTGTACTGTCTTCCTTCCTTTGCTAGTAGCAGCATTGCTTGCAGCTCACTGCTTATTCTCTAGTGCACTGCTTTATGAGATTCTGATGCTCAGTTCCAGCATATTCTGTTTTGGTAAACCTTTGCCTCAAAATATGCCCTGCATGCACAGCGAGGGCATGTGCTTGGCTCGGCGCACGACGAAGCAGCTGGGACGATGTGTCACTGTGGTCAAATGGCTACACATCTACGAAGACTCTTCGAAGACACATGAAAAGCGCCATGTACACTAAAGCCATATACTTGCAGGGATAGCAATGCACTGTGTTGCAACCCAGCATGCGGGCACAGCATGTTCGTCACATATGCATGCAACAGTCTAGGGCTGGCGTACGTTTAGGGTATGCCCCTTGTCATTGTGGGAGTGCACAAAAGATGTCTGAAAGTGTCAAGTGCTGCAGAGCTACTTGTCGTCAGAGCAGCATGGAAGCTGCGCGACCTGCCAAGTGGTGATGAGAAGAGAACTGAAGATTAGCCAGCATGGTTGCCCACACTCAAGTTTGTGCACGATACTTGAACTTGCTATTTATAAAGCTTTCCCGTTTGGGATCTGTGCCCACCGGTGAAACCATGCTTGCCTTGTGTGATGCAGTTGCTTGTGAAGCAGCTATGACTGATGTGCTCAGATAGGAGCGCTTTGCCTATGACAGGTACACGTCACATAGGCGCATGGTGCCTGTGCAGCACCTTCCTGTCTGTGCTTGCTGTTTTGTGCTTAAGTGCAGGCAGCATGACACTAGCCTGTCGCAGTGCCCTATACCTGTCCTGTGTCATCTGTGACCGTGGTTGGTCTAATCGCTGTCAGGCTTGCCAGAAACAACACAGCGCGTTTCGGTCTGCACAGCTGTCCAGTGCCCCTTGTGGTAGTGATCCGTCCGCTTCCTCTGTGCATTGAAGTGCTTCAAGATGACGTCATGTGACAAGCCACATTGCATTTGACGCAATGTATCACATGAAGCTGACCAGCTCTAATTCAAATACCAGGGTGGCATTTGGTGGTATGATGGGTGGCCATCCTGCCCGGCCGTAGGCATAATGCGGCGGTGCCACTACCTGCACCACTTGCCCTACACTCATGTGGGGTAGCACATCCTCCATGGCTCGAATCAGCTGGTCTGCACCAAGTTTCGCCAGCAGTGGCCGCCCTCTTGCTCTGCTGGAGTCAAAAGGCTCGCTCAGCCCTTTCTCTGCAGTCTGAATTCGCCCAACGTAATGAATGCTAACAGTGACTCCTGCAGCGGGGAAGTGGGTGGCATCCCTGCAGGCAGTGCAGGCGCGATGACCATTGCATGAGAAGAATCTCACATGTATGGCATGTCATGTATATATGCAACACTGCTGCCACCATGATGCTACAGGCTGACATGCACGAGCTGGCGCAACTTGAAAGGTCATGTCATGTGCTTCACTTTGCTGTCAGGCACAACGTAACCAGTGCATGTAGAGTTTCTGCTGCCTTGTGTTTCTTGTTCATCTTTTCGACAAACGCTTTGACGCTTGCAGCATACAACTGGTATTTGCAGCACATTGCCAAGTCCGCCCGAAATAGACCTGTACGCGTCGCACGACCAACTTTGAACACAAATGATGTTCTCACCCGGGGTGTAGAGTGGTGAGTTTGAAATCGTCGCTGCTGCCATCGCCTGCTTGTGCCATGTCGTTGCTGGGCTTAAATTTGCTGTTGATATCTGATGACAGGCAGCCAGCAAATGCAGACCTGGGCTGAGTGCCTGCGGCTGGACAAAGAGTTGCGTTTGCCGTTTCGCACTGAGATTCAACTTAAACCACAAAAATCAACACCAGTTTTCCAGTTTTCGATGCTCATCCTCCCGAGCTGAGATGTTTTTGTCAGCATGCATTGTGCGCATGCCATGTTGAGCAGTCCCGCCACTTGTATCTTCATCGCAACCCCAGCGCTTCTTCAAATTTGCAACAAGGAAGCTTCAATGATCGGGAATTACGGTGCAGCTTGTATACATACTCCTGCATTGAAAGCAGTGCCATTGTTGTGATTGTCACAAGGCATTGCTTGACATGGCTAGGCGCTATTTACATGGCAATCCAAGAGCATTGAAACCCAACATTCTGACAGCTTTGGCTTGGGTCTTCATTCAAGCCAGACAGTTCACATGGGCTGCAGGCGGCAGCGCAGAATGCTGTTGCATAATTTTCAAACTAGATCCTGGTTTCTCTGCATCGTTCTAAGCATTCATTTGTTAAAATTAGCACCTTGCATCATAAATAGGCTGATATTCAAGTCACGTGCGGAGGCAGTCGACTTGCAACTATGATTCTATGCCTGAAGCGGCACTCACAATTCAATGTGTCAGCACAAGATCTGGAACAATCAGCACATTTGACATGGTGTGCTTTGACAACAACAAACAAATCCAAGGCGCGACCATTGATTTTTTTTGGTGGAAATGCAATGTGTATTGTGTTGTCTCTGCTGCAAAAAGCGTGGGTTTGAAGAACCTCCTGTATGTCAGTGCAGCCAGTGGAAGGTGCATGGTATCGTGTCAGCGAAGGAAGGTGATCACATGAGATCTTGACGGCCTACAAACATATGCGCACTGTGTCTTGCTAGCTATTTGAAGCTGCGATTTGCTGTGAGTGTGCGACCTGTGGCTGCGCTGAGAGAGGTTCGTGGTCTGGATGTCTTGACTTGATGTATGACTCGCTGCTTGACGTACACGACAAATTGCTCTCACGCTGCTGAATGCAGCCTGAACCAAGCAAAACGTCACTTCCACTGCATGTATCCCTACGCAGTAGTACCAGGGTGCATCAGAAGCACCCTTTGTGAGCCCCCCCCACACCCAAGTGGACAACATGTATGTATGCAGAATGTGGCTTCAATGCGGTCAGCCGGCCAATGCCCTACTGAACGCCCGCGGGCACAACTTGTGTACCCCAACTCTTTCTTTCCTGCCTTGCAACGCTGTCTGCTCCATGTCATTCCATGATGGTCAAGACCCTCAATGGGAGCCTTGCAATAGCGGGCAGCACCTTGCATGACTATCGCACTTTGACCTCCCTGCTGCACTGCCTACTTTCCACTTGCTGTGTGACCCCATATGTGCCTGTTTTGTGAGAACACATTGTGCACCCCCCTTGTACACCGTAGCCATACCCTGGTGCACAGCGCTCACTGCTCAGCTCTGCTGCAGCTGACACAGCAGCTGCCCCAGCATGGCCTGCTGCCCCCCTCCGCCCTTGACCTTCTTGCGCCCTGACGTGATGGCACGCCTCAGCTTGCCCACCGCATCGTCGCTGCTCTTGGCAAGCGCTCCCTCCAGCGTCCCTGCGTCGCGAGCCCACTTTGCTGGGAGCATGTGAGCGCGCTTCTGCAGCGCGTCAATCGCCTTCGCCGCGGCGCGCAGCCTGTCAACCACCGCTGCCTCCGCAGCGATGCAGTCTGCATGCTCCTGGTCTGCCTCCGACAGCAGCCTATCGGTCGCCGCTGCCGCCGACTGCGCGCGCACGACAATCTCCTGCACGCCCTCCGCCCAGTACTGGCTGAGAGAGTCGCCAATCTGCGCCAGGAATGTCTGCGCAGTGGATGATGCCTCGTCGACGGCGTCGTCGATACGGCGCTTCTTCTTGCGGCGCTGGTTGTCAATGTTCCGGCGCTGCAGCTGCTGCAGCAGCGCTCTGATGCCGCCATCCCCCTCCTCCTGCAGGCGCACCGGCCATACATCGTTGTCATTGAGTGTGGTGTTAGCTCGAAAGTGCGGTACGCGGCCGACTGCATGTGAGGTCCATGGCTGACGCTTTGAAGTGTGTCTGCCCACACACTCAAGAAGCAGTAGTGATTGCCACATCCTCAGCAGAAGTGCGCAGGTGTCAATCACATATATTTGTGAGAGCCATTGAGTTGCCAACACGGTAGCACACCCGTAATGTTCAAGTCAAAGCATGCCAAACCTTCGCATAACAAAGCACAAAGCACCACAACACAACACCTTCACCGCAGCGAGGTGTGTGTTGAGTTCACCTGCTCTGCGCTTCTGAATCAGCGCAGTTCGCAGCTCACGCATCACCGCCGCCGTGTCATCATGACAACACAAAATGGCTGCCATATATTATGTGTACATAGTTAACACGACAGCTACATTACAAATAGCCTCACTGCACACTTGCTCGCTGCCTTGCTGTACAGCAGTCATGAATGACCTTGAAGTTACAAAACAGAAAATCAACATCCAACCTTGTGACGTCTGACATGCAGATATACTTCAAATCAACATGCCCATTACTTCACCGCACGACCTGAGTAAATGTGGTCACATTGCCCTGTTTCTCACGGATCAAACATACTTGAACACGCCCACCAGTCTGCTTGCGCACTCATGTAAAAGCCATTTTTATCCACGTTTCACACGCAAATGAGTGCTGATGACCTTCTTGAAGATGGCATAATGGCAACATGATACTTGAAGTAGCTGCTGGACTGAGACGAGATACCATGACACGAGCTAGGACATGCAAAAGCATGTGTTGTGCATACCTCCTTGGACTCCTCTGCCAATGCTGTGTAGTCATCTTGAGAAGGCACGAGCCCCTCCTGTGCGGCTGTTGGCATTTCCTCCTCCGCAGACTCTGACTCATACCCGCCTTCCTCCTCGTCGTACTCCGCCGCTGGCTCATACAGTGTGGCCATCGCAGCCTTCTTGACACTCTCCCTAAGAGGCCTGCCCCTGGGCTTGCGCCCCTTGCCTTTCTGTGCAGCAGTTGCGGCAGCGGGCTTGAGACCCGCCGCTTTGCGCTTGGCAGTGCGGAGGACAGGGCTTGGTGATGGGCTGGGCTCGTAGGCTTGGGAAGGCTCCGTGATCTCTTCGTCAGAGGCAGCCTGCACATGATGGCGAGCGCAAGTTGAACATGAATGTCAGTGCAATGCGATCGGGTTGCTGCGTGAACATTGGGCTGTGCAGCCGATGTCACCCCTTGTGCAAATGAATAGCAAAATGCATCATCTGCACTGCCGATCAGTGCAGAGTCAAAAAGGTACAAGCTGATGTGGACTTATACACGCATCGTTGATGATGCTGCATTGTAAGTCTGATGGCATTGCTGCATACATCATCAGCCAGATACACAATGTGAGGATTGTGATGTACTTCAACTGGACATACGCAGACTGCCGCCATAAAAGTAAAACCCTGCACATGATTGTAACAGCAAAATCATACATGCACCCTTACTGTGATGTGCTTGTTGTGGGTTAACAAGCGTTGATCAGGAAATGGAGTAGATCCATCAGTACCAGCCCTGAGTTGAGCGCTGCATGCTTCAAGGTATATGTCATGAGCAAGGCATGGCAACTGATCATGTGGTGCATGTATGTTTATGTACTAATGATTGCCTGAGACTGATATTACATCGAAGTATATTATTAACAACAAATGAGCCCTTTGTGACACTTGACAACAAATATTGTGACGGCCCATAAGGAAGCTCGCCTGGAATCTGAGAAAACATGCACCCCCAGTGCGGCCAAAGAGTTGAGCAGTGGAAGTAGCAAAATGTACAGTGCACTGGCATTTGTGTGATCATCTACTGTTAGACAGTGTTTATGGCAGACTCAGGCAATTACTTACTTTAGTCATGCCAGTTCATTTAGTTGTGTATCAAGAAGCTCAAGGGACGTTAGGATGACAAGCACCATGCAGATAGCACAGTAAACGTCGACCTTGTAAAGTCGACAGCACCATACAGATCTGAGCAAACTGAGAAATCTAAGCACTGTGTAACAGCTAGAAGCGCTAATACCGGCTTGGTGTCCAGCCATTCAGCACAGGTACAAAGAGCACAACTATTAGTAGCAGCATGAGTTCTGAGAACCAATATCATAAGTACAGCGTCGATAAGCCCCACGTGGTGGTCATAATGCTTTGTTCTCTATGTGTTGAAGCACTGCATTGCTCCAAAATTTGCTGTTTGCGACAGCTCTGCACCTAGCGTGCATCTAGCTGCATGATAGTCATACAACAAGCAGCATACCTGACGATGTGGTCATTGTGCCACTACTTGGCTGTACCGCAAAATGTGACCGTAACTCATAAGACTGCCGTCCTGACATCATCATCAGACATCTATGTATGAAGTGCCATACATATAACGACCGTCTTGTGCAAGGCAACTGCATAGTTCACCTCAGGGACGCTGTCCTGCGATGCCTCAAGCCTGAGTTCCCCTGAAGGCACTGCCTCGCCTGACTCCTCCTCCTCCTCCTCAGCTGCCGTTGTGCTCACAGCACCTTCCTCGGCGTGCTCCTCAGCGCTGGCCTCAGCACGTTGCTGCAAGAAAGCAGCACGCACATGAATGGTGATTTGTCAAATTACACAAGGATGTGTTTGCGTAAAGTGAAGGATCCAGTTTCCATATGCTTGATCAGTGCACGACATTGTCGAATTCGATGCGGTAAGATCCATATGCTTGATTCGTGCATGACATTGCGACACTTGATGCGATGAGAATACATTGAATCATTACACATTCGTGAACAACTGTGATCAAGCAGCACACTACCATGGCTGCTCATGTACATGGCTCTACATCACCAGCCGGTGTGCCGCATATGGCATAGACATCACATGCAAGCGCAGGGCGCAGAATGGATATGTGAATGCAAGGCATATTTAACAAGTGACAGTTTCCCATTCTGACGTCATGTGCATTTTGTGAACAAACACAACTGCAGCATGAACTTGAAGTGACGTGCCTACGTTGAAACATCAGCGCTTAACAATGCGTCCAGAACGCTGCGTGCTATTTACTGTTCTTGCATAATGCATTCAGCTTTTCATGCCGTGCAATACCACTTGCAGAGCGCATCACGCGTCATGCTTGAAGCAAGAGCTGGCTATGCAGGTACATACCTCCGCCGACTCCCTGGCGCTTTCCTCGGCGCTCTCCTTTGCGCGGTCCTCCTCCTCCTCCTCCTCCTCCTGTGCCTGCTGCCGCGCGCGCTCCGCAGCAGACGCTGCACGCGCTTTCCCGCCACCGCGAGGCTGCGCTCGACCAACGGCAGGCACTGGCGACACTCCCCGTTTGAGACCCGCAGCAGGTGCGCGCGCCGCCCCCGGTGGCTTCGGAAGCCTGAGCTTGCCAGCCTCCAAAGGCCTTTGCGGAGTTGGCTTCGCGACAGCAGCAGGCGCCTCTGCCTCTGCCGCTGCCGCCCGCGCTGGGAACTTCTTGGCAGCAGCGGCAGGCTTGTCGGTCACCGGCGCTGTAGGGGGCGATGCTGCAGTAGGAGTAGGGGTACGCGCGCCTGGCTTGGTCAGACGGCGGCGCTTAGCCAGCGGTGCAGGTTTCTGGCCAACCGCAGCTGCGCCGCTCGCGACGCTGCCTTCGCTCTGCTCCTCGCCGCCCCCGTTCTCCACAAGGCTCCACACTTCGCCAACGCCAAATGCCTCCTCTTCACTGCCTGCCGCCGCCGCCGCAGCCTTCCTCTTGCCGCCCGCGGCCGCAGCAGCAGCGCGCCTTCCCTCCCGCTTCGCCGTCGCAGCAGCAGCCTCGCGCTTTGCAGCCTCCTTGCGCTGCACGGCAGCAGCGGCGGCTTTGCGGGCTGCCGCCGCGCTCTTGCTCGAGGGCTTTGTCACCAGCGTCAGTGGCGGCTTTGCCCTGGCCTGCTTGGCAGCAGGCGCAGGCGTCGCCTTGGCGGTGCGTGGGCTGGTGCGCCTGTTCACTGTCTCCTCCCTGTCCCACTTCCCCTTCCCCCGCCGCGCGCCTGCCGCTGGGCCTCTCCTGGTCGCCTTTGGGGTGTTGCCTTCGCGTGCCGCCGTTGGCGCTGCTGCTGCTGCTGCGCGCCTGCCCTTTGCCTTGGGCTTCTCCCTGTCCGCCTTGGACGCCTGCGCCTGCTCCACTTCTGCCTCTTCCCCCTCCTCCCCCTCCTCCCGCATCTCCTCGCCACCTCCAGCAGCGCCAGCCACTCTCTCCTTGGCCTTGCGTTCAGCAGCCTCAGCTTGGGCTGCAGGACGCGCCGCCCTGAGCTGCGCCTGCTGATCCTCCATCCTTGTGACAGGCGCGGCAGCAGCAGGTGCGCCGCCGCCGCCGCCTGCATCTGCGTCGGCCGTACCCAGCCCAGCTGCCGCTAAGGATGGTGCTGCTGGACCCTGCCTGCCCCTGACAGTGCGGCGTGTCTCCTGCACGACTGCTGTTGCTACAGCGGCGCCACTGACGGTCGCCTGCGCTACTGCTGCCGCCGTCACCATCTCCAGAGTCTGCACAATGGGACGCGGAATGATGGCAGTCGACAGCTGCGATGCCTGCGAAGCGGGCGACTCTGCGTCCTCCTCCTCCGCTGCTGCAGCAGCTGCAGGCCGCGCCACAGACACGGGGGTTGCCGGAGCCGCTGCGGTTGGCGGCGGCGGCGATGCCGTCTGACGCAGCAGCAGCCCCTCATGCTGCTCCCGCTGGCGCACTGGCGGCGAAGCCCCGGGCTGCTTGAAGGCACCCTGCGGCAGGCGCCCCTCCAGCTGCTTGCGGAGGTTCTCAAACCCCTCCGCGTCAGTGCTCAGCGCGATGCGCAGCTTGGCGAACTCGGGCTTGTTTGCGGCCTCCGCGTCGTCCTCGGACAGGTTGAGGAGGTCGGTGATGCCGCCCAGCTGCCAGGACGTCTCGAAGCGGATTGACATGGCGCGGTCCAGGATCTCCACGTTGTGTATGTCGTGGTGCTTGTCGTACTCAAAGCTGGCCAGGGCTTGCTGGTCGCCGTGCTGTATGTAGAAGTTCATGCTGGGCTCGCCCACGTCAAGCCACTGCACCTCGCCCAGCGGCAGCTCGTGACCCTTGGCCACGTAGTCCCTGCAATTGCCAGCGCAAGCGGGTGGTCAGGGTCTGCGACTGATGTCGCACACAGGATCAAACTCTGACTGAAAAGGTAACAAAGAAGCTGGGAAAACTTGCATGGGAGCAAGTGATATCACCATGTTGAAAATACGCTGCACTGACATGAACAACTGATTGCTCAGATACAAAGCAGTTCAACCAACAATGCCTTCATATGCAACCACATGCCTCCATAATGGCATGCAGCGCACAGTGTCCAGGCTGTGTCACACCCCAACAGGTTCACTACACGCATAGCTGCGATACAGTTGTTCAACAATCTGCAACAATCGTCAGTGTACACATCGTTTTCCGAGCTCACAATGTAGACAAACCCCTGTCATCTGACATGGTGGCAAGAAGTATTACCTCAGGTAGCCGACGACTTGTGCTGGCAGAAGGCAGCATTCTCTTTCAGCCATCTGATTGTTGCTGACCAAAATTTCAAATCGTCCCTCTAATAGCTGCTGACCATATTTGTTTCTTGTAAGAACACGACACTGACCTAATGCAACCCAGAGCTCAGTCAGACCAGAATGAAACTGTGAGCAAAATACCATGATCTCTCATGAACCAGACACTATGGACAATATTGTGCCAGTAGGTGCGCACCTGACTTGAAAGATGCCATGGACCTTGTAGGTGGCGAGCATCTGGTTGGTGGCGGCATTGGTCTCGTTGAGCAACTGGCGTATGGCTTGCTCAAAGTGCTTGCCGCTCAGGGTATGCAGCCCAGGTCCAAGGGGGGGGGCCAGCCATGTCTCCAATTGCTTGGCCATAGCCTCATCGCGCTTGCTCCACACCTTCCACAGCCGGTAGACAAACTCGCCGATCATGGATTGAACGGGGTAGGTCGTGGTGTGCGCTACGTTGACCGCGACAGGACCAAAGGCGCGCCTGACAGAGTCGTTGGAGGCGATGAGGTCGGCCAGCATTTTGGAGGCCTTGGGCACCAGCTGCTGGAAATCCAGAAGGGCGACAACTATGGCTCGCTGCGCTTTGGGCTTGACGCTAGTGTCATTGAGGCTCTCAAGCATGGCGATCACCACTGACGGAGTGTCCTGTACGTGCCGCAGCAAATCCTCCGCAGCAGCAGAGTCCCCATCTGACGCTGCATGTACCATAGCCTCGATGGCATTGAATGAATACCTCAGCAGCGTCTGGTCCTTCTCGCGGAGAGATTTGAAGGACTTGGCTAGGCCAGACAGCAGCAGCGGCAACTTGTTGGCCCTTTGCTGCGGGTCTTGAACAGCTGTCGAGACCGCGGCTCGCACGCTGCGCTCGTCCCCCTTGCTGAGCACATCGACGACCGCCTCCAACTCGTCCTTTGATAGGTAGTGGCGAAGCACCACGTTCAGATCAGCACGAGGCCGGCTGGTGTTGCGGCTTGCTGCTGCCATATGATGTGTCTGGGCTAGATTCTTCAAAAACTGCAGGATATGGACGGTAGCCGGCTGTGGTCTCTTACGCGGACGATAGCGGTTCAGAACGAACTAGACCAATGCTGCACTGGCTTGATGGCACGACGCCACCTGTGCTGTCATCCAGCAAGCTCTCCACAGACTTTTTGAATTTAGTTCAACTCGAGGGGACCTAGGGCTGGCAAAGAACAACGAGGTTTAGCTGATCAGATCACCCTCGAGAAGTAAGAAGCTGAGCTTGCTAGCTGGCGCCCAGCTGCGTGCCTCGTGCCTCGTTGCGAGTGGTTTGCAGGGCGAACTGCCTTCGCCGGTCGGAAGTGCCTCGATCCGCACCATCTTCTGCAAGAACTTGATCACGCGCACCTGACCTCGCTGTCATTGGCCTTATGGACGAGGATGCTGGCATGGCGGAGGAGCCCGCTCCTCTGCCGCTTCCAGAAAAGATCCCTTTTCCATGGCTGACTTTGGTGGCGGTCATGGCCGTGGCACTGGCACTGGTCCTGCTTCTGCTGCAGCGGCAACGCCGCAACAGCCAAGACGACTTTCGGTACGACGCCCTGGGAGCTGCGCAGTACCAGTTCAAGCTACACCCACACACCGAGCACTATCAAACCCTGAAGGCCAACTTCCCGGAGAACGCAGCCGACATACGGCCTCTGCAAAGGGCACTCTTCGAGAGGGCTTTGGTCAACATACCTCTCGTGATGCAGATTACGCACGAAGCAAACCAGGCCAGCCAGCTGTACAAACGATCAAGTAAGTGAATTCAAGCAGCTGTGCTGTTCTTTGCAATGCCATTTGGTGTCACAATTGACCGGTGCCTTGCTAGGTGCTGCCGACAGCCCCCCTTGTCTTGATGACGAGTTGTCACTGCTGTTGCATTCATGGACATGTCTCGTACTGCTTGTAGTCCCTTTTCAGATCAAAAGTGATTGTGTTGCTGGTCTGTGTGACCTTCTCAGGCCTCAATATCTTGCACCACTCGCCTTCCTGTCACTGTGTTGCAGTGATTTCGGAATCAGCGTGGCGTGCTATCCGCAAGGCAGAGGACACTCTCAAGGCAGAAATGGATGATGTGAGTGCGGAGGCAGACGAGCTGCAACAGGGATGGGGAGCAGAGATCTGGCAGCAGGCGATGCATGTGCACGTGCAATCGCAGGAACGGCAAGCGCAGGCGGCGGCTGCTGCTGAGGCAGCGGAGAAGGAGCAGCGAACGCAAGCCAACCGTGCAAAACGCGAGAAGCAAAAGGAGCGGCAGAAAGCCAAGAAGGCAGGCTCAGCGGCGCCCCCGCCACCAACGCCAGAGGAGGCGGCGGAGCGCGCAAGGAAGGAACTGGAGGAACAGCTGGCAGCGGAGGAGGAGCGCAAGGCAGCGGCGCAGAAGCAGCGCTCAGTCAACCGACGAGGCAGCAAGAAGGGGCGATAGGGGAGAGGCGATGTGAGAGTGGGGGTATTGTGGTGAGTCAGGCGGGGGGAGGGGGTTGGCCCTTACACTTTGCCGTGCGTCAGCACTTGAGGCTGCCGCATCATGGTGCGCTTCTCTTTGTCAATCACAACTCAGTTTTACAGTGCGCTGTGCCCGAAGTCTTTGGCGTGCTCTGGCTAGTGCTCTTCTTCGTCATGCTGTGGTTGCATCGGTGATGGCAATGTGAGCTGTGTGCCATGCAATGTGCTGGTCGTGTTGAAGCTCATCATGTAATTACTTAAGGTCACTGCATGTTGTACTTGTTGTTTGCAACCTAAAGTTGTACTACTGCAAACAAAGACTACAGCGCGTCTCAGACGCTGCAACTTCATACCAAAGCCTCAGTCAATACACCACTTCACTTCAACACAGGAAATGCCAGCAAGGAGGAGTAGTTCAGGTGGTTGCGTCACTTGAATGAAATATTCAGATGGGTTGTGTAACTTCGTGAAACGGCAGTGTTGACCATCGCCGATGTTTTGCATTGTGAAGTCCTGCACCACCTATCCCCTTAGCTGCATGATGATGAAGCAGGTTTGTACGTCTTCGTGATGTAGCCGGCATTCCTCTGGTTTGAATGCAACTAATCACCTTCACTGCTGACACAAACGCTAAAACCTGATGAATCTCATGAAGGTGTTTCCGATAGATGGTGCTTTCACAAGAGAGTGATCAAGCTGCTTTGTCCTTTTGACAGGACGAAGTTGCTCAGTACTTCAGCATGTCTTGGCATTGCCATTTGAGTTTACAAAGGTACAATGCTGCCATGTGGATGCACATTTGTTGTTCATCAGGATTCATGTGCCGACGAACAGACATGCACAAGCAGGTAGTCACAGTTATAGCAGTGTGTACAATGTTACAGCCTAACTTACAGGGCATGCCTACTTGCCGACTCATTGTTGTATAAAGAACGCAGCTGTAGCACGGATGTGCACCTCAAAATCTGACCATGTCAAACCAGTTGTCAAAGCTGCATGCATACGGGGTTGTGGACGATGATGTGCGCACATCAGTCTGTAAATACAGCATGATTCGTCATTGCTGACCATTGACAGTAACAGTACTTGTGTACATACATGCAAGGCAGAGCTTCGCTGCTCTTTTAGATGTATGGCAGGGCAATATGCAGGCTTGCTCTTTGTAGCTGACAAGCATCCAAGCATCAACTTCATCATGCACAGCCAGACAGCAAAGAAGTGCTCTAGAGAAAGCAGCCCCACCTTCAAATGCACACACACAGTGCAGATATTAATCGGCGGGCGCTGTATTGGCAGGTGAGCCGTTGGAGTGCTTTTGCAGACTCGTGTAGCCTCCAAATCCTGCAATGGCATCAGCTGCACCACCGCGCATGGAGGCGCTGATGGCTACAGCTACTCTGGCGCCTACCTTATTGTCTGCTACAACTACATGCCTCAGCTTACCGCAGTTGGCCAGCATCCCTTGCGCGATTGCCTCGCCCCCCACCGCGCCTAAGCTGTTGGTCCTGAGGTTCAGACTAGTGAGGCTGCTGCTATGGGCTATTCCATTGGCTAATGCGACTCCTCCTTGCGCGCCCAGATTATTGCATGCTAGATCTAATCTTTGGAGCACAGTGTTCCGGCAGATGGAGTCGGCAACGGCCGTGGCGCCCTCTGGCCCTAGTCCGCAGCCGGCCATGCCTAGCGCCGTGAGCGACGTTGATGCGCCTGCTGCGTCCATGAGCGCCAATGCGCCGCTGGCCCTGATCAGGTTCCAGCTCACATCCACCTCCAGCAGCGATGGCGCCTGCGCGATCATGCCCGCCAGCACCTCCGCACATGCGCTGTTGAGCCGGCACCTGGTCAGGCGCACCGCTCGCAGACTCACATTGGCTCCAGCCAGGTATGCCATGTAACCTGCGTCGCGAGCGGAGAGGCGAGAACCGCAAAGCTGCCAGGCCGGTAGCTCTTGCCATGCCCACTGCGGCACCGTCAGCCGCAGCGGCGGTGACATGTCCTGTGCAGTTTGCGATAACGCCGCAGCGACCTGTGACAAGAGGTGGGCCGGCAGGCAGCGCTTGACGTGCAGGGCGGAGTGCAAGCTGGGCAGCGCTGCTATCTGCCTCGCCAGCGCAGTGCATGCGAGCTCTGAGAGTGGCGGCACGATGAGGTCGCCCGGGGCTAGACTGACAGCCTTTCTGTCATCCTCTATTTGGAGTTGCAACTCATATTCGTCGGAGTGGCCGTCTTGAAAATTGCCGCGGTTGCGCTTGCCAGCCTCGTCCATGTATGTCCCGGGGCCGTCTCGGGAGCCAAAGCGAAACCGTCCTGTGTGAACAGCTCCGCTGGGCCATGACATGACACCTTCCCCATGCTCCTTTCCTTGGGCGAACTGCCCCGAGTAGTGCCGTCCGTCCGGCCACATTTTGACCCCTCTGCCATGCATCATGCCATTGGCCATCTGCCCAATGTAGTGGCGGCCATTGGGCCAATGCCATGTGGCAGCTTTGTGGCCCTTGCTGGTATGGGGTTGGCCTTCCAGAAATGGTCCCTCACACCAGCTTCCGTCTTGATACTCGGCGTACCCTACGCCTGTGGCACGTGCGCCAATGATGTCGCCAAAATATTCGACCAGGCTGCCATCATGTTCGCGCCAGCACATGTAGTCGCCGGTGCCACGCCCAAAGTCTGTCACACAGCGGCGCCGCATGGCTCTCGCTCTGTTCTGCTGCCTGCGCGCCTCCCCGCATCTCACAGCTTCCGCATGTGCAATCGCTGCGCTGGCGTCCTGCTCTGCTGCGCGACTGGTGCGGCTGTAGCGTTCGAATGTGTGGAAGAAAAGGCACTTGGAGTACTCTTTGAAGAGGGCACTGCTGACCAGCAGGTCGCCTATCTCAGGGCTCCAGCGCAACCGCTGCGCCTCTGTGCTGACTTTAGGGCCTCGTTTGTCTTTTTGTGGCAAGGCCTGAGGGTGCTTCTCGCCAGCACGTGCGACTAACCACGCCAGGCAGGGGCGACAGAGGACATAAGCGGATACCACAGCCCGACTGTCTGCAGAGAACACCAGAGGGCCGCTCTCGCGAATAGCCTCCGTCTGACAGCACCTGCAGCACCTGCCCCTGTTAAAGTATACTGGCGTGCCGTCTGCCCATCTCTTGACGTACTCGCAATCTTTGTCCGGTTGTTCGAGCGACACCTGGTGTGAGATGACGTGCCAATAGAAAGGCGGCCTCTCCCTGCATCCATCATCCACAAAAACCCAGCCCTTGTGTGAGACACAGATACCCGCGACGTAAAGCTCTTGACTGAGTAACGGCTTGGAGTCCTTAAGTGTGACATTATCTTGCGGCGTTAGCTTAGCCAGGGTCCTCATCGCCTTCCCTCCTCACCAGTTCTGTGTGAGTGTTTTTTGTTTGCGCGATGTAACGGCTTTAGAAACCTAGTGACTCGCCAGCCGGAAAAGTCGAAGTTGCACTTGAGCGGGTGGTGTGGTGCGCGTCCCATTTGGTGCGTGTGTGCCGCTATTTATTAATGGTCGTCATTCTTGTCACGGTTCTTTGCCACATCAAACCGGGGAGGGGGGACGGGGAATGAAGGTCAATGTGCACAATGCATCTCTTAGGCTCATCGAGCCGATTCGCTGTTGCACATGACATGCTCTCCAGCCAGTGATTAGTGTATGATGGAAGACGTTGACATTGTGTATGGCTGTCACCTTTTCTGACAAAGATGTTGCCTTGACGTTTCCCCAGTAATGACACACATGGCGGAGTCGAAAGCCACCATTGAGACAAGGAGTAGACCAGTTCGCCATCATCAGAATGCCGCTGCCGATGTTGTCAGGATGGTCTCGACCCCCAAACGCAAACCAGAATGCCAGATTGAGGGGGGATGCAGGTCTGATGAAGGGATGAAGGTTGCTGACAGTTGCAACCTGAAAATCACAAGCCTCTGCCCCATACCCACAACTAACAAATACATAATTCACGAGTACACCTACTTGTGGGGTGTTGGTGGTAGTGTGAAGAGGGGGAAGCCTGTTTGCGGTTGAGTCTCTCTTCGGAGAAGGAATGTTGCATTGAGTGCACATCCAAAGAGAGGGCTTTTCGCGCCCCTTGCGAAGCGAAATTAATAAAAGTACATCTACCTCTGCCTTTCCAAGTCCCAGGAGCAAGCTTCGCCCCCGCCATGCTTGTAAAAAAAAAGGTTGTGCCTGAGGCCGTCTTTTATGGCGCCTCAAAAGTCCCGGTCAAAAGGGATCGGCGGCACTTTTTTTTGCCCGAAACCGCGCGAGCCACTTTATGGGCCTGATTTCAGCAAATCGGCAGTCGCCCGATCCCCACAAGGCAGCAAAACCTCTGGATGTGCAGCAAAGTGCCGGTCACTTTGCTGTGGCCTGGCGTGCCGGCGAAAAGTGCCTGGGGAAGGCTGTAACGTCAATCGAGAGCAGGTGGAGGTGGGGTCACAGCAGGCCAACAAGGGACGTGGGGGCTATGGCGGACGCCTCCATCATAGCTGCCCTGCTGCAGACGATAAATCGCCAAGCTCAGTTCGCGGTGGTCGCACGGGAGCTGTTGGATGACAGCACACCTCGACGCAAGCGCTGCCGCAGAGTGTATGAGCGACCAGACTATCGCAGAACAGCGTGGATGACGATGCTGGACAATGAAGCGCAGCTGCTGGACCCCACGTCAAGGGAGGCGAAGAAGTTCAGGCGTCGCTTTCGCCTTCCGTACCCCATGTTCAAGGAGCTTGTGGCGTTGGTGCGGGAGAAGGGCTGGCTGCCGTGCGCGGATGCGGATGTTGCTGGGCGTCCATGCATTCCCCTGGAGCTCAAGGTACATTGCACGCTGGTAGCGCATGGTTGTTCATGCTAGCCGCAGGTGCCCTGCAAATTCACCGTCCGTAAACGGCAATCGTTGCACACACTGTGACAGCTTCAAGAATAATGTGCCAACATGTGCCGTAGGGAAACCATGGTTACTATGGAATACAAGCTTCTTTTGCTACACTACGAATAGGAGTGGCAGTTGCGCTGTGTCGCTGTCAATAATCAGCTCAGCTGCTGTGCAATAGCTGTTTTTAACTATTGCTATGAGCTGAAACTCAATGTTCTATATTGCCAACGCATACTGCCTAGCTTCGCAGCTTCTCTGAAATGAGCCCTTGCCAGCTGTTGCCACTTGTTGTACATGCATTGTCAAAGTTGCAGTCCTGTCATCTTCGGGAGTCTGCGTATACATCTGGCATGCAACCAGCATAATAACATCATCTGCATTCTGCCTTTCAAATGTTGTCTGCATTGATGCCAACATAAGCGCGCATGATGGCATCAGCAGGGCCGAACGCCGACAATACATTTTATGCTGCTCTTCGCTGCCGCAGGTTCTTGGGATATTGCAGATACTGGGCAGGGGAAATTGCATGGATGACATTGAGATCGTCTCAGGCATGTCAGAGTCAACAACTTGGCGGGCGTTCCACGCCTTCTGCGGCAGCTTCGCGCGGGACATGTACGATGAGTGGATCCACATGCCAACAGGAGCGGAGTTGAACAAGGTCATGCAGGACTATGCTGACCTGGGGTTTCCGGGCGCCATTGGCTCAGCTGATGTCACCCATGTACCATGGGACAAGACACCTGCGGCACATACCCAGTACTACACCGGCAAGGAAGGATTCCCTACCATCGCCTATCAGGTGACTGTGGATCATTCGGGGCGGGTGCTGGGAGTGACCAAGGGCTTTCCAGGCTCAAGGAACGACAAGACCATAGTACGTTTCGACTTACTCGTGTCAAAGGTCAAGAATGACCCTTCTTACACGGAGCTGGAGTACAATCTGGTCGATGCAGACGGGAGGTCGGTGACACAACGTGGCGTGTACCTGATTGTGGATGGCGGCTACCACAAGGTCAGCAATGTTGTACGTGAACAGGGTATATATATATATATCTAGCTGTGTCAAATGTGTTCAGTTCAAGTGCTCACAGGCGAGTTGCTCATTGCTGCATTGTCACTTAAGCCTTAGTCTAACCCTAACCCCACATTCAAAACCAGATTATCCGACTTGAACTTAATCATACGACAGAACAGTCTCATATCGCAAAGCGCACTCCACAGCGCATTGTGTAGCTGTCATGTTGAAGGCACTTGTTTGTGACTGCAATTGGACTTTCTGATGTCAATGATTTCATATGCCTTAAGTTTGTAACGCTGCTTGCAGCAAATGATGCTGCGTGCAGCATGAGCCACAGACTGATGTTGCACATCAGAGCACCGCACCGCAGAGCTTGCGTTTGTTGTGACTTAAGCAATATGTTGGACCTGACGCCAAAATCGATCATCAAACGTCATCACCGTTGCTGCACAACACCATGTCCATTATACAATTTGCAGTCACTGTGCTGCGCCTGCTCCAGTGCGTGCTTTTGCTGGTTCAACTGAATACGCTTGCAGCAGACTGTGGGCTACCATATGCTGTCACATTTGTTTGATGTCATGACTGCTCATTGACTCATCAAGAACGTGCACTGGCTTCTTCTGTTTTCCTGTGTTGCAGTGGCGATGCCTCATATGTCCACTGAAGGCATGCTTGACCCAAGAGCAGCTCCGCTGGAGCAAATGGCTGGAGAGTGTGCGCAAAGATGTGGAGTGCTTCTTTGGTGTGCTGAAGGGTCGCTTTAGTATCCTCAACCTTCCCCTACAGTACTATTCAATAGACAGGATTGACAATATTTTTTTCACATGCTGCATCCTGCATAACATGCTGCATGCTTACGATGGGCTGGAGGAGTTTGAGCGGGGTATTGATTGGGCTGGGGCTGATGGCATGCACGAGCCATGGCTTGCAAACCCCACGGCTGATTTTGCAAGGATGGGGCATGGCAGGGACAACATGCCTCAGGAGAGGGTTGAAGTTGATAGCGACTTTGCCTCACTGAGATCAAAGCTTATTACGCACTTCAACGCCATGTGGCAGCGCGGTAGGGTGCAGTGGTTGGTCCACCGCTCAGGATCTAGCGCCTGAGCATTTCTGCCAACAGTCATTGTCACTATTTTCAAACTTCACGATACGGTCATGATGGTGGATGACTTTGCATCCATTCAATGCCTGTCGCACATGTGATCACAATAATAAGTTCAAAAACTATGATCACAAGATGGAACTTCGACTTGATGTTGCATACCTTGCCAGTTGTCAGCAACAACTGGAGTAGCACTCATAGTCCGTGCTCACACTGAGATCTGCGGACCGCAATTGTACTTGATAGTTTGATGTTGTTTGTGTATGAATGTTCAAACAATTGCATACCGTGCGACACACCCATCTGACATAACAGCTGTATGCGTGCGCGTGAGACCCCATGCATGCATACTCCGAGGTACATGAATTGTGTACAAATATAGTCGTTTGAGTGGTTCTCATTAAGACACTTTCATACTGTCACACGACATGTAGATTCCGTACGTACAGCAAGCTTAGATACCATTCATCTGGGCTTTTTTGCGCCGTCAGCGAGAATTATAAAAAAAAAAGTACAATTATAGCTGTGTCAAGCGCCACGCGTCAAGGCGCACGACACCATTGTCCACAATAGCGTCAAGAGGGCCACGCAGCGCCTCCTGCGGCAATACCTCAAAACGGGACTGGTGGACGAGGACTACACGCCGTTTCTGGGGTCCGCCGGGCCGCCGGGGAGTCGCAGGATGGACATCGTGCTGCCTGCCGACGCCTTCCCGGTGACCGGCTACGACGACCCGACACGCCACCTACCGCTCATGGTGGACGTTACCTGCTTCGAGGCACAGGTGGCGTCGCGGGCGGCGAAGACTGCAGCAGACCCCGAGCGATGCTGCCGCGACCAAGAGGCCGCCAAGACTACCCACTATTCTGGTCATTATGATCAGAATTGCTACAAACTTGCCACATTGGCAATAGGGTCATTTGGCAGCATCGGGGAGCAGGGGCGGAAGCTGCTGGAGGCTGTGGCGACGGAGTATGCCAGCAGGATGTCAGTGCCCGGAGGAGCGCGCCCTAAAGCTCTCAAGGGCATCGCCCTGGCGCGCTTACGCTCGGCACTGTCGGCAGCGCTCCACATGGCGTACTCTGGCCGTGTCATGACACACATGGCAGAATCCAGGGGGGGGGGGCACATGGAGGAGGACGTAGGGGAGGACCCCGAGATGCCATTTGGCGGCGGCGGCGTTTGAGTGGTTGTCGTTGCGACACTTTCAGACTGTCATACGACATGTAGATTCCTTACAGCTAGATGCCAATCATCTGGGCTTTTTCGCGCCCTGAGCGAGAATTAACAAAAAGTACAATTATAGAATTGATAAAAAGTACCATTAGGGTTAGGGTTAGGGTTAGGGTTAGTGACAAGTACTTTTTATTAATTCTCGCTCAGGGCGCGAAAAAGCCCAGATGATTGGCATCTAGCTGTAAGGAATCTACATGTCGTATGACAGTCTGAAAGTGTCGCAACGACAACCACTCAAACGCCGCCGCCGCCAAATGGCATCTCGGGGTCCTCCCCTACGTCCTCCTCCATGTGCCCCCCCCCCCTGGATTCTGCCATGTGTGTCATGACACGGCCAGAGTACGCCATGTGGAGCGCTGCCGACAGTGCCGAGCGTAAGCGCGCCAGGGCGATGCCCTTGAGAGCTTTAGGGCGCGCTCCTCCGGGCACTGACATCCTGCTGGCATACTCCGTCGCCACAGCCTCCAGCAGCTTCCGCCCCTGCTCCCCGATGCTGCCAAATGACCCTATTGCCAATGTGGCAAGTTTGTAGCAATTCTGATCATAATGACCAGAATAGTGGGTAGTCTTGGCGGCCTCTTGGTCGCGGCAGCATCGCTCGGGGTCTGCTGCAGTCTTCGCCGCCCGCGACGCCACCTGTGCCTCGAAGCAGGTAACGTCCACCATGAGCGGTAGGTGGCGTGTCGGGTCGTCGTAGCCGGTCACCGGGAAGGCGTCGGCAGGCAGCACGATGTCCATCCTGCGACTCCCCGGCGGCCCGGCGGACCCCAGAAACGGCGTGTAGTCCTCGTCCACCAGTCCCGTTTTGAGGTATTGCCGCAGGAGGCGCTGCGTGGCCCTCTTGACGCTATTGTGGACAATGGTGTCGTGCGCCTTGACGCGTGGCGCTTGACACAGCCGTGCATGCAGGGTGCCGCCCGGCGACTTCCCGCACAGCTTGCAGCCTGCCGTCTGCTCCTCTACTCCGATGGCGCGTTTGACGGCCAGCTGCCAGGATAGGCCATCGAACGAAGCCGTTGTGGAGTACATGGGCTCGTTGAGGAATGCCATGCCGATCGAGTGCATGTGGCGCTGCGACCGGAATCGAGCAAGTGCTTGCGTGCGTTGCGTGCCCTGCGGCAGCTGTTGCAGGTCCGCCTCCACCTTATCTGCAAGCTCGGTAGCGACGGCATCTGCAAGCGCACTCTGATTGGGGCGCTTCAGGCTACACTGCAACTGCAGAGCACTGGCGTCAAGTACGCAAGCAGCATCCGCACCAGTGCCACCACCTGCTGTCGGCCGCAGCGGCGGCTGCTGCGTAGGTGGTTGCTGCTGCAGTGGCGTTAGCGCTGGTGGCAGTATATGTTCCAGCTTGTCACCTGTTGCTGCACGTAGAGATGTGGCAGCTGTGGCGATCGTCCGCATGAGGGGCAGGCGCGCCACCTCTGCTGCTGCTGCGCCTTGTAGCATTGCTGGTGTGGAACGCGCAGCGCCTGCATTGACGGCTGCCGCTGCTGCGTGCGCTGGTGCTGCAGCTGTGCCGCCTGCCGTTGCTGCTGCTGCCAGTGGTGTTGCTGCTGCCGCAGGTGTTGGTGCAGCACCTGCCGCATTGGCCGCTGCCACCGCCATTGCCGCTGTCGCAGCCGGCACGGTTGCGGCGCCGCCTGCCGACGCTGCTCCTGTTGCAGGTGCTGCAGCAGCCCTTAGGCTAGTAGGGCCTGTAGCAGCTGTATTGCCTATGCCCGCAGCCGCTGCTGTTGATGCTGCAGTTAGTGATGCCGCCGAGGCCACTTGAGGTGCAACATGTGCTGCCGCTGCTGCAGCAGCCTCTGATGCTGGAGCAGCTGCTGCTGCCGCCGCTGCTGCTGCCGCCGGAGTAGTTGCGCCGTGCGCCGCCGCTGCTGCTGCTGCCGCTGGTGCCGCCTGTGCTGCCGCCGCGGCCCCTGATCCAGCGGCAGCTGCGTCGTGTGCTACCGGAATGGCTGCGCCATAAGCGCGGCCAGCCGCTGATGCAGTTGCCACTGCCGGAGCGGTCGCGCCTCCACTGGCAACCGCCGCTGCCGCTGTAACAGTTGCCGCTGCTGATGCTGCTGGTGCTGGTGCTGCTGCCGCTGCTGCCGGTGTCGCTTGTGTTGCCGCATCCTCAGCAGCGTTGTCTGCAGCCGCTTGAGGAGCCGCCTGCTGCAGCACCCCCGCCCATCCAGAGAGTGCTGGTTGCAGCGCTTGCAACGTGCCCGCCACATACGCAGCATCAGCGATGTCGCAGGCGCTGGTAATGCCAAGGCCGCCATGCCGTGTTGGGAGTCGCGCTTGCTGTAAGGCTGGGCCGTGCGCTGCCAGATGGAAGTGGGCCCCACTTTGCTCAAACTGGCGCCAGGTCTGGCCTGGTGGCTGCAGGCCCATTGAGTGCTCAAGCACCCACTGCGTGACCCGATCCCACTCCTTGGCGGCTGGCGCTGTCTGCGTAGTGGGAATGGTGCGCAGGCAGTACGTCATGCGAGGCACCACGCAGTAGCGCAGTAACCTGAACATAGCCCTCGGAGATGTCAGGCGCGCGCATCGCTCTGCAAATCGAGCCCCTGCCCCGCCTGCACCCGCTTCCCTGCGCAGCCATGCGTCCACAAAGCTGCTGTGGCCCACCGGCACCCCCAGCAACACAGCTCCACGGTTCTGATTTTCATCCGTATCCCCCACTAGCTGAACGCCCAGCTGCTGCAGCAGTTGCCGCTCGTGGTCTGTCACCACATGCCCCCTGCCAGGCAGCGCGCGTGACTTGGTGAGGTTTAGCTCCAGCCCCACCTCCGCAAAGTGTTGTTTGAGCTGCGCCACCGCCTGTATGTCATCCTGAGTCAGCGTGCAAGCGCCTGTTCGGACGTTGGCATCGTCCATGTAGGCGCCCATCCGCCTCCGCGCGCGCTGCGCAGCCGCCGCCTCATTGAACCGTTTCAAGCACTGAGCAATGGCGCCGCAGAAGAGCATCGGTGCCGCGGGGTCCCCCTGCTTAAACCCGCGCTGAGACATGATGATGCGCGTGGAGCCGTCAACGTGCTGGAACAGCAGGCGTGGCCGAGTGCGAACGTATGTGCCGATGAAGTAGTCGAGGAAGTCCGGCAGCTGTGCTGCTACCCATTCCGCTGCCGCCAGGACGAACACCATGTTGAAGGCATTCTTGAGGTCCAGCATGAACTGCCAGTGACCGAGCTCATACGCGAGTTTGCCGGCCATGGCCGCTTTCTCCGCTCCTGCTGAGACGGCTACCCCATACTGCCCGTCTGGCTCAAGGAGCTCCGCCAGGAAGTCTTTGCGGTCTGCCACGTACACCGAAGTGCATAGTCGCTGCAGCACCTCGCCGCAAACGATGGGCCGCTGCTTAGCTGTACCATCTTCCTGTTGTTCTGCAAGTGGCGTCAGGCGCCCCGCGCCATGCAACTGCCAGAAGGCATCCGGCAGCCGCGCAGCCTCCCGCATAACGGTCTGAAGCCACCGTGTGAGGACAGCAGCAAACTCATGCCGTCCCCAGCTTGTGCGTAGCGCATCCTGCAGGTGGCTGTAGCGCAGCCCCGATGGGCCTGCTCCACTGTAAGGGCTTGCTCGCTGGATGAGCTTGGCAACCGTCTCTGGCTCAATTCCCTCCCCCTGTAACAGGCTGAGTTCTGCTGGCATGTCGGCTGCTTTCGCCACAAGCTGATCAACCATGCCGGATAGCTCATGGAGTTGTTCCCCTGGCGCAGCGGGGGGGTGTTTGGACTGCATGGCGGCAAAGCAGTCATCATCAGGTATCGCCACCGTTTTGGGCTGAAGGAAACGCGCTGCCTGCTGTAGCCCCCCCCGTGTGCCCATGCACTGTAGGACGTAGGCGTTGATCGCTGCCTCCGTTTGCTGGCGCGCGCGCCAGCGCCGGTGCGCACGCGCGTGTGCGAGGAGCGCTGGCACCAACCGGTCAAGCTCACCTCGTGCCAACATTCTGATTCTGTCGGAGCGAGTGATGCCAGGTGCGCCATCGGTGGAGGTGATGAGTGATGGCATGAGGTGGTGTAGAATCGTGGATCTTTGCAGTCGCTGCACCCGCCCTGCGGAATCTGGCTCCCGCGCCGCATTGACGAACATCGTCATTGTGTGTGCCAACAGATGTGTTGCTGCGTTCTCCAGTGCAGCTCCCACATAGCGACGATTGCGTGGTCTAGCAAGGCTTCTAGTTGTCGCGAACTGCAGCTTGCACAGCTCATCGAGGCTGATGCTGTCAAGCACTGCTGCGACTGCGGGGGTTGAGATGGTCCACGTGAAAAGCCCACCTGCCCCACCTGCTGCGCCTGCAGGGCCTGGCGCTGCCGCTGCTGTCGCCGCACCTGCCGCTCTGGGGCCCCCTGTGACAAGTACTTGCGGATAGGTATGTAGCTGTAGCATGTAGCACCATGGCGTAGCAGAGATCATGAAAAGAATATCATGGCGGCGGCGGGAGGCCCGTATTGCCAACTCTGAATCAGCGCAGAAATGCAAGGAATCCGATCTAGCGTGCGCACAAGCGCAGGATATTAGCACCAGTGCTGCAGATGGCAATGGCGCTTGTCAACAGGACGATGGCACGAGTGGCAGCAGCAGAGCAACTGGAGACGGACGCGCAGCGCACAAACGCAAGAGGGTACAGAATGACGGTTGGTCAATTTCCGATCAAACAGGCGAAGGGGAGCACACGGGCGGGCAAAGTGCAGTCAAGCGCTCTAGAACAGGTCATAACAGTCTGGAACAGCAACCTCTGATGCTAGACGACGAAGCTGGAGGTGGAGGCAGTGCGGACCCGGAGTACAAGTGCAACTTATGCGACCTCGTGGTGAAGAAGGGCATGTCGCTGCTCTCGTTACAGCAGAGGTTAAACGCCCACATCGCGGCGAAGCACCAGCGCAAACACCACAGTGGGACAGCAACAACGTTCCTGGAGCGCTCCGACCTCAGCACGTCGCACTTGCAAACCATCTACACCGAGTGTGCCTTGTGCAAAAACCTGTTTCATGCCAACAAGACATTCAGAGTGGACAGCAGCGATGCCAGCGCGGGCAAGCACTGCCGCAAATGCAGGCCTATCACTTCACCCGCTGCAGTGGCGGCAACATTGTCAACAACAGCATCAGCAGCACCGCTAGCACCTGATGCATCGACGGCAACAGCTACCACGTCGCTGCCACAGCAGCAACCGGCGTGCACACCCATCGGCAACCCCTACGCAAAGGGACCAGCGCACGCGCAGCAGGCACCTGCTGCTCAGGCTGGTGGCAGCAGCTCCTCCGGCAGCTCGAAGAGGCCGGAACGTGGGGGCAGCAGTGCTACACGAGGGGGTCGGGGTCGCAGTGGAGGGCGCGGACGTGGCAATGGAGGACGCGTTCGCAGCGGCAGCAATGATGCAGACATCAGCAGTAGCAGAGCGACTAGCGGCAGCAGAACCGGAGGCGGCAGCAGCAGCGGTGCCGGCGGCGGCAGTGCAGCCGGTACTAAGGACAGCGGCGCTGGCAACGGCCGCAGCAGTGATGCCAGCAGCCGCAGCGGCGGTGCTAGCAACAGCGGCAGTGGCGCGCGAACTCAAAACGGCCGCGGTGGCCGTGGCAGCGGTCGCAGCAGCGACAGCGGCGGACGAGGCTGTGGTCGTGGCGGCCGCGGCGGCGGCGGAGGGGGCCCCAGAGCGGCAGGTGCGGCGACAGCAGCGGCAGCGCCAGGCCCTGCAGGCGCAGCAGGTGGGGCAGGTGGGCTTTTCACGTGGACCATCTCAACCCCCGCAGTCGCAGCAGTGCTTGACAGCATCAGCCTCGATGAGCTGTGCAAGCTGCAGTTCGCGACAACTAGAAGCCTTGCTAGACCACGCAATCGTCGCTATGTGGGAGCTGCACTGGAGAACGCAGCAACACATCTGTTGGCACACACAATGACGATGTTCGTCAATGCGGCGCGGGAGCCAGATTCCGCAGGGCGGGTGCAGCGACTGCAAAGATCCACGATTCTACACCACCTCATGCCATCACTCATCACCTCCACCGATGGCGCACCTGGCATCACTCGCTCCGACAGAATCAGAATGTTGGCACGCGGTGAGCTTGACCGGTTGGTGCCAGCGCTCCTCGCACACGCGCGTGCGCACCGGCGCTGGCGCGCGCGCCAGCAAACGGAGGCAGCGATCAACGCCTACGTCCTACAGTGCATGGGCACACGGGGGGGGCTACAGCAGGCAGCGCGTTTCCTTCAGCCCAAAACGGTGGCGATACCTGATGATGACTGCTTTGCCGCCATGCAGTCCAAACACCCCCCCGCTGCGCCAGGGGAACAACTCCATGAGCTATCCGGCATGGTTGATCAGCTTGTGGCGAAAGCAGCCGACATGCCAGCAGAACTCAGCCTGTTACAGGGGGAGGGAATTGAGCCAGAGACGGTTGCCAAGCTCATCCAGCGAGCAAGCCCTTACAGTGGAGCAGGCCCATCGGGGCTGCGCTACAGCCACCTGCAGGATGCGCTACGCACAAGCTGGGGACGGCATGAGTTTGCTGCTGTCCTCACACGGTGGCTTCAGACCGTTATGCGGGAGGCTGCGCGGCTGCCGGATGCCTTCTGGCAGTTGCATGGCGCGGGGCGCCTGACGCCACTTGCAGAACAACAGGAAGATGGTACAGCTAAGCAGCGGCCCATCGTTTGCGGCGAGGTGCTGCAGCGACTATGCACTTCGGTGTACGTGGCAGACCGCAAAGACTTCCTGGCGGAGCTCCTTGAGCCAGACGGGCAGTATGGGGTAGCCGTCTCAGCAGGAGCGGAGAAAGCGGCCATGGCCGGCAAACTCGCGTATGAGCTCGGTCACTGGCAGTTCATGCTGGACCTCAAGAATGCCTTCAACATGGTGTTCGTCCTGGCGGCAGCGGAATGGGTAGCAGCACAGCTGCCGGACTTCCTCGACTACTTCATCGGCACATACGTTCGCACTCGGCCACGCCTGCTGTTCCAGCACGTTGACGGCTCCACGCGCATCATCATGTCTCAGCGCGGGTTTAAGCAGGGGGACCCCGCGGCACCGATGCTCTTCTGCGGCGCCATTGCTCAGTGCTTGAAACGGTTCAATGAGGCGGCGGCTGCGCAGCGCGCGCGGAGGCGGATGGGCGCCTACATGGACGATGCCAACGTCCGAACAGGCGCTTGCACGCTGACTCAGGATGACATACAGGCGGTGGCGCAGCTCAAACAACACTTTGCGGAGGTGGGGCTGGAGCTAAACCTCACCAAGTCACGCGCGCTGCCTGGCAGGGGGCATGTGGTGACAGACCACGAGCGGCAACTGCTGCAGCAGCTGGGCGTTCAGCTAGTGGGGGATACGGATGAAAATCAGAACCGTGGAGCTGTGTTGCTGGGGGTGCCGGTGGGCCACAGCAGCTTTGTGGACGCATGGCTGCGCAGGGAAGCGGGTGCAGGCGGGGCAGGGGCTCGATTTGCAGAGCGATGCGCGCGCCTGACATCTCCGAGGGCTATGTTCAGGTTACTGCGCTACTGCGTGGTGCCTCGCATGACGTACTGCCTGCGCACCATTCCCACTACGCAGACAGCGCCAGCCGCCAAGGAGTGGGATCGGGTCACGCAGTGGGTGCTTGAGCACTCAATGGGCCTGCAGCCACCAGGCCAGACCTGGCGCCAGTTTGAGCAAAGTGGGGCCCACTTCCATCTGGCAGCGCACGGCCCAGCCTTACAGCAAGCGCGACTCCCAACACGGCATGGCGGCCTTGGCATTACCAGCGCCTGCGACATCGCTGATGCTGCGTATGTGGCGGGCACGTTGCAAGCGCTGCAACCAGCACTCTCTGGATGGGCGGGGGTGCTGCAGCAGGCGGCTCCTCAAGCGGCTGCAGACAACGCTGCTGAGGATGCGGCAACACAAGCGGCACCGGCAGCAGCGGCAGCAGCACCAGCACCAGCAGCATCAGCAGCGGCAACTGTTACAGCGGCAGCGGCGGTTGCCAGTGGAGGCGCGACCGCCCCGGCAGCGGCAACTGCATCAGCGGCTGGCCGCGCTTATGGCGCAGCCATTCCGGCAACACACGACGCAGCTGCCGCTGGATCAGGGGCCGCGGCGGCAGCACAGGCGGCACCAGCGGCAGCAGCAGCAGCGGCGGCGCACGGCGCAACTACTCCGGCGGCAGCAGCAGCGGCGGCAGCAGCAGCTGCTCCAGCATCAGAGGCTGCTGCAGCAGCGGCAGCACATGTTGCACCTCAAGTGGCCTCGGCGGCATCACTAACTGCAGCATCAACAGCAGCGGCTGCGGGCATAGGCAATACAGCTGCTACAGGCCCTACTAGCCTAAGGGCTGCTGCAGCACCTGCAACAGGAGCAGCGTCGGCAGGCGGCGCCGCAACCGTGCCGGCTGCGACAGCGGCAATGGCGGTGGCAGCGGCCAATGCGGCAGGTGCTGCACCAACACCTGCGGCAGCAGCAACACCACTGGCAGCAGCAGCAACGGCAGGCGGCACAGCTGCAGCACCAGCGCACGCAGCAGCGGCAGCCGTCAATTCAGGCGCTGCGCGTTCCACACCAGCAATGCTACAAGGCGCAGCAGCAGCAGAGGTGGCGCGCCTGCCCCTCATGCAGACGATCGCCACAGCTGCCACATCTCTACGTGCAGCAACAGGTGACAAGCTGGAACATATACTGCCACCAGCGCTAACGCCACTGCAGCAGCAACCACCTACGCAGCAGCCGCCGCTGCGGCCGACAGCAGGTGGTGGCACTGGTGCGGATGCTGCTTGCGTACTTGACGCCAGTGCTCTGCAGTTGCAGTGTAGCCTGAAGCGCCCCAATCAGAGTGCGCTTGCAGATGCCGTCGCTACCGAGCTTGCAGATAAGGTGGAGGCGGACCTGCAACAGCTGCCGCAGGGCACGCAACGCACGCAAGCACTTGCTCGATTCCGGTCGCAGCGCCACATGCACTCGATCGGCATGGCATTCCTCAACGAGCCCATGTACTCCACAACGGCTTCGTTCGATGGCCTATCCTGGCAGCTGGCCGTCAAACGCGCCATCGGAGTAGAGGAGCAGACGGCAGGCTGCAAGCTGTGCGGGAAGTCGCCGGGCGGCACCCTGCATGCACGGCTGTGTCAAGCGCCACGCGTCAAGGCGCACGACACCATTGTCCACAATAGCGTCAAGAGGGCCACGCAGCGCCTCCTGCGGCAATACCTCAAAACGGGACTGGTGGACGAGGACTACACGCCGTTTCTGGGGTCCGCCGGGCCGCCGGGGAGTCGCAGGATGGACATCGTGCTGCCTGCCGACGCCTTCCCGGTGACCGGCTACGACGACCCGACACGCCACCTACCGCTCATGGTGGACGTTACCTGCTTCGAGGCACAGGTGGCGTCGCGGGCGGCGAAGACTGCAGCAGACCCCGAGCGATGCTGCCGCGACCAAGAGGCCGCCAAAACTACCCACTATTCTGGTCATTATGATCAGAATTGCTACAAACTTGCCACATTGGCAATAGGGTCATTTGGCAGCATCGGGGAGCAGGGGCGGAAGCTGCTGGAGGCTGTGGCGACGGAGTATGCCAGCAGGATGTCAGTGCCCGGAGGAGCGCGCCCTAAAGCTCTCAAGGGCATCGCCCTGGCGCGCTTACGCTCGGCACTGTCGGCAGCGCTCCACATGGCGTACTCTGGCCGTGTCATGACACACATGGCAGAATCCAGGGGGGGGGGGCACATGGAGGAGGACGTAGGGGAGGACCCCGAGATGCCATTTGGCGGCGGCGGCGTTTGAGTGGTTGTCGTTGCGACACTTTCAGACTGTCATACGACATGTAGATTCCTTACAGCTAGATGCCAATCATCTGGGCTTTTTCGCGCCCTGAGCGAGAATTAATAAAAAGTACCATTAGATGTTCTGGACACATTGTCAGATGTCCAAGGTCGGTGCAGTGAGGGTCTGCAACAGCCCTGTTTTTTTGTCATCGGACAACGATTTTTTGTACTTTGCCTATTGTATTCATTTCATTGTACTTGAATTTTCCAGCACATAGACTGAGATGATTATCACACGATGTCAAGCAGATGCAATATATACTGGCAGGGCGCGTGCTGTGTACAGTAAGTCTGCTTTGTATGGCATTTCTATTATTCACTAGGCGATGTGACAGTCAAAGGCAAGTTGAAAATCTGGCTGACTGCCAGAGCTATGCAGTGACTCACGTCAGATTGACACAGGTGCACTGCATGACGCTGCGGCAGCCGCAGCCACAAATTGATCATACTTTCGCAGTATTGGTCAAAACCGAAGCAGGTGCATTCGAGTTGTCATGGCCGCGGGAAACTGTAGCGGCACTAGGGGCCTGAGCATTGCCACGCATTCGAGCGAGGACTGCATGAACTGCACTACGATCTAAGCCGCGACCGCCAGCATCGCCAGCGCTGAAGGGATTGAAGCCGCTGCCGCTGCCGCCGCCGCCGCCAGACCCGTCTCCGAGAGCAGCAGCACCACCGTTGCCAATACCACCGCGCACACCGCCGCTGCGCGTGCTGCTGCCGCCGCCGCTGCCGTCAACGCCAAATGTGCCTCCAATGCCGTCAACGCCAAACTCGCTTCCAAGATTAGCCGCCAGTGCACCGGCGCCGCCGACGCCGCCGGTGCCGTCGCGTACGCCGTAGCCAAGCGCGCCGGCGCCGTCGCGTACGCCGTAGCCAAGCGCGCCGGCGCCGTCGCGTACGCCGTAGCCAAGCGCGCCGGCGCCGTCGCGTACGCCGTTGCCAAGGGCGCCGTTGCCGCCGCCGCTGCTGTCACCGCCAAAGCCGACTCCAAGAAAAGCAGGACTGCCGCTGCCGCCGCCGCTGCCGGCGCCGCTGCGCACGCCGTAGCCAAGCGCGCCGTTGCCGCCGCCGCTGCTGCCGCCGCCAGAACCGTCTCCAAACGTAGCAAGGCCAGCGCCACTGCCGGCGCCGGCGCCGCTGTGCACACCGCTGCCATGCGCAATGCTGCCGCCGCCGCCGCGGCTGCTGCTGCTGCCAAACCCGCCTGCAGGAATAGCAGCGCCAGCGCCGCCGCCGCCGCCGCCGCCGCCGCGCATACCGCCGCCGCGCGCAATGCTGCCGCCGCCGCCGTGGCTGCCATCACCGCCAAAACCGTTTCCGGCGCCGCCACCGCCAAAACCGTCCGCAGGAGCAGCAGCATTGGCGCCGTCGCCGCTACGCTGCGCGCCGCCAAAACTGTCCATGAGTGCAGAAGCACCGCCGATATTGAGGGCGTTGCTGCCGCCGCCGTTGTCGCCGCCACCGGCGCTGCTGCCAAGCAGGTCGCCGGAACCACCACTGCCACCGCCGCAAGCGCTGACGCCCGCGCTGCTGCCGCTGCCACTGCTGTGACGGTTTCGGGCGGCACCGTGGCCGCTGCTGCAGCTGCTGCTGTCGCCATCGCTGCTGTCGTCCTTGTTGGCCCTGTCAAAGCTATGGCCGTTGCTGCTTCCGCCATCCAGGAATGCTAGCAAGGTTGCCCTGGCTTCCGCTTCACGCACTGGGTCGCCTGCTAACAACTCAACCCGCAGCTTCAACTCGTCCAGCTGCTGCTTTCTAGCAACAGCATTTGCGTGTGTTTTCACTGCGTTGCGAAGTGCGCGCGCCTCCTTTGTGGATGCCTTCAACGCTGCCACGACCTGCCGCTTGTTGGCCCTCTCCTCATCTGACAAGCTCGGCAGCCCGCGCTCCGATCTCAGCTGCTTCTGCTGCTGCTGCTTCAGTCTGCGGCGACTGGTGAGGCCGCAGCAATTGATGACAGGCGCTGAGGATAGGCTGCTGGACGCGTCATTGGTGCCGCCGCTGATGATAGAGGCGCCGTCGGAATCATTGCCGCCAGTGGTGTCACCCGCAGCTGCCGCGCACGTTGGGCCACTTGATGGTACGAGCTGAAACTCAGTCAAGGGCCGGTCGCTCAGGGGTCCATAAAGAATGAAGAGAAGCATGTATCGCGGCAGCCAGTTCTCCGGCATAGGCTTGGCCACGCTAGGCGTCACTGCGCTGGTGCCTGCTGTAGTGGCTGCATTGGTGTTGAGCACTGCCGCAGCAGCAGCAGCACCAGTGCCGGCCATCAGTGACCCGTCACCATCGGCGCCATAATGGCCGCACAATTCCGTACCATCACCTGGTGGCGACAATGATGACAAGAAGCAGCAAGGCATAGCAGCATATGGTCTGAGGCTGCTGAAAGCATGGGGCATTGTGATGTCAAGAGGTCCTCCTGTGCAGCAGCATGACGTACAGCTGCGCATGCGATGCGGGCGCTGCTTGCAGTCACCAAACCACACTGTGCTCAGCTGCATGCAGACGAGGTACCACATCACATTGAGCTCATTGTCGTGCACACTTCGTGCACAATGCTGCAGCTGCTATGTACCTGCTGTTTGGCCTGCTGCTGCAGGGCCCTCTGGCTCGCCCTTGTCCTTGGCCCAGAGTGCACAGCGCAGCGTTTCGAGGATGTCACCTTCCTGCTGTCCCGAAGGTACACCAGAGGGGAACAGACTGCAACAGAAAGGCAGCAACCACAGCGTCCGGCTTGCAGTCAATGGCATATACTTCCAATCGCTTTGACTTGCTCTTTATGTTATTATGCCCGCATTCTACATCCTACACACTGAAGAAGACACCGCGCTGTCTTGAATCCTCCGCATTAACGCTGTGCAGAAGCATTCTACGGCATGCATGTTCAATATAGCAACAGACCATAGTGCAATAACATGTACACATACATCAGGACAGATGATCGCAGATGAAAGCATGCGACAACTTGACCAGCTGGTCTGCTTTCAAGAAAGGCATGCTCACCTTGCAAAGAGGGGCAGATAGACATTTTGTATGTTCTTGCATGCCTCCGCCCACTTGCTCCAGAGCGAGTCTTTGTCGGGCAAAAACGTCTTCGGCGCCTGCGCCTTGCTGCCGTCGGCTTTTTTAGCCTTGCCCACTGTGACAGCAAGCGGGCATGCCCATCAGAGTGCAATCAAACAAATTGAGCAGCACATCACTCTGGCAGCGAGTTTCTGACGCTCTCACTCACCGCTAAACGTCGTCTGCAGCATGATTTCCCTCGTAATCCAACTCGGCGGGTTGTCGTTCGCAGCCTCGCTGAGCCACTTCAGAAATCCAGGCATAGCTACGTTCGTGTAGGACCGATAGGCGTACTCGTTGCGCTGCTTCTGCGCAAGCGTTCTGCCGCTATGCAAGACGGCCGACGCCGCATATGCAATCGGCACTGTCTGAAATATTTTGAGCGTCTCTGCAGACGCCTTTTGGGCGTATAGCATCTTCAACGCCCACTCCACACCGGCCGTGATGGTGAAGCCCAGCGATTCCACGGTGTTGGAGGTCATCGTTGTAGTGGATCGCTGCGTCGTCGTGTGTTGTGACCGCGCAGCACGCAATCGATTTTCAAACTCGCACAGCAAAATACGCGCCAACTGCACACGTGAAAAAAGCCACGTTTTGCCGATCCTGCCCACACCATGAATCAGGCGAAGCAGGAAAAGGAAGGCGCGGCAAAAAGGACGGGTCCGTCACTTTTCTGGCGCCCGATTTCTGGTGCCATAAAAAATCACAACCATCTTCACCAACGTACCCTTTCACGTCTTCTGAGTTTCCTGTTTTTGTGCGCCGCCTGGTAGAATAGCTGGCACTACGCTGTGGCAGGGGGAGGCGGACAATACTCTAGTGTGCACCGCTGCTGTCCCATAGGCCGCGCCGTAGCTTACGTGCCGGCGTTCGCGCGGTGACGGGTTGTGTCGTGTACAGTAGATCTCTGCGGGAGCAAGAGCAGCGTCGGCGGCGGCACTCGGCGCACAGTATCAGGCACGCAACACTGGTGTGGGGGCAGAGGCAAGCTCATCCGTCCGCGCAGGGGATACGGATACCGATACAAAACTGCGTGAGCACTCTACACGCACTTGTTGCCAAGAGGACACGGGAGCAGGCACAAACGAACCAAGCAGGAGGGAGCGTTGGAGTAGATGCCTCTACCTTGGATCTGACCGCATAGATACGCGGGCTCTACTGCTCAGTGGCTATCGTCCAGAGAGGCATGCATGCTCAGACCAAGGCATTAGCGAACCCAGCGGATTCACGGATTGGGGAGGCACCTTTTAGCACCAACATCAGCAACAACAGTCCAGAGAGGCCAGGGTCAGCACCACCAGCTATAGCTGCCCTTGACGCCACAAATCTTTTCGCTTTCGGCTCTGGGCTCGCCCTCTTCGGCGAGGGCAACGCGGTCGTTCGTGCTCCTTCTGCTCAAGGCTTCATCGAGACATCGTACAACAAACAGAGAACGGGTGAAGGATCCATGCTGATGGCAGGCAGGGAGCCGGATGACGGCATCGGCATGCAGTACGGCAGGCAGGCGCCTTATGCAGGAGGGAGGGTAGAGGATTTGTCTCTAGAGTTCCTGTCTCTGCAGGATGACCCCACTCCGGCACAGGCCGCGGATCCCGCAGGCGCCGGCGGCGCCATTCCCCGCAGCGTCGTCGAGCAGCAGCAGAGGCGCTCAGGCACGCCTGGAATGGCGCCACCTGGCAAGCCAATAGATTCCACGGCTGGTGGCACGGGGGTGAAGCCAGAGGCCAAAGCGCCAGCATTTGGACCGACGTCCGACGCCGTGCCTTCCGCGGTGGCGGCCGACAAGAGCAGACCCAGGCAGCAATCCGGCATCAGCGGCGGCGGCTATGGCGCTGGACACCAGCACATGGGAGGCGGCGCCGCACAGCAGCAGCAGCAGCACCAGCAGCAGCAGCAACACCAGCAGCGCCGCATGCCAACGCCGCAGCTGCACACACCCCAGCATCAGCCCAACGTCAGCGCGGGCATGTACGGCATGCAGCCGCCCACGTGGCTGTACTCGGAATCATTCGCGCTGGCGGAGGCGGAAATGGCGGCCGCTGCGCAGATCCACATGCAGCAGCTGGGTCTTGGCGGCGCGGCGGGCACCAACGTGTCAGTTAACCCCTATGGCAGTGCTCAAGGCGCGTACAGCACCATGCTGCCGTCGGATGGCGGCGCCGCTGCGTACCACCAAGCAGCTGCTCTGCCGGGGGGCATGAGTCCGCAGCCGGTGATGATGTCCACAGGGCAGCATGTGTATGGCAACGCATCGGACTACGGCGGCTTTGGGCTGGGGGTCCCAGTGTCCCCCTACCTGACGCTCGTGGGCCACAGTCCTGCAGGCCATCTCATGCCTGACAGCCAGCCGTACTTTGTGCAGAGCCCAGGGGGTCCGCACCAGCCGCCTACGCCCGGGGGGTACCTGGCATCCCCTTACACACACGCAGCGCCGCCGTCGCAAGTAGCAGCGCCCGCAAGCTATGGCGGCATGCGGCGCGGGTTCGGCTCGGCGGCGGACATGCGCCTGACGCCGCAGCAGCAGCAAGCGGCGGCGGCGGCGGCGGCGCAGCAGCAGCAGCAGCAGCTGCCAGCGTACTACCAGGCGCAGCTGCAGCAGCTGGGCGTGCAGCAGCAGCAGCAGCAGCAGATGCTGCGCATGGAGGACCGGCGGCGGCGGCGCCGCACCAGCAGCTCGGACGAGGACTTCCGCACCGCCCTGACGGGCGTCGGGCGCCCCATGACACAGCAGCGCCTGCCTGGCGTTGACATGCTGCCTGCCCACCGCATCCCGCGGGTGCCCCTCACCACGCAACCGTACGCGCTGGGTATGCCTTTGGGCATGGACAGCGTGCGCGGACGCGTGTACAGCATGAGCGGCGACCAGATGGGCTGTCGGCAGCTGCAGTACATGCTGGGGGATGGGGGGCCGGAGGTGGCAACGGCCATACTGGCGGAGGTGCAGGACCACCTGGCCGATCTCATGACGGACCCTTTTGGCAACTACCTGTTCCAGAAGCTGCTGGAGCACGTGAGCGATGACGAGAGGGCCAGCGTGGTGTTTGCCGTCGCGCACAGGCTCACCATGTCGGGCATGAGCCTGCACGGCACTCGCTCCGTGCAGAAGGTGGTGGAGGTGAGCATTGACCACTCATTACACATTGCGCATGACTTAGGGTTAGGGCTAGGGTTACGTGCAGGGTTAGGGTTAGGGTTAGGGTTAGAGTTACAAACAGATGAGATGTAGTAGAACATGGTGCGTGTACATGGCTTGTAGTTACACAAGGATCTGCTCTCTTCCGTTATATGTCAACCACTTTTGGAGCAGCACCGAGCTTAGGGTTAGCATGAGGGTACTAGAGCCTGTCGTCATTGCACACAAGATCGTCTACTCTCAGTGCTGCACGATGATGCTCAACGCGGCCTCACCGCCATACTGCCGCATATGGAATGTGATGTATGAAGGCACATCCTTGTAGTCTGCTTGATCTTGATCTGCAACCATTCTGAATCGAAAACTATGTAGCCTTGTGCAGAAGCGTCGCGTAATGCACATCCCAGTCTCTCAAGCAGACCTCACACGTCACAGACAGTGCACGCTCAGCATGTCAATGTCATGTCAATGACAATGGACAATGACAATGGTCATTGCCATGATTTGCACGCAGCAGCTCACGGTTATGGTTTACTGAATGTCACCGTTGTATCATAATGACCACGCATCATTGGTATAAGACTGTAGCAGCATTGCTCCCCCCGTCTGGAGCTGAAATGCTGTACAAGTACATGCATCTGACATATATGCCTCGCATCGCATGCAAGGAGCAGCAATGGCTGAGCACGTACACGTTACATTGGCTCTCACTGTGTTGCGCCTCTATGTAGCATACTACCGTTTCACTGCTTGTTGCAATCATACGGTCCAGCTGCTGCATGCTTACTATGAAAGCACTGCAAAGTCTTCATGTATTTGTGTCAAAGCGACGCCGGCAGCTTGCTGTACCTGGTTTTGCTCACCGTGTAGTTACGCTGCGCTGGTGTGGTGTACATTGTGCATACATCATCACTCCATCATGACCTCACGCTCTGCACATGCCTCAACTTCTTGCCTCAATGCTCAGCTGGCGCGCTCGCCAACGGAGCGCGCAGCCGTAGTGCAGGCGCTCGAGAACTCCGTTGTTGACCTGGCCACCAACCCCAACGGCAATCACGTCATACAGCGCGTGCTGCAACACTTTAGCGCAGAGGGCGACAGCATGTTTGTCTATGCTGCGCTCGAGCGGTCGTGCTTTGAGGTGGCCACGCACAGGCACGGGTGTTGCGTGGTGCAGCGCGCGCTGGATGCGGCGTCGCTGGAGCAACGGCTGTCGCTGGTCGCGCAAGTTGCGGGCAGGGCCCTGGAGATGATGCAGGTGGGTAGTGCTGTACTGTACTGTGTCACTGGAGTACCTTGCGGTGGCACTTTATGGGTCAAGCATGACGCACAGCTCAAGTATGATGCACAGCTTGTGAAACTTGACCATACATACTGGTGGTTTATAGGGTATGCCAGATGTGCAAGCATCTAGTATGATTTGCATACAGTATGTATGGAACATCCCACGACGCATACAGTATGTATGGAACATCCCACCTCGACGTGATTGGTCATATTTGATGCCATACTCCCGAATGTGACAGCAAACCTTCAAATGAAATTTCAACATTGACTGACATCAGAGCCGCAGGTGTATGTTGATCAGCAGATGATCATTGCGCATATTCGCCATCACACCAATGCATTTGCCTGATACGTTCCCATTCAGGTTAGTCAGTATGCAATGAAGGCCTTGGTTGAGCTTCTCTTGTATGCGCCCCACAACGTCTGTACACATGCTGCCATTTGTACACAGTGGTCAGCGATGCTTACCATCATCAGCACCGCTCAGCGCTGTGTGTCACTACTCTACCCTTTCCTGTCCTCCCGAAGGCTGCAGTAACTCTGTCAACTCTCATCCTGCCCGGGCACTCTGTCATGTAATCGGCTGTATGCTCAGCCACCTCCACGTGTAGCGCTGCCTGATGTCTGCATGCCACAACCATCTGTGTTGTGTCAGAATGTCAGCAAGGTAGCGCTGACTCGTCTGGAGAGTGTACCCGTTCATTGCGCTTGAGCTCTGCTGCAACTTGAGCATCACGACACACCCGCATCTGCTCACGTGTCCCAATGGTGAAGTATTGGTTGATGTAGAATCGCTTCAAGCCTATTATGCAAGGCTTTAACCGCAATGCCCTCACACCTCCATCTCCAGGACCCCTTTGGCAACTACGTGGTCCAGTACGTGCTGGACAAGTGCGCAGTGGAGGAGGTGGATGTCATCACGCGCGCGCCCATGGGCCAGGTCGTGCACCTCTCCACGCAGAAATTCAGCTCCAACGTCGTGGAGAAGTGCCTGGAGAAGGCTCAGGCGCCCGTGCAGTCTGCCTACGTGGCAGAGCTCATCGCGGCACCGAGCATGTCGGCGCTGCTGCACGACCAGTACGCCAACTACGTCATACAGCGCGCGCTGTCGGTGGCGCCGCGCGAGGACGTGGCGCTGCTGAGCGATGTGGTGCGGCCGCACCTGGCGCTCATGCGCAACTCCATGTCCACGGGCGGCCGCCGCATCTTCATCAAGATGCTCAAGCGCTTCCCCGAGATGGCGCCCACGCACGCGGAGATCGCCGCCGCAGAGCAGCAGCAGCAGCAGCAGCGCCACGAGGCACCGCTCAATTGAGCACTGCCGACTGGCAACGGGCGGCAGTAGGGCTGGACGGGCCGGTGCCCTTGTACACGGAGGACAATGCCGCCATTACGTGGCGGCGACAGCAACGGAGGCAGCGGCAGCGGCAGCAGCGCCAGTGCACCTGCTGAAACCGATCTTGATCAGTTGCGGCTGCGCGTGCAGCGGAGGCAGCACGCTGCTCTGCTGGTGCTGTGGCTGCTGCTGCTGCTGGTCCTGCTGCTGCATAGTTACTGATACGAGTTGAGCAGGCCGATTACGGTCGGTGACAATCAGTTGAGGGGGGGGGGGGGCAATGGCTTCATCAACCTGCACCAGCCGCAGCAGCTGCAATCGGCGCAAGCGATTGGAGCCAGGCATGGGGCTCTTGCAGGTGAACTTCACCTTGCAGTGCTCCACACAGAGTGCGGCGGCGGCGTGCATGTTGCGCGCCGCATTTTGGTGCACGAGGGGTCTTGAGGGGGGGGAGGGGGGGGGGGAGGGGGTAGTGTCTGGGGGGCAGCAAGCAGATGTAGCAGGCGGAGAGCGGGGAGGCTGCAGGCTTTGTTGCGCAGGTGCTGCGCCAATTTTGACAACAGCAAGTGGATTGTTAAGGGGCTTGGACAATTTCGGCAGCAGGCAGGCTTCTGCCCTCGATGGCACTTCAACTTGTAGGGCAGCCGCGTTCTGATGGTGTTGCATGTGTAGAGAGCTAGCATTTTTGGTTTTCGCAGGACCCTTTGCATCAGCAAGTGGCAGCTTTTATAGCTCGATGGCAGAAGGAAGTTGAAGTTGGCTTGTAGGGGCGTCACACGATGACCGCCTGATGCCTGGCAGCGGTGTGCATGATGCGGTGCAGAGCTGGCCCGGTGTTGTGTTGCCCTTGTGCGCGCATCCTGCAGGCTATGTCTACGTAGCGTGTGCATTCGGCATGCTACTGTACCACACAGTGCCAGAGCCTAGGCTTGCCGCCTAGGTCAGTGCCCCCTTGTAGCATAATTTATCTTGCGTTGCACATACTGTCATTTTGCTCTTCGTCTGCTTGCACATCATGATGTGGTTAGTTGCTTGAATGATTGCAGTGCAGGCTTTGGCCGGCCAGCGGTCGCATTTGTGGACTTGACAGCACTACATACATATGCGCAGCTTACAGCCCATCATTATCTGTGCGATTGCGTGCCGCGTGATGGTGTGCGATTCGACATATGGCACAGCAGTATGCAATGTCGCATCATGGTCACAGTCAACATGCTTTTGTCAATCATGGTGAGGCTGCACAGATCTTGAATGCAGGCATCGAGCCGCAGAGCAGCTGTGCAGAGTCGCTTGTATGGCGTGAACTGGGCTCTCAATATCATGAAGTTAACCCATTGTGGTCAGGCTGCAGGCCACTGCAGGCCACTGCAATGCAATGGCTGCAGTAGACGTTTGGCATACACGGTGCTGTGGCTTTCCACCATCATGCACCGCAGCAATGTGCTTGAATTTTACTGATGTTGCCAGCACTTGAACGAGCACATGAGCCTGCTTGGAGGAGTGTCCAGGTTGATCATGATGCGTGATGCTGAAGTTATGTCCTCTGCAGAAGGTCACAGTGCAAGTGCATGCTTTGCACAGGTGTTGAATGTTCTGCGTAAGGACCATGGTATATTTTCGTGCACGAGTCAGGATTGCATACATGCAAAGCATGCGCAGAAACAGACAAACTGAAGAGCAACAAGGTGCTGTAGTATACTGTAGTCAAGATATTGGCATTATATATGGAGAGGGGGAGGGGGGGGAGCCTACAAGAAGAACACCCCCCTTCCCAGCTCCTCCCGGGGCCCCCGCACCTATTCTTGACAAAAACATAGGTGTGGGTGTTTTCTCGTTCTGTGTTGGCAGGCTGTACTTTTTATTAATTCTCGCTCAGGGCGCGAAAAAGCCCAGATGATTGGCATCTAGCTGTAAGGAATCTACATGTCGTATGACAGTCTGAAAGGTCGCAACGACAACCACTCAAACGCCGCCGCCGCCAAATGGCATCTCGGGGTCCTCCCCTACGTCCTCCTCCATGTGCCCCCCCCCCCTGGATTCTGCCATGTGTGTCATGACAGCCAGAGTACGCCATGTGGAGCGCTGCCGACAGTGCTGAGCGTAAGCGCGCCAGGGCGATGCCCTTGAGAGCTTTAGGGCGCGCTCCTCCGGGCACTGACATCCTGCTGGCATACTCCGTCGCCACAGCCTCCAGCAGCTTCCGCCCCTGCTCCCCGATGCTGCCAAATGACCCTATTGCCAAAGTACTTGTTATTATTATCGCAAGCTTTTCGATTGCATAGGCAACCCGGCCTCCCTTGGGCCTTTATAAATACAAGTCCATACGTACTTGTTATTAATTCTCGCTCAGGGCACGAAAAAGCCCAGATGAACAACTTGCAGCTTGCTGTACGGAATCTACATGTCGTGTGACAGTCTGAAAGTGTCTCAATGACAACCACTTAAACGCCGCCGCCGCCAGATGGCATCTCGAGATCCCCCCCTACTGTACTGCGGTGGCCTGCTTGACAACGCACACACTGGCAGTGTGATCAAATGCAGGGACCACTAATATAATCCAAGTTACTTTCATGGTTGCCACCTGAGCCCCCACTGCCTGCTTTTGTGCTACCGCCTACACGGCAAGGGGAAAAAAGGATACTTTAGTGTGACAGCAGTGACATCACTGCAGTGCAGCCGAAACCGATATGTTTATGCAATCGCTTAGGGCTCCCAAAAAAGGGCCTGCCTCTCCGTGAACTCCGATGCACTCCGGCATTTTGATGTGAAGCCATGGCTGCTACATATACATTCTCATAGACAAAGCATGAAGTTGAGTACCCAGGAAATGTGGTAAAATCTGCCCATTGTGTCCACTGCAACATGGCCTGTGATGAGTAGGTTCGACGTCATCAGGTATCAGGTAGTCAAAGTGGTTCTACAGCAAACATCATTGCAAACTTGACAACCAACAGCATGTTCACATAATTTTGATGCTCTCTTGGAGCTCGACTGCCATGTACAATTCCAGCAAGAGGGACTTTCTGGCGCCTTAAGCAGAGAACCCTAACAAGGAGGAGCACCCGCTTGCTTTGGCGATGCATTAACTGTAGATGATGAAAGATCAACCCCGCCAGTATGACTGAGTCACCTGGGCTTTGTTGCGCGCACAGCAAAATCATCACAAAGTACACTCATACGCCGCGCTATCCGCAGTGCTCCACATTAGCGTATCATGTGCGACCAATGGCCCATATGACAACAAGGTGGAAAGTGATAATGCGGGTGGTGATGCCGTAATCGGCGGAGGGCGGGCGATTCGGCACACGGATCTGATGATCAGTGCAGGCCAGAGGGGAAGCGTTCGAGTTGGCTTCCATCGAGTGGAAGTTGCTAGCAGGCACTTGTGACTGATGGGGACTGCACACTGAGCCTTCCTTCCTCTATTAGTTGAACATGCAAGTGGTGCAGGCAGGCGCGCGGTGCTTGGCACGATGCTCTCTCAGCAGAAGCAGAGAGAAGGCATGCCGCTCTTTTCAGAGGTCAAGGTTGTCTTGGGCTAGTAATGAGTTCTTCTGCGCCAGTGCTGCGATGGGCACTGCACTGGCGTTGCACGTTGGAGCATCGTGCTGGCCAAGGGCTCTGCTTGCCCGCCGCTACAGCTTGGGCACATGTTCTTCCTTGCAGCAAAATCTCCCTATCTACTGAAGAATATAGCTAAGCTGTAGGGCAATAAGGTTTCCATTGCAGCAGCGCCTTGACATGGCAGCCGCAGCAGCACCACATGCAGCATGTAGCCTAGTGGTAGCTCACGCGTGCGCGCACCTGCAATTTGGCTGAAAATACGCTAGCGCTGCACCACGCGGCAACTTTTCGATCCTTCTGGGACTGTCTAGGGGAGCCACCTGCAGTGGTTGGTAAAAAGCATGATACTGTGGCGATGCAGCCATTTCTGCTGCGCACGCCAGGTGCGGCCATGCCGGGCCACAACTTCTTACCTAGGCGGTAGACAGGGGATCACAACCTACGCGGCGGTGGGTGTGAAAGCAGTGGCAGCACTTCTGGCGGCAGCGGCGAGGGTGGCACCTACAGCGGTACGTTGCGGTAACTTGCGGCGGGACACGCGGTCGTGGTTTCGCCTGAGTGGCAATACGCGGCAGTAACACTAAAAGTAGGCAGAGTGCAAATTGCGGGAGAGGACCCACTGCGAGCGGGTCGAGTCCTGGGTACGTGAACGGTGTGAACGTGAGCAGGAACATTTCTCTTCACGCACCGAGGGTGTGCACCTTATGTGATTTACGCTTGAGTGATGTACGAAGCAGCACCTTCATTCGCTCACGTAGTTCATTCACCGTGAACTCGTGATTTGCAGCGTCTGCACCGCTCATGTACCCCCCCCCCCCCCCCCCCCCGGGCGTTAACTTAGCTCGCATGCGCTTTACCTGAAACTAAAGATATGTTAACCGCCAATGAGCTGACAAGAATAAGGTTTGTCAGTCAAACCCTGCCTAGAATGTCCCCCCCCCTTCCCCCCCCCCGGAGGGGGGGGGGCGTCTCGCTTCGCGCACAGCCATGGCCTGTACAACAGCAGCACCTGCTCTAATCCACAACCACAGATTGAACATGAATGCGTGATTGACCACTCAAAAGGTCAGCCGCCCTGAAGTCAGATGTGCTGTGCCAGGGCCCGCCTGCTAGGTCTGCCCCCCCCTTCCCCCCCCTCCGGGACGGGGCAGGGGGAGGGGCATCGCACGCAGACATGGTCTCACAGACTGCGCCTGACGACCAGATCTGAACCTAGATGTCTCAGAGGAGACTCCTGACGGTCATGGTGCAGCAGGGAACTTGATTCATCTACGGGTAAAATTACTTCGGAATACATCAGTTCACCGTTGTGTTGTCTGCGAAACATTGTAATGCAGCCATTTCATTTGTCTTTGAACATGGACATCGGAAAATGCGTGGTGAACAGCACCTGCCGATTACACACACCCCCCGCGCGCTGTACTTTAAAAACCTGACCATCTAGCCATGTGTTGTCCGAGTCGCTAAAGTGACTTCAAGGTCTGGGCCCCCGGGATCATCCCCAAAAAAGGCAAAATGTACAAAAACAAAACAAAAAGCAGCCCCTGCTGTCGTCCACAAACATACATGCAAAGTGCTGCGTGATTGATTGCAGTGCAACGTTGGCAAACCAGCGCGATCCCCCCCCCGAGTTGGCCAACATGCCCCCGATCCGGGGGCCCCTTTCGAATTCCTCAGTCAGTCTCGCTAGCGCGCACTCTCACAGACTGCGCCTAAAACACACTGAAATGAGGCGCCTGACGGTGCAGCAGCTTCACTGCTTGCTGCATGGTTTGCGAGAAGGACGCGGTTGCGCGTGCAGCAATGCGACGCAATTGCCAGCTCTTGCGAAAGATGGTGTTTTTTTCCGCCCTAGACAAAGTTTTGGAGACCCATGGGCGGCGCCATAGCCTCACCGAGGTAGCGGCATCGGCGCTGCATCAGTCTAGGGTGGCAGCTTCATAGTGCAAATCGACCATCAGCACTGCTGCAGCTTGTAAGCTTGCCGACCGACAGCGTGATGTAGTGCGCGCTGCGTTCTCACAGGCTATGTAGGGTTCTTGTGCACCTCTCTTGGACAGCGCCATGGCTACAGCACGCCGCTTGATGCCGGTCGCGTCAACAGGTTTCTGGAGCAGACCGACCTGATAACAGCTGTCAGTTCGCTCGCGCGTGCAGTAGGTAAAGAGTGAAAAGGTGAGCGTCCCGTCCGGTGATTTGATCTCAGGGAGACCTGAAAAGGTGAGCGTCCCGTCCGGTGATTTAATCTCAGGGTTACGTACCCAGGAACTTCAATGTCAACTTGAAGTTTGTGGGATGGTGACTCAGCCAAAAAAGTTTGTCGATCAACACACTGTTGAACACAGGTAGCGCTAAGACACCTTAGAACTATGCGTGCAGCTATTAGTGTGGCTGCAATGGTGCTGCCAGCTGCGAGCGCCTTCACCAGAGGCATTCCAAGCATTGTGCAGGCGCCTTTGAGCCTTCGACAACGATCCTTCGCAACGACAGCTGCAATGGTGCTGCCAGCAGCGAGCGCCTTCACCAGAGGCTTTCCAAACATTGTGCAGGCGGCTTCGAGCCTTCGATGCGCACGATCCTTCGCGACGACACCCTTGCGCCTGGGCGTGGCTGCAGGCGATGTGTTCCATGCTGAGGGTCTGACGAATGGCATGAAGTATGTCAAACTAGGCAGTAGCGATCTTGTGGTCTCTGAGGTTTGCTTGGGCACTATGACTTGGGGAGAGCAGAATAGCGATGAAGAGGCCTACCAGCAACTCAAGTTGGCAGTCGACGAATTTGGAATCAACTTCATCGACACAGCTGAGCTTTACCCAGGTATGATGGTACCAGAGATGAAGCTGCTCCGAGCTTCAGTGCTGATGGTTTGCCAATGTCAAGCAAGCTGTACGTCTTTGAGCACTCGTAAATTCAGAATGTGCTTAGTGTAATTGCAGGTTGCTCTCACAGAAGTATTAGGTACTGCACAATCATCCGAACGATGACTGATTGCTTTCTGATGCAAGCATCCATGTTGATTGAGAACAGCTTTCACAGCACCATGACGATGGACTGGGAATGTCAGTATCAGAATGTTAGCATCGGCTGCTGTTGTTTTGTACCCTACCAGCAGTCGCCAGTTGCTGTTGCGCACCTGCATGTGACACTATCTCATGGCAGCTTTGCTTCACTTTCTTGCATGCAGTTCCAGCAAAGGCAGAAACATCAGGACGTACGGACAAGGCCATAGCCAAATGGCTCAAGGGAAGGAAACGCGAGGATATAGTTTTGGCCAGGTGAGGAGCCCGTGCAAGCACTTACATAAAGTGACTCGCTATGATGAAGATCTCACAGGTGTTGAGATTTACATCCGCATTGCAGCGCAGTTAGAGGCAAGGTGATGGCAGACCATGTGACAGACATGGAATAGTATGCATTGCCCATGCATGACATTGTGCTGTGTGAGAAGGAAGCTTCAGCATATTCCAGCCTGCACAGCGAATGTAATGGATCCGAAGTACACATGTATCTCACGGCACTCTGCGCACATCTGTCGCTGATGGGGCAAAGCATTCCAGACCCGCTGCTTCTGCTGTAACACACCTACAATAGCAACCTACTGAATCCAAGCAGCATGTACACATGCATGCCACCATTGGCCATATCATGCACACTTGCATACAGGTACATACTCTGCACACGAGCCGTGTCCTTGCAACGCCTTGACACTGATACAACGCTCGAATGCCATGCTGCGATGATATGACAGCAAGGTAGCGGGCCGAGCGGCACACCTGGGGCACCTACGCAGCAGTGGAGAGCCAACACGCGTGCGGAAAGCTGACATCATTGAGAGCGTGGACAAAAGCCTACAAAGGCTAGGGACAGATTACCTGGACCTGCTGCAGGTTCACTGGCCTGACAGGTGAGTTCATGGATGTCTTAATGAAATGGGCCAAATGGCGCACATCGCCCACATGTACATGATGCACTCGAAAGTACCTTCCTGCTCGACATGTGGCGTGAAACTCCGGATGCGTTTCATTAGGGTAATCGCAAAAGGACTCTGTTGTTTGTGTGCCTTTGCCTGCCGCAGCTATGCCTTACTGTCATCGCTGCACATATGAACTGGTTCGTCTCATTGCACCTGGCAGGCACAACTCACTAGCAGCATGCGAGAAGGCTATGCACGTTTTGTCGTACAGCTTGTGAGCAAGGCACATGTGACATGAGCATAGATTGTACTGGTCAAATGTGAGCCGATGAGGTAGTGAGAAAGTGCACTTGTGACATGTTGATGCCAGTAATTACCACATTGCGTTTGTGGACAATGCTGGCAACAAGGTACTGTAGTTTGAGTGGCCATCAAGCCGCTGGTCGTTCCACTTGAGCTACATGCGTGGTCAGATGACATTATTAGCAAGTGTACTCCTGCAAGTTTACATCAGGTGAAGCAAGGCAAGTTGTATTCTGGAAGACTGCAACAGGTAATTGGGTGCAGCAGTACACGAGCATGGACTTGTTTTTCTGCGCAAAACTGAGAGCAGTATGCTCACAGTTTTAGGATGAACATGCACAGTCATGTTGGCTCATCCATGATGGATCACCAATGTACATGATGTAGAGCACCCCCACAGCGTAATACATAGCCCTGTCTCCCATCACGCATTCCATTGTGGCGACTGTTGTATCAGTCCTCGTGACCATGTGGTGAAACTGTTTGTGCACGTGATGCAATCACCTCTTCTCATTGCAGCAACAGCATGTTTGCTACATCATATGCTGCATGTACGTACTGCAGCTCCTGGCTCACGCAAACCAGATCATCAACACATGGACTCAGACAATGCAGTTGCCTTTTCCTCACATGCCAGGTACGTCCCCCTGTTTGGCGGCGGCATATACGACTACGAGCAAGAGCGCTCAGATGACATCCCCTTTGAGGAGCAGCTGCAGGCTCTGGAGGAGGTCATCAAGGCAGGAAAAGTGCGCAACATCGGACTGAGCAATGAGACACCCTATGGTGTCATGAAGTTTGTCACACTCGCAGAGCAGCTGGGACTACCACGCGTGTGCTCCATACAGAACTCATACTCACTGCTGGTGCGCGCGGACTTTGAACTGGGCGGGCTAGTTGAAGTTTGCGCCCCGCGCAATACAAATGTGGGTCTGTTGGCGTATTCGCCACTGGCAGGGGGGGTATTGACGGGGAAGTACCAAGACCCCAACTATGATGACAGCAAATCAAGGCTTTCGTTTTTTAAGGGGTATATGGGTAGGTACCGGAACTCGTTCAGTGAGGCTGCAGTGAAAGAATACATGCAGGTGGCACAGGAGGCAGGTCTCACGCCTACACAGCTTGCGCTTGCATGGTGCTATACACGCCCCTATGTCACTTCCACCATTGTGGGTGCGACAACGTGTGATCAGCTGCGTGATAACATCATGGCCTACAACTGCCCCATCACAGAGGAGACTACCAAAGCCATACAGCAGGTGTATCGTAAGTACACTGACCCCACTAAGTCCATGTGAGGACTGTGTACACATGCACTCAAGGCACGCATGTACCTTGATCAACACAACTCTTGTTTTCCTTCAGGAAAGCAAGCTACCGCATCTCCTTGGCTTGAGTCTCCTACCTCCTGTAGTGACTGTATGATGTTGACAACACAAACTGACAACTTATAAACATCAAAACATTGCATTGCAAAAGCCTTTTGTTGCGCGTTGCTGCTACTGTAATTGTGCAACTGCGCGGCCCTACGTGTGCTGACTTGCTCAAGCTGCCACGCACTTCAGCTGTATTGACACCACTGGTGCAGTGTGTCGCCATGTTCAATTGCACCTGGTGCAGCATTGTGCTGCACATGGCAGCCTGACAGCGCATGACTTGTGTACCTAGTAGTACCTAGTAGTAACGCATAGGATAGACGACCACTCATGTTGTGCTCAGCACATGTGTGAATGTGTCTTGAGCTGTGCGTGTGTGTGGTGAGTCATTTGTGAACTGGTGGTACACCGGCTCCATCATTGATGTGAGGCCCTGCTTCAAAACCGTGAACTTTCTTTTTGGTACCAAGCAGCAGTTAGTTCGCCATCAAATTGACTCTCAGCTTCAATACCTGCTGGAGTTCAACACGTTCAGTCTGCCTTCCCAGTTGCAGTATGCCCGCCACGCTTACTCATGAGCTCCTGCTGTTCCTGCCCACCCTGCCCATTTGCCTGCACTGTGTCTTGTGCTTGCCTGCGACAAGTGCCATGTATGTCAACAGTCACTTGGCAGCTGCTGATGGCCATGATGAGCCAGCTGCCATGCGATAAAAGCAATAATCTACCAGTTGAAGGCCTTCTATTGTGTGATCAGTGAAGGGTGGTGAGATGTCCTAAGCTATTTGATGCTCATTAAAAGCCTGCAAGCCTGAAAACGGGAAAATTTCATGATGAGACATCTTGGGATCATGCTAATGTGGAACATGGCTGCACTTGGCAGTGGCAGGAGCAACAGACACGTTACACCGGACATATTTACATTTGTCTGCTTCGGAAGGCCCCAAGGGGTCTCCACACAAGCTCGGACGTCATTTGCCGGTAACCATCAGGCTTCAAAGAGCAATGCTGCAATGGCATTTGTCAGGTCCAATTGCTGCACAAGACCATTATTGTTGCCTCCTGAGATCTTTCTCGCCATCAGCAAGCGACAAATGTGTGCGTCCTGAGCATTTGTGCCACATGTTCTTAAACACAATTGCATGCAACTTCCGCATATTTTGTGTCGATGAATGATTGCCATGCTCAGCAACTCTTATGACTGATCACTTCCCGCGCGCAGAGCAATAATGCTCCGTTGCAGCACCCCATGTGAATGCCAATGCAAGCAACAAGTAGACATATTACCACGCCAATCAACGCCTCGTCAGCAATCGCAGGGGCAAAGCATGACCAGTACATGCTCATTTGCAATGGCATAATGCAGAATATTCAGACTGGCAGGAAATGACACATTTTTTCTACAGCCAGAACCTCCATCAGCAAGCAACACAAACAAGCAGGAGGTCCAAATCAGCACATCGGGAGAGTAATTGAATGCAAAGAGTTGTCGTAAGTGTATTGCAAACAGGTCACTTGGGGGGTCAGCTGACATATTCTCTCTGGCAGCATGTAATGGCGCACAAACCATCAGCAGACGAGTAGCTTTGCCTTCCCACAAGCACAAAGTAGAGGTGAACTGTACATGCTTGGCTAAAGGGCTGCCCGGGCATCATGTCAGTATACTACAGTACATGATGGACGGCAGCCGTGGAAATGCTTGAAGTGATCACCTAGCCCAGGAGCACAGCAGGTGTTGCACTGGCCACTGGCATTGGGGGCGGGAGCTTGAACATGGCCTCGCATACATGATCAACTGACACATGCGACGTGTCCAGCTGTGCTGAGAGCTCCACTAGCTGTGTGACATACCCATACAGATTGCGCAAGCCAGTGCTGAAGTTGTCATCGCCCTCACCCTGCAGTGGACACCACAGTGACAGCGGGCAACACAACGTTGACATGTGAGGCGCTGGCAACACTTACATGTGGCCTCAACAGACATTAAAACCTCACGGCCACTTGCTGTTAGATGCGGCCCTTGTGTGTACTATAAGCTCTCTCATGTTAGCATTGCAAGCTGGTAGTTGCCATCAGCTGGCAGATTATAGGGTTGGATTGCCTCACAGGCCTCTGTGGAAGCAGCCGCGCTGCCCCTTCTACAACACGCAATGAAGTAGGGGCAGCCGTGCAACGAGGCGCTGCTGCTGCTATGCTGCCCATGGTGACTGCACTTCACTTATTGTAGTGGAACATGAGACAGTAATGACAGTAATCATATGCACACGAGAAGTTCACACAATGATCATGATGAGGTGTGGTTCATGTCTGAGCACGGATCGCCCAGGTGCAGTGCAAAGTAGTGGTAGTTGTGCAACTACGTGCGTTTATGATCCACTCAACATAGCTCAACTTGTTGATGGCGCCAGCATGACCACAGGAGTCAGCAATGATAAGTCAGTACATGAGTCATCAATATACGGCATGCAAAGTTGACTGGCGGAGCGGTCAATCAGCCACCTCTCAGCTCACATGTAAACTTGGTGCACTGTCGATCAAGAACACTATAATGAACTCCACAGAAGAACAAACTGCAGTGTCAGACAACCTCTTGAGCGCAGCTGTGCAATTTTTCAATTTTCTGCTTGAACTCGCTCTACGAGGTTGATTTGTCGCTGTCGTGGCGCGCTAAGTCTCATGTCAAGACGTGAACTGAAAAATGACTGTTTGGATGCTCTGCACAGGCGTGGTCACATTGACCAAAGTGCATTGCTGCGAATATGTTGAGTGGAGTGCATATGCAAGCAGGGCTTGAATAAGTGACAACTGTCACTTGTGGCTGAACTGCTCATCGCCAGAGGAATATAGGTACCAGCAGGACACAAATATCACCTAATGATGCTTGAAGACATACCGACACTGGCCACATGGTAGGTGAGTCACAGGTACTGATCTTCACTGCATGTGACAACCCTACAGTCTGCGTTGACGTTCACCGCAAGAGCTGAAAGTGCAACTAGATATTTAACCGTGAGTGAAATCGCCTGAGCAAAGCTGCCACACCCACCTGAGCATGGACCGTGCTGTGCGCAAAGTCAATGAGCTTCACCACCACCTTCCTCTGTAACTCCTGTACTCCACTCCCATCCCCATCCCCCACCACAGCAGTAGTAGTAGTCACCACTGCCCCATCATCCGGCTCGTACACCACCAGCAGCGAGCTGCCAATGAAACTGGCCACCTTCTGCCGCTCCGCCCAATCAGCAATGTCCTTTAGCTGTGTCCATAGCTCCATGAGCGGCCCTGTCCTCAGTGCTCCATGGCCATCATGGAAAAAGTGCACCAGGCCCTTGGCCGCAGACTCAATGGAGAGTGTCCGCCCCCACGCTTTGTCCAGCACTATGGGCTCGCTAGCAGTGGCTGCGCTTGCGATAGGTGCTGCTGGAGATATGGCCATGGGCGGCGGCGCATCGCTATCAGCGTGTTGAGGCGGTAGTGGCTTGTGGCGCAGCACCAGCCCGGCATAGCGGAAGCCAATGACGGCTTGCGGTGGGAACTTGCTAGCTTCTGCACGTTTCTTTTCCTGTACACGCGCACATATATCACCACAATTGTGAGAGGATATGGTGATGACTGTGAATGAGCAAGACCACTATCGGTGGCAGCAACAGTGCTGCACCAAGTGCAAAATGAGGTGCTTTGAAAACTGCAGTCAACATGCCAACACAGTTTCCGCCTCAGCACCAGTGCAAGCAACGCAAGTTCAGGCCATGGATACTGTTGCAGCAAAGCAATAGAAATAGACTGCACCACCCACATACTCGGTTGACATGATGCATTATGTAGAGATGTTACCAACAACAAATACGCAGCTGCAAATGCAAATGCACCGGTACATGAATGCCAAGACAGATGCAAGATGCAGCTGTCGTTTTGAGTCCCCTTTAGAGGTCTCGTTCATGTCACTCTGAACGCTGGTCGAAGGTGCACTCATTGAATAACTAAGAATTCCACTGATTTCACTCTGCACTTCGGCAATCAATCAGATAGATGGGTTCCATATGAGCGCTTACCTCAGGCGCACTGTCCTCATAAGTTCTCAGACCAATCTTGATGTCCATGACGCAAGGCTGTCGCGTGCTTTCTGTGATGTTGCTCAGAATAAGGTAGTCCACCTTGGTGTTCTTGCCGAGATCCATGGCGACGATTCCATGGTAACATGGTGCGAGCTGCTTCAGAAAGGCCACACAGCTGGAGGCTTCATCACAAACCTTGGGATCCGCATGAAGGGCTTCGTAGAAGGCCACTTCCTTTGCGCCCCTGGCATGATTCTGCAGGGGCTTGAGGGCATAACCACAATATCTCAGCAGCCCTTGCCGCTTTTCGCTGTGCAAGGGCTTGCCCGTCCCTTCGGTGCCGTGCCCAGCTACCTGCATATCGAGGCCTTCGATGCTGTCTGCGCATAGCTCCGACCTACGATCCAAATAAAGCAGGATGACGGCACAGGCTCAGGACAAATATGCCCCAACGCGTTGCCAGTTTTGCAGGGGCTCTTGGGCCTAAATCTCTCAATTGGCATAGGGCAGGAGACCGTCGCACATTGCGCTGAAAAACGCAGGCCTTGATCGCAGACCGAAGGCTCGTTGCCTGGTCGAACAGGTGTCGTGGAGCGTAAGCGCGGCAGATTCGAAAGCTTCAGTCGCAGCAACATTACCTGCCCAGCACCTCCACACCACGTCTTCGGGCTGCAGCCAGGACCTCAACATAAGATTCGTAGTGCTCCTCGCCTTCTTCATCTCGACTCTCGGGGGGCATGTCTCCGCTATCAGTCAGATCAGCGCTGTTGTTGACACTTCAAGTCACGGAATAACTTCAACTCGCTCTTGAACTCGTGCCCCTACCTGTGTACCATCTTGATGGGCGCGCATTACACAACACACAGCACCACATTGCACATCATCATTGATGGTGTGGATTGATGGTGTGGAATGCCACACTATCAATGATGATGTTATTCCTGACGTGCTTGGGATGCAAAGACACTCGGATGATCAGCAACGAGTCTCTGTTGCGCCACAGGTGGCAACCCTCAAGGTAGTTACCATACAATACATTTTGTGTGGATGCCATTGAAGTCATACATGTATGTTGACCTGCATCATTCAAGTCAGTTTGTCACAATTGTCATTCAAGTCAATTTGTCACACTTGGATCGCCACATCAGCTCCAGGGACAATGAGCATGGAGACGCATTGCAATGTGGCGTCACAGCGCAGGAAAAGGCTGGTCGCACACAACAAAACCGGCTTGGCGTTTGCACAAGTTTCATCATTATGGCAGTAAAGCATGGACCACAAGTGACATCAAAACCATGCGCTGCTGCGGTCACTGATGCCCAGCTTGCTCAACAGGCCACGCTTCGCTGGGTTTGTCTGCGCAACACAAGCACAAGCAACAGAGCCAAAGAGAAACACACCTGAGCATGCTGAAAGCACGGCAGTACTGCATGTAACGCTAAGCTTTGGTGACGCAGGTACATGTTAGCGACTCACAATGCAAAACATCTGGCCTCAGTGGGACTGGTGGATGGTGAGTCGAATTGGCATAGATGATCCAATGACTGTATGGCAGGATGCGTAGTGAGCTTGCTTACCACCAGACAATGAGAAACTGTAGAGCTGCACACTGCAGGGAGAGCTTGTGTGCACTTCCACAAGCAGAAATCACACTTGACATAGCAAAAACACTAGCACCTCAGCTGAAGTGCCAATATAACCTCTGTATTTGTACTGATGAACAGCAAGCAACAAGCTGGCGACGACCATGCGGATGCACTCTCGTGACAACCACTGCTGAGCTTTAAAAACCTGAGGCAGAGACATTGCACACGCGAGAATAATTCTGTACATACACCAAATGACACAGAACCTATACTCGACACGCATACAAGTGCAAGTATAATCATGGAAACATACCTTGGGCGTGTGGTGATCAGCGGCCTCCTGCAGCATCTCCTGCAACCTGTTGCAGACGTCCGCAAATGACGGACGTGCCTTGAAGTCCTCTGCCCAGCACGCCGCCAGCAGATCGCTGAACTCCTTGGGCCAGCGCTTGTTGAGCGGCGGCCTGACATGACCCCTCACAACGGCGCTGTAGAACTGGTCGCGCGCCATGCCGTCGTACGGCTTGCGCAATGTGGCCATCTCCCAGAGCACCATGCCGTATGAGTGCACGTCCACTTTTTCATTGTAGGGCCGTGATTCCGCAACCTCCGGAGCCATATACCTTGTGCTTCCCGTTTCACCCGTCATAGCAAAGGTCTGGTCCTGCAGCTCTGATCGGGGCACCGCTTTGGCTAGACCCAGGTCCAACAGCTTGGCGTCCCCATCCTGTCACAACAAGAGGCGTACAGCAGTGGGTGTCATGTTGAAGTACCGAATGCGGCAGCATTGGCGTGGGGGGTGAACAACATGCAGCACATGTCACTAGGTGATGCCTGTGCGGATGATCGCTTCAGCACAATTGTGATGGGGTTGCAACGATGAATGGAATGTCGAACTGTGTTTCACTCCAACTGGGACTTGAAGTTCAGGGCAAATCATCCAAAGAAGCCAAGGGCCGAGAGTGGGGCGGCCGCTAGCATGCAAGCAAGCAGTTGAGTATACAAGCAAGCACTCTATGTGTGATCCTGCGCAAGCAAAAATCGGCTTATGCCCTCGTACGCATTCAGTGCTGATTGGCTACGCTTTGTGCAATACAGGCGTAGCAGAACTCGTGGAAGGGTTTTGGCAGCAGTGGCGTACGCTGCTTGACACATCAGCACATCTCATTCGCGCAGCCATCGTCGTCAGCTCGGTGCAGCAGAGACTTTGAAAACGAGCTGCGAGCATTCGCAACATACAATACGAAACAACGAATATGCGTCGAGCGCTCTCGTTGGTTGTCCGTTGCACAACAAAAACTGACATGTTGCTGACCTTGGTGAAGCCAATGTTGTCCGGCTTTATATCCCGATGCAAGACTATCCTGCCAGGGATGGCCTCGTCGTGCAAGTACCGCAGCCCATCAGCTATTTGCCTTCCACACTTTAGCAGCTCCAGGTAGTTGAAGGGCTGCTTGCGCTTGAAGCGGCGCCGCCGGTCACGCACTGCACCGCCGCTGCCGCAGCGCTGCGAAAGCGTTCCACCATCTAACCGCTCTATTATGAGGAACCGCTCAGGTTCAATGCCGGCCCCCAGCAACCGCACTATGTTTTCATTGTTGAGCCTGCAGAAGAGCGAGTTGGCAAGAAATGAGTGAGGAAGTGGGCTGGGTGATTGAGTATCAGTGGATGTGTCTATGGTCATGCACGGCCAGACAGCGCCTTTCTTCGAATTTGCCTTGCCACATTAATGGTGGCATCGTGCCAAGTGTGAGTGCTACAGTGAGCTGGCAACAGTGAGCACCAGTGATGATGCTGTGGCAGCAGCTCCTTCTGGTGCACAGTTGTTGCTGCATCGACTTTGCCATTCTGTCACGTCCCCTGCTTTGACGGTACAGTACTTCATCAGTGCACACTTGATCATGACCTAACCCTATCAGCAGTTGGTGACTGTGCGTACTGCAACAGTCCACACGCACCTCATCAGCAGTTCCATTTCCAGCTCCAGCTCCCTTCGTACAATAGCTGCATCCACTGCATCCTTCCTCAGCAGCTTCACCACGCACGCCTGGTGGTTGTACGTGGCTGTGTAGATGGTGCACCTGCTTCCATTCACCAGAAACTCCACTTCGCTGAGCTCGCTCCACTGCACCTCCATGTTCAGCTGCTCACCAGGGTGCAGCTTTACGCTGACATTGTTGAGCTTCGCCACCACCTCCTGAAGCCACAGGGAAATTGAGCCAGGGACATGAGCACATGCCGCATCACATAAGCGCAGCTGACAATGATGAGATGAGCCAATGACATGAGCACTGCCGCATCACATCAGCAGAGCTGCCAGCAAGAAAGAATGTGATAAAGAAACAGAGATGATTTGTGGCACAAGCCGCCTCAAGAAGCTTGAGTGCTGTTTCAACCATCAGCCACAGCACGAACACATTGCAAGATGTTGCAAGACACGGTGCACAAAATGAAACTCTTCAAATGCACCACAAGTCAGTCTGGCTGCCAGATAAGTACGCAGAGGTATTTGAAAGCAGGGGCGCAGTCTGACTCGAAGGTGTCACCATACGCTGTGTACACACAAAGGGGCACATGTACTGTAACAAAGTGTGCATTGCACAGCAACCCGATATCACTCACATCGTCCTCCTTGGCATCACTGTGGTCCCCAAAGTCCTCGCTGATGGCAAGAACAGCTGCTTTGGCTATGTGCACAAGGAAGTCCAGGGCTGTCCGGTCTCGCTGCACGTCAGCAGTGCTGAAGAACACCACGCAGCAATCCTGAAGTGCGCACATAACAAAGCAAAGCAGTTATAAGTGGCATTGTGCGTTTAGAAAGGTGCTTGGTGATGCAAGCGCTCCTAGAGTGTTGAGCATCAGCGCGTGCTCACATGATGGCATCGTTCAGCATGTGGTGTATCAGCACTCGTGCATATGCGGGGACAGCCCGGACTGTGCTAGTGATATATTTGAAGGGTGTCAGTGCTCTGCTTCTGACTTGAGTACCATCTCAGCCAGCAGTGCACAACATGTACAGCCAGAAGATGCGGCAGCAGCCTACACATAGCCTACACGTGCACACACCCCAAATGGCGTGCATCGCGCCTACACATACATACATCACTGCACTGTTGCAAATGTCAACACGGTACAATGTGCATGTACTGGTGCATGATGGCGTATATTACCTTGCGCATGCTCTCCAAGCGGATTGGCAAGACGACGGCTGTGTTGAGTGGCAAGTCCGCATGCAGGGGTGTGTCATGGTCCTTGGAGGTAAACCATAGTGGGCACTCGCTCTCGCGTGCTCGTTCACAGAGCTGCGCAACACAGCACAACACAGCAGACAACAGGCATCAACAGGCTCTCAGTGTCGCATCTCAGTTGCCAAGACAGCAAGAGACATAGCAATCATGCAAAGGAGGTTGGTGTGTGCAAAGGATGATGGCGGCAGTGGGACAGTAGCCAGCTGCGCTGATGGTGATTTCCTGGGCAGCTTTGTGCATGAGGCAGCAAAGTCGCAAAGAGTTTACAACATCGCGTGGATCGGTACAGTATAGCTTTGGATGATTCAATGCAACAGCTGTGGCACAGCCAGCTGTAAAATTGCCTATGGACTTCCAGCTTATGGCCTTTGAAGATGCTACAGTAGCAAGGTTCAAGTTCTTGGAGTATGGCAAGTGACCACCAAATGAACTGCCTCAGAAGCAGGCAACTCGATAAAGTGCCTCCTGAGGTAAAAGCAACTCACCCCAGGACTGAGTTTGTGCCGTTTTTCCCGCTCGCCATTATTCCAAATGCCCACAAGCCTGGCACGGTAGTTCTCCAAAGTTGCGGGTTGAGCGTACACGTAGAGGCACGAAGGTGTGACCGCAGGCTCCCCTGCCTTGTGGTTTCCAGCCGGATCCGGCACAAACGTCCACAGCTCTGCGATGTCAAAGTTGAGGGTATATGCTGCCGCTGCCAAACACCTGCAACAGCAAACGCACCCAGAGCGACTTGAAAACAACAGCGCGCTAATCGCCCATGATGATAGAGTAGCGCGCTTTTCGAAGTGACTGATGTCTCGTCGTCAAGGCCGGCAGCAGCAGCAACAGAAAAATGCCAGAGGCTGGGGCACATAACCACGCGAACACCCGCTATGGCATCGGCGAGAGCACACCTGTCGGCGGCCTCCAAGTTCTTCTCCGAAGCTCTGAAGTCCCTGGCGGGACTTGGCGAGGGAGCCTGCGTCGATGACACTGATGTTTCTTCAGTTCCCTCCTTCATGGCCAAAGCCGCCTGCTTCAAGGCTGTCGCTACGCCCGATGAATCAACCTTTTGGCGCTTGAAGCCTCCTCGATGGCCCTGCCGTACGCACCACACCCGTTCGAGCTCTCAAGCACTAGTTGGAGAGCGCTGACCTGACCTTGTGCATGCACATTTAACGACGACAGCACGCGCAGCTGACGCTGTGCAATTGCAGTGGTGCAAGGGCCAAAACCACAAGTACACCCTGCACTTGAAGTTCACGAAGTTGGGTGAGTTGTTGCGCGGAGCATGGCGCCGCCGTGGTGCTGGCAGCATGATGCAGGCATTGTAGGCCTTGCGCTCGTAACCTTCTCTGTCTGTCAAGTGGCCTTCCTGCTGCACCCGCCGGAGGTTTACATGGATGAAATCTTCCACGTGCCGCAAGCACAGCGGTACTGCAAGGGCCACTACTGTAAGTGATGCAAAGAGCACTGACATGCTCGCTCTTTGTGCTGCAAGCCATTGTGCCTGAGCTTTGCGTTGGCGATGTTGTTTGTGGGCTTCACAGATGAATGGGATCCCAAGATCACAACACTGCCTGGCCTGTACATCGTTGCATCAACCACTTTCGTGCCGGTGCTGCGGCTGATCACGGACCACGCCTGCGAGGCAGTCCCACTGCGCCTGCTGAACGCAGTGTTCTCCCTGATTACAATGGCTGTCATGGTGGCGCTGCTGCGGCGTCGAATGGTAAGTGCAATTTCGCTGTCCTGCCCTGCATCAAACGTAAAATCTGATGTCAAAGAGAGCGCATGCACGCATGGCTAATTCTGAGACATTTTCGTGGTATACGATTTCCTGTGCAGACTGAATGGTCTGCATACCTGCCAGTGCCGCTTGGTAGTTTGCCGTAGGCCCTTTGCCTCATACCGATTCGGTGCCCTGCAACTGGACTCGTTGACTTGACTGCAGGGCTTCAATCAAGCAGCGGCGCATGCAGCGACGATGTGGCTATACCCCTCTTCCTTCTTCTTCACCTTCCTGTTCTACACGGACCCAGGCTCCACATTCTTTGTGCTGGCTACAATATGGCTCGTGCAAGAGGCGGCCTTCGAGACTGCAGTGCTGGCATCCCCAGGGTGGAGGGTGTTCGCAGCTGCTCTGACAAGTGCAGGCGCCATCATGTTTCGGCAGACGAACGCCGTGTGGTGTGCGTTTATTCTAGGCACTGCGCTGCTGCAACAACTACAAGCGCTCTCGGTAGCCATGCAAAAGAAGGAAGCCAGCAGCACGGGCAGCGGAAGCAGCGGCAGCTCAATTGACGTCACCGACGATAGCACCAACAGTGTCGGCTTGGCAGAGCCTCTGACACTACTGACAGTGCCGCGCTTTGCATTGGCCATTGCAGCAAATGCTGGTCCCTTGTTCTGGGGTCTATGGCCGCTGCTGGTGCCCCTCATAGGCTTTGCAGTGTTTGTGCTGGCGAATGGGTCCATTGTGGTGGGCGACAAGGACCATCACACCTCTGCACTGCATCTGGCTCAGCTAGCATACTGTGCGGCTGCTGCTGCCAGCATGCACATATCAGTGGGTGTAAATGAGGGTGCCATTTCAACAGCGACACTCCGGGACTTTGTTGTATTCATGAAGCGGAGGTGTGCATCACGGTCAAGAATCGTGCTCAGCGCAGCTGCTGCAGGGCTGTGCCTGGTAGCCTTGTGGAAATGCAGCTTAGCGCATCCATTTACTCTGAGCGACAACAGGCACTACACATTCTATGTGTGGAGGCGGGTGCTAGGCCGCAGTGTGCTCCACAGGTGCTTGCTCCTGCCCGTTTACATATATGCGGCATGGCTTGTGCTTAGTCGCGTGACCGTTGTAAGATCTTCGCTGTGGGTGCTCATGTTTACGGTCGTGACTGCACTGGTGCTAGTGCCGTCACCGCTCATAGAGCCTCGCTACCTCAACATCCCAGTGCTGATAGCACATCTCAACTCGCCGCAACGCTCCGCAAAGTCGCTACTGTCTACAGCACTTGCCTGCGCTCTGGTCAATCTGGTGACAGTGTGGGTGTTCTTAGAAAAACCCTTCCGGTGGCCCGATGGCTCAATAGCACGATTTATGTGGTGAAACTGCTTGCGAAATGTGGCCTTGGACTCTGCTGGTGCTGTGTGTCCTGACATGACATTGTATGATACAGGGCATGCCATTGTGAAAATTGGGGCATTGAACCGCTCGCGTCAATGCCATTGCGCACACCAATGCGAGAATGCTTTCAGCAAAAGCAATGGTGCCATGCACTGTGACGTCCATCCGGCGCAGCTGACCATACAAGGCAACAAAACTGCCATGCTCACAAAAACTCACGCCGCTGTCACACTCTAGTAGAGGATGCAAGGGCGTACATTGAAAATGAGGTCAGCTTTGTTGGTAGCTCTGTAGAATGCCCCATGCCTCTCCGGCAGCCATGTACGTGCAAGGCAAGTCACACCTGTCTTCCGGCTCCGCATATCCCAGGTCCTCGCTCTGCGAAGAGGCGTAATTGGATGCCGATTGCTCTTCATCTTCACCACAGTGTTCAGCACTCATTGCTGTGGCTGCCCACTCTTCGGTGCTACCTTGCCTCTCTGTGGCAGCACGTGCTGGTCCTGTGGGCATGAAGACGTGCATCATGGTGTTGCTGCCAGCGGCGGTGGGCAGTGCTCTTGGTTGACTGGCGCGCTCCGCTATCTTTCGCTGTGCAAGCCGCTCCTTCGCCTTTTCAACGGCAGCCTGTACTTTGTCCTCCTTTGCTCGCAGCCGCGCTGCAGTGTCACTTGCTACTGCAGCCGCATACTCCATTGCACTGGGTGTGCCATCCCCGTGCATGAGGTAGAATTGTTTTCTGTGGCATGCGTTGTGCGGAAAATGTAAAGAAAGCTAATGTCAAGAACTTGCAGAGCGCCATTGGCATGATCTCAAAAGCTAGGGGACAGGTTCTACGAAAACATTGCTTGTGCTTCAGCTTGCTGAGCATTGCATTTGTCCCATGACCGGTGAGTCCATGATGCTGAACAGTCCCAGCATGACAGTTGAGTCTATGGTGCTGAACAGTAGATAAACTTCAAACTGTGACTGCCTTGCCCACTGATGGATGCACACATGCTTGCACAAGAAGTGGTCATGTGTGCGAGTGCTGCCTGCATTGTGCCCTGCCTGTTGCCTGCCCAGACCTGTCACCTTACAACATTGCAGCTGCATGTGGAAAGATCATTTCAAGCACGTCACAGGACATCATGTCCACTGCATTGTGTCATGACCTGCCCCCCCAGTTGAAATTGCCAATGTGTACTTTCAGTGCCACAATGCTTGCAACTGAACCCAGCAGGGAGAGTATTGCAGGTTTGGAACACTTGCCGAAATTTATCAGCTACCAGGCACTCTTTGCATGTTGCATTTCTTTACATACCACCTTTCCATATCCCCTTTCCATGCTTTGATGGGGCTGGGTGAGTCCAGCCCTATTCGCCTCTCTGACCTCGCCGTTTGCCGCTCCAAGTGTGAGCTGAGCATGCTGCTTGTGTGCTGAGTGTGGGAGATCTTACGTCACGAGAACGGATGTATGTTTGCGCTCTGGTGGTGTGTTTCACTCGGCACCAAGTGGCAGTTGGCCAGTGAACATCAACTTTGCATCGATCATCGCCTGAAGTTTCCATTTCCATTTGTGAAGTTTTATCTCAGGAAGCGCGCGTGCGAGCATGGATGTGGTAATGCAAAAGACGATAGCAGCTGTGAGGGAGCACAACTTATCTGGTCTGGTGTGCAACGATTCCGGCGGACTATGTTTTGCAGGTGAGTCGCATGAACAGCTTCTGATCAAACTTCCAGTTCTACCCACAGCAGCTCGCCAGTGCTGATGCACCCGCTTGCATGGCTGCATGGCTTTTCCTGACCGCAGCAACTCCACCAGAAGAAGCCAAGTTTGCTGGTGCATACGAGTCCATCATTCGAAAAGCCGCCACTCTCTCCACCGACGTCGACAGCCCTGTCGTGCTCATTGAGACTGACACAAGGTAAAGATGGCCTCGCTGCATGCAGTTGCCCTCAGTAGACATTGTGCAATTTGCATGGCCGGACTTACATCACGTATGTTTGTCAACTGTAGCAATACCATGTTGCCCTTTTCAGCCTTTGGTCTTGGTCTCAGGCATCACTTGCGTGGTGCAGCAGATGTCGATACCATTTGCAGTGACACACAGCTTTCGCAGACATAGTTGCATCAAGGGTTATCTGACCGGCTGCACGCTTGTTGTACTGTGCTGTGATACGCGGCAGCAACTGACTTGTCTGTGCCCGCATTGCACAAGGATGTGGAAATCAATCTGGACAAAGTTGCAGAGTCAGACAACCTTGGTTACGTTGCGAGTCTTTTTTCTGTACAGTTGGGTAAACAGCGACTTCAAATATCGTTGTCGGAGCAAGCATCACATTACGTCTGTATGCCTTTTCAGTATGGCGCTGCAACAGGCTGCTGTGGGTCGCTACACAAGTCGATCTTTGCAGTGTTGCACTGATTTCAGTGACGTGACATGCTTTTGTATCTCCCGTTGCAGAATCATCATGATACGGGAATGCGATGGAGTGGTGATAGCAGCATTGCAGCAACGGACTGGGGATGCATGATTGGTAGTTGGGGGATGGGATGTATGTGTGAGGGTGTGTGCGATACAGATTGTCATCACACATCGCAACTGTGGAGCAGCATGGAAGCTCAGGGCTCGAACACAGAAGGGCAGCGGTGTACAAAACTGGGCCACCGTGGCATTGTGCCAGCGGGTGCCAAGACCACCATTTGTGAATACAGCTCATGTATGATGAGATGATGCATGCCAATTCTCTACTTGCTGCGAAGCCGTTTTGTGCAACATGCATGATGCCAGATCCACGCGTGGAGTGTAGATTCTGTGAAAAGGCTGCTGTTGTGCAGTATGGCTCATGTACATGCAGTGAGTTGGGCTGAAATTGATCTGAGGATTGTTCATTGTGCCATTTCTGAGATGCTTGTAAAGTTAAATTGGCATGCACTCGAGCTTCGCGCTGTGCTTTACAAACTGTTGATTTGTGGTGATTGACACTTGCTGTGCCGATCTGCAGAAAATTTGCAAGTACAGTAGCTGCGGACCACTGCCTTGTCAAAATTCAATCATCATTAGCTGGTCACACAATGTCTAAAACAACTCCTCATGCTACCAGTGGTATCGCTGCGCTCCAACTAGACGGAGACAAATTGGTCAACGAGGCTGCTTGGTGATATCATTGAACAAGTGTTTGTACGCTCTGTGCCCTGTTCCACTGGATGGCATGTGCAGACTGCAAGTCAATGAACCCATGGCCATGAACTCATGGGGCATGCTTTTTTTTGGGGGGGAAAGCCCCAAGATCTTAAGATGACCTCGTGCACACCAAGTCGCTCTCTCGGGTCTCAACTCATTGCATAAAAAAGTCACCGTTGGGCATTTTGTTTCGGGCTGCAGCTGCTACACAACGTGTTGCGGCAAGGCGGGAGGCATGCAGGCGGATCAGCCATCTCGCAAGGAGCGGTTGGACGCTTGGAAGCTGGCCCAGCAGCAAAATAAGGGCAAACCGCAACAGAGGGGCAAGCAGCAGGGTAAGGCAGGCGCAAGCATTGCTGCGACAGGAAAGCCCAGTGTTGTTTCGATGAGACCACGCGACCCGCTCAAGGAAGTCCAGAATTCTGTCAGGCCTTCTGCACAGCAAGGATTTGCTGGCAAGGGCGCAGTTCCTGCACGCGGTGAGACAAAGGCCGCCGCAGCACGCTTCACGAAGGCGCAGGTGCAGGCGGGAAGTGGTAATGCCGCAGCTGTCAAGGCTGGGGTCGCAGCTGCCTCCACTGGGCAGCCTGCTTCTGATAAACACCTGCAAAAGGTATGTACATGTACGCATTGTGCAGTGTACAGCATGGTCGCAAACAGCGTGGTACTATCTGACCACGTGACTGATCGGGGGGCTATACATAATTTGTTGCTACTGCAGGGATCGAAAGCGGCTGGCGCAGCAGCAGAGGCAGCACAGAGGCGTGTACCCAAGAGCCCTTTGCTGCGCGTGAAGGACCCTGAACACATGGCAGCCATGAGCGATATACTTCGAACCAATGTGGAACAGGCAGAGGCGATACAGAAGGTACGTCGCAACATTCAATGCGCTGCCTCTGGCTATCAACGTAAGCAACAGTCCAGATTTGTGCGTATTTATGCCAAACCATTACTGCCAGATTTTTCTGTTGTGAATGCATGAAGTCCGTCATAATGTGGCATCAAGGATAGCACAGACGCCCACATCGCTCAGCATGCCACTCTGAGCGTCACCCCTAAGTAGATGCGGAATGAAGCCATCATGTGATGCTGCACGCCTGCAAGCGACGAACATGAGAGCACCGTGTGCACATCATTCATCAGTCATCCAAACGGTACGTTCAGAAGATGTTGCTGTTGCAGAATGTAATCCTGGCGATGTCAGTTTTGAGTCAACATTGCCACCAAATGTCCGCATGAAGCCCGCAGGCATGGGCTTGGGCATGATTCCTGAGCACAGGATTGTGTGTGTTGTGCAGACAAGATGTATCATTAAGCTGCTGCTGTTGCCGCCTCCGCAACGCTTACAACTCTGATGGCAAGATTGGAGGTACGGAGGCTGCGCTGACGCTGCTGGAGGTGCTGGCCAAGTCGCGCATCTACAAGGATGTCACAGAGTTTGCGCTGTACTGGGCTGCGCGCGCAAGGCTGCACGAAGACGACGGCAACTGGCGTATTGCGCGCTCCATCCTTGATGAGGGCGATGCCTACATGAGCCTCACGCCACAGAAGATGGTGCTTGGCAAGATCATTGCCGCCTTTGAGAAGCGCTGTCATGAGGCACTCAACCAGCTGGTGGATGATGCCACAACCACTGCTGGTGGTGGTGGTGGTGCTGCGGCAGCTGCTCCGGCAACAAAGGCGGCGGCGGGAGCATGGGCCGGTAAGCATCACCAAGGGTCAGTAATTGCATAGTTACATTATGGTCAAGCATTCTGCTGTGGGCATATGCACATCAACTAGCAGCAGTAAACATCAATAGGGATGAGATGCGATGCAGCGACACATTGTGCTAGGATGTCATAGCAGGGCCATGAGATAGGAAACCGGTAGCCTATTGCAGGCGCTTGGAGATGACAAGTTTGGCATAAAGAAGGGCTGCTGCTCAGTGCACACGCACGCGTCTATGCATGTTCCCTTGTCACTCTTGTTCAGCAGACGACCGCAGTGCACGCCATATGGTCAATGCAACAGCACTCGGCAGCAGTGCCTTGATGTCACAGGACCCAGTGCATCACCTTAGTATTTTGCTGAGAATGCGGCGTCCACAACAACATCAACTACTGCTTTCCCCGCTGTCCCCTCAGGCCCGAGTGCTGAGAAGAACACACAGCATGGCAGCAGGGCGAGTGAAGAGGAGCAGTGCAACAGCAGCCAGCAGTCCTTCGGCGCCTCGCCCATGACTGCTGGCTACCGCCTCGACCCCAATGATGCGTCCTTTGACAGCAATGACCTCGGATCCACTGGTGGCGGCATCAACAAGGCGCTCACCTTCGCCGCAGCCACCAGCACTGCCGCCTCACACTCTGAGGGTCATGCGGAGACCCTTGAAGCTACAGCTGCCATGCAGGCCAGTACCGCCAGGGAGGGGGGGATCAGTGGGGGCACCATGTCGAGTGCCCAGGAAGGGGCTGTTCCAGAGAATGTGCTTTTCAGGCAAGTTGACATCGGACTCGTGGTGATTGAAGTGACAATCGTTGATAACCGGTCAATCAGCGTACGAATCGTGACATGATAGTATTGGAGTATGCAATGGCTGTTGGGAGGTCAGAGGCTTGCCATTACTTGTTACAACAGCTAGCTTCAACACTAGCACGGCATCAAGGTGGTCATTGCTACTGGCAGTGCGACGGTCCTGTGTTTGTTGGGGTGCTTCTTCTCATGAGAGATCTCATGCAAGCAAGCCAAATTCACGTTTTGCCATAGCATACTTGTGAATCGAAGGACGTGTTCTTCCAGTAGGGGGTTTTGGTGTGAAGCAGCAAAAGTGGGCACCATGGTCATCTTGCACTGCTGCATAAGCTCACCAGCTTAATGTCATTGTGCTTTGCATGTCAGCAGTGATGATGAGCAAGACGACTTGAGCGAGCTCAACAGCAGCACCACCAGCAGCAGCGGTGGCAATAGGCGCACCAGCTCACTGCGCTCTGTGCAGTTTCAGATGGACACCATCAAGGAGGATAAGCAGTCAGAGGCACAGGCAGTTCCAGGCCAAGTAGAAGACATTGGCACTCCTGCTGCACATGAGCGCGAGCAACTGCCGCACCACAGCAGCCATCAGGTACATATTCTCAAGAGTTGCTTGCTCTAGATGTTAGTTGTTTCAGAGTTGCTTACGCTTGAGCTTCAAGATTCAATGTGTGATCCTGACTTGCTGCTGAAAAGTCATAAAGGACAGCTTCAACTGAATCCGAAGCAATGAACGCCTGCCATTGATGCGTTCACACGGTAGCAGCCATGTGCGTCAGTGATTAGAGTGCAGCAGTACCAGTGCCATACGTCCATCAAAGTGATAGAATGTGTGTGTGGCGCATGCATCAACTCCAAAGCACACGTGTTCAGATAGGCTGATGCACAGGTTGCACCAAATTACCATACACTGGCACATCCTGTTTGCAGCAATGGCCAGGCATGCTGCATCTGCGCCCATGACGTAAGTGACGCAAGGCTAGCTTGTTTGCTTGTGAGCTTTGACAATGGTTCGCTGCCGCCAGTGATCGTACGTACTGATACTGATACATATGAATGGTGATGAATATGTCATGTCACTAGACTACAGCCCTGGTCACGCGCATGTAAGGCCACAGCTGCCATTGTCAAATCGTAATTACTGCATTTCAGAACACGAGACACTGCACAGCTGTCTTGCGTACCAACCTGACATATTGTCATTCCTGACTTCGTCTCTTTTTATTGGTATGGTCCTGCATATGAAAGGTGACCGGCGCTACCACCGCAAGCGCTGCGGACATTTCCACCCCCCCGCCCATGGATGCCCCAACGGACATGGCACCCGTCACATCTCCGGAGCCAGCGCGCAAGATTCCTATGCCTGCGGTACAGTCCGCAGAGCGCATGCCGCCCCCGCCGCCGCGCAGTGGTCAAGCCAACAAGTTGAAGAAGAAGCGTGCGCCTACCCCGCACCCTAGCGGCCGCCGCCCGCGTCGCAGGACGAGCACTGCTGGCGACACAATTGACATTGGCGCTGACGGCGCAGAGGAGGGTGGCAGCTGCGGCATGGATTGCGGCAGCAGCGATGCGCCCAGTGACGTTGATGCAAGCGGCGGCGGTGAGAGCACTGCTGCGCTGGCGACAGCCAAGGGCAGCAAGCGGGTAGCAACACCCATCGTACGCCGTGTCGGGGGTAAGGATGGCGGCGACAATGAGAGTAACAGAGCGCCAGCTGCGTCCAAGCGCGTGGGCACACCAATTGTGCGTCGCTCTGAACGCATCAGCTCCGTCAACAAGCACGCGCATGCGCCAACGCCATCGCCGCTCAAGCGCGAGATGGAGATGATGCTGGGCTGAGATGAAGTCGTGAGTAGCCAGCAGCCAGTGCGTAGGCCTGACTGCCTGCGCGGCTTCCAGTGCCTTGGCAACGGCTAAAGGTTCAACTGCACGGAGAGAAAAGTTACCACTGCCTTGTATTGTACGGGGATGGGCTCACTGGCAGCAGCTGGTAGTTGTATCCGCTTCGCGCAACAGCCATGATGTGCAGCGTTGACCATGGACGTAATGCAGTGCAGGATAGCGTGCATTGCAAGAGCATTGCAGCAGGCAGCTGGTACGTTCCCTAGGCACCACCTGCACATGTGTGCTTCGCTCTTGCAGACATGAGTGTGTTGTTTGATTGTGTGCCTACCATACAAGGCATGCTCAAGGCCCCGATGTGACGCTGAATATGAATGTGTGCTTCTGGTTCTTGTCACATGCTGGCCTCAATTTATGCCAAGCAATGTTGAGGCTCGTCAAGCATCTGCCAGCCTCATGCATCCATTTGCAAAGACGCCTTAAAGTTTGCAGTGTTTGGTGCGCATTTCTTGGATGATTTCTACAAAATGCATCTCAGCATAAACGCTACTACGTGACCATGCAGAGGAAACACACACATCTGCTCAGCATAGTGTCACCAGCACCGTGTACAGTCGTGACCAAGATGTAGAGTGGCCATTGCACATGGTGTCACTGGGACAAGTGTTCTTGTACAGCATTCAATTAGGAGAGCACCTCAGCAGCCAGGCTGCCTACATATGCAATGCACATGCCGAGGGCAAAGTCATAATCAATGTTGACTGCAAAGTTCTATGACTAAGAAAGACGCTTCAGCAAGAAGCCATGAATGCGTGCACAGCTCACCAATCCTGCTCACGGCCGTTGCTAGAGGTGTGCAAACTTGTTTTCAAAATGTGCTTGCTGGGAATATTGCAATACGATGCTAACATGAGCTCACTGCGTTGGGTATCTTGATGCTGCTGCGTGATGCTGCCACTGCATGAAGCGCGTGTCTGACATGTCCAAACAGGCAAAATGAACAGGCAATGTGTAACACATCAGTTCTTCAAGGATGGTTGTAGCTGTTGGAAATTTGAGCTGGTGGCGTTCAAGGAGAGGGGTTCTTTGCGGTGGAGCCTCTCTGAGTGAAAAATTTGAGTGCTGATTTGAAAGTGTGCCATGCGAGCATGATGGGCTCTCCATGTCCCATGCGAAGAAGATATTTTTTTGGACACTACACTGTGGACATCCCCCAACACCAGGTGCTATGAATGCACAACGCAACGGTGTCAAACACATTCAGTAAATCTCATGGCCACATGGACGCCAATTGCATGCACTCAATATCAGCGCACATGTGCAGACAATGGCAGTCAGACAGCAGGACGAAGCGCTAGCACTCATACATGGTTGGGTGCAAGTGTAATTATACGTTAATGTAATAGTTGTTTGACTGCCTTGGTTACATCTCCTGCGCATGCGTGCAACGCTGCTTCTGTCTCCTCTTTTGTAGTGTCCAGCTCCTCCATTATGTACTTCACATCCGCTGCGTTGATCTTGACACTGCAGAGCAGAGCCAACAATTCAACGGCAGCATTGCAACAGCAGGTCAGCCCAGCAGCATTAGGGTATTGTCAAATGGCCGGTTGAACTTGTCAAATGCCTGCGTGAGACTGTCTTAGGGTCAAGTGATCGGGACAAGCTTTGCAGCCGAAGTAGCAACTAAACTTCTGCCTGTGGTTGGACGTGCAGCTGCCAATCAATCCAGTCCTGAGGCCCACTGAGTGTTGACAATGTACTTACTGTGTTCAAACACAATCTAGCATTCAACATGGCACCCTTACACCCCCAATAACGTGCACGTAGAAACAGTTGAAGATAGGCCAGGAAAGAGCAGCGTACGTTCCAATTGTCAACATCAAATCATCCTGCTCGTGCTCTGCACAAATGCGAGGTTGCTCACATGTCATATGTGTGTGTGCACATCATCATGCTCAGGACAGGGTGGCTGCTCAGTGCTGCTGCTGTTTGCACGTAACTTCTGCTGGCAAGCAAACAATCATCTACACAGATGAACCGCAACATCAGAGTAGATGCTAAACATATGTACATCCAAGATTCTATGTGAAGTGTGCCCCCCCCACATGGCTTACTTTGTACCCCTGCCCTACACATTATCATGGACATGGTGGCACTGTTTGACTCGTGACCATTGACTGCAGCAGCGGCGACCACGGTTATTGGTGGAAGGCACTTGCAGCTAACCATCCCTTGTCACCTAGAGCTCTACGATCTTGTGATTCATTTCCATTACAGTGGACTGCGAGCAATTCCGCAGAGTCTCATTGCATCCTTCGCTCAGGCTTTTTTATGACGCCAAAAAGAGTGAACCTAGCAGTGAATGCCGACACAATAACTGGAAGTGGTAGTCTCGCTGATATATGCTACAGTATTGCAGGCAGTTGTACGTGCTGCAGCATTGCCACACAATCGCCGGCTAAGACGTTGGCACATCATGTTCTCTCGAAAGCCGACGATCCGCCAGATGATCACTGGTCGGCCAGCAAAGCAGCGTGAACTGAGACAACAACCCCACGCTGCCACTCACATGCTTTTTGGCTTCCCTGCGTCCCGAGCGGTACCCAGTGCTGACAGGGCGGATTGTGTTTGTGCTGCATCAACTCCGCTGTCCTCTCCCAACTCAGTCGCCTTCTCCAAGTTATCCAAGCTGGCCTGCTCCTTGTTGGCATCCATGGCTGCGAGCTCGCTATGCTAGGAGGATTTGGGAACTTCACACGATCCAGAATGAACTTCAACAACGAGGGAGGAAACCGACACAGCCGCAGACCAACTGCGCCTGATCAGCACATGGCGCTGCAATACAAGGAGCCAATGCGATAGCCTTTACATCGTAACAGCAGCGCAGGCGGCAGGATGGAGCAGCAGGAACCACACCTGCCTCAGCAGCGGACTCATCTCACGAAGCTCTTCAGCAGCAGCAAGCCCGACGCCAGCCCGCGATCCTCAGTGTCCAGTATTTCTGCGGGCACCGCTGCCGACTCTCTAGGAGACCTGCTCGAAGCTGGCTTGGAGGAAGACGAGGACTATATCATACTTGAGGAAGAAATAGACCCCCACTACACCCCGAGTGCGCAGGAGATCGCGGAGTACGCTGAGTGGCTGGGACTGGATGCCGACAGAGATGTGAGTGCTGCTGCACCTGCTGTCAACTAGAATACCTTCGCGTTCAACAGATTTTTGGCTGCTGCTGCCAGTTGTTTGAGTGTCGAGGCTACATTTACAAGTTGTCAGTGGTCGGCTCCTGGGGCTTGCACGCGCATGGCACATGCAGCAGTGGTCCTGACATCATGCGTGCATATAAGTGCCAACTGATCATTCAATGCTCACCTTGGTCATGCACATTGCCCCACAGGCCAGCCTGCTGTGGATTTGCATCGAGGGGCTTAAGGCGCCGCTGCCAGAGAACTGGAAGCCCGTGCAGGACCTGGGCACCAATGAGATATATTACTTCAACTTGGCAACAGGGGAAAGTACTTGGGACCATCCCTGTGACGAGCACTATATCCGGGTGTTTGAGGAGGAGAGAGCAAAACTGTATGCACAGGTACGCACATTGATGTCAAGCCAGTCCCTGCCTGCAAATTTGCTGTTCGTCGACATGTGCTGTTCATCAGGTAGCTTTCTCCACTTTTAGCTGAGGCCGTATTTGACCTTGGTGCATGGCCAGCCATTTAGATCACTTTCCTGGCAGTAAAAGCTTAGTTGCACGTCCGCTCTGTCATTAAACTGGTGCGCTGAACTTGTTGTTGTGCACGCATGTCCCAACGCCTGCTGCACTGTTTGCAGGAGAGTCTTCATAGGTGCCTGACTGTTATGTTCTCATCATGTCATGTGATATCATTCTGCACCTCAACAGCAGAGCTGGATGTACCCTGCATCGATCCTTGGTGCCCCATGTGTGTGTTGCGCCCTGTATACACACTGCATCACATGCACCTTCTCATCCATCGCATGACCACTGCGCTGAGCTAAAGTTGAGCACTCTGATCTCTTGTATTTCCAACCAGCAGGCAGGTGACGCGCCACCGCCAACACGCACGCGCACCAGCGCAGGCCGCAGCCCTGTCAGCAGCAGTATGGCCAGCCCGCGGCAAAGTCTGAGCTCTAGCAGAGGGCCGTCAGTGGCGCGCGGCGGGCGCGTGCATCGCCGCTCACTGCTGGGCTCCACGCAGTCACAGGCAGCCACGTCGCGACGCCAGAGCGACAGGTTCATGACAGGCAGCGCACTGGGTACGCCGCCCCGCAAGCCCAGGGAGCGCATGTCCCTGCCTCCCATGATGGCTGGACCACTATTGAGTGCACATGGCGGTGGTGACTCAGCCGATGGACTAGCTCATGGACATGTGCTGAGCGATGGGGAGGCGGCTAATGGGCTTGGGAGGTCGCTCAAGGAGCGGGAGGTCTTGCTGCAGCATGCAGAAAGGTGAGGCAAAAACCTGTGGCATCTGATTTGAACCAGGTTGTATATGGTCAGGTGCATATTTATTTCGAGTTTGTGTGATCTGCTGTACAGCTCTCTACTGAATGCAACACCAGCTTCACGACGGCGACAGCGATGGACTTCTTTTGCAGAAGCCACCATCCTGAAGCATAGAGTCTAGCATGGCATACCACACATACATACCATACGGCTGACAGAGCTCGATGCTCTGAGTGACAGATTATGAGTCTTGAGAGTGGCAGACTCAGCTGAACGCTGAGAACCTGTACAGAAGTCGCGATGCCGGCCCGAACTAGCGCTTGAGGCCTTACTTGACACATGTTGCATGACAACTGAACTAAGTGCGGGTTGAGACTCACGCGCTTGCAACAGCGTGCAACAGCAGTAGTGGCAGGTACATGTGAAATATTAACTGTCAACAACATGCTTGGAGTACCTTGCATATGCGACAAAAGATGCAGTGCAACCCAAAATGAAGTTCAGTGCAACCCAAAATGAAATTGTGTTCACTTGATGCGAAGTACAGTAGCTGAGGCAGGGAAACCCGCTTTGATGCATGCGCTGCCGTTACCAGTTGCAACAATGTAAAAGTGTACATGTAGTAGCCGCTCAGACTGACATGGGAACAGCCATGCTGTGATGTGACGTACACATTATGTTTTTCTCCTCAAGTCATTTACAGATGGTCGCGCTTCAATGTGCACTTCTTTACATCATGTCAAGGCGTAATAATTACACTGAAGTGTCCCGCGATTGACCACGGGCTTGTATCCTGTCAAAATTACTCTGGTATGTGGTGTTTTGCAGTAGTAGTGTGATGTGCAATCACATAGGTACCGTGCTTGATTTGCCAGCAAGTCATCGAGTGACAGACACATTAGTCATGTCCTGCAAGTAGATGGTGCTCGACAGTTGCATGAGCTATGGTTATACTTGTGATCGTGTTGTTGAAAATTGTTGCAACAGGTTGATGGCCATGCAGTACGCTTGTCACTCCTTGCAAGCAACACTCCTTTTTTGACGTACAGCTGTGAACTGTCTGCAAGCGGTACTGCAATTGGTGTTGTTGGCACTGCCTGTATTGAATGCTGCCCCCCCGGTTTCTTGGCAATCACAGCCATTGGCAATGTGCAAGTGCCCAACACTCCACTGCACCACTCCGTATGCACCAGGGGCAAATCATGTGTAACGCTTCAAGTATGCAGGCCAATTACTCGCTTACCATTCTCTTGAACACATATGCACCTCGCGTACATGCTGCTTGGCTGCCACACCATGCGCATTAACGTCAAGTGTTGCTGCTTGACCCTATCTCTGTTCACTGCAGGTTGGAGTGCGCACTGCAGCGTGTGGCAAGCCCCGCAGCAGCCAAGGCGCTAGTACAGGCGGAAACCAGCATGGCGTTCAGCGCAGACGTACACCATGCACTGCTCAGCGAACGCCAAGCCGCTGCTACGCGCCTGGAGAAGGTGACCGCCGATCGGCAGCGCCTCGACGACAAGCTGCGCAGCGCCATCGAGAGCGCCAACTCAACTCCTGTGTCGGCGGATGATGGAGCGGCTCCTGCTGGTGCTGCTCCGTGGGAGACGCATGCCCCGCATGCGGCTGCTGCAAACGGCGCGGTTGGCCATGGCGGCGGCGGCGGCGGCGGTACTGGCGGTGGCGGTGGCGGCACTGATCGTGTAGCAGCTGCAGCTGAGCAGGTGCATGCAAGCACCGATCTGCTGCATGCAGCCGGCAACGGATTCAACACTGGGCACAGTACTCCAGCACAGTCTACTGCCGTCACTCCCACCGCAACACACCCGTGCCGCAGCGTCGAGTGCGCCACGCCTATGCGCAGCTCAGGACTTGGAGCTCACCATGCAGCCGATGCGTGGGGTAGGCTGTCCCATGCTCACAGGAGCAGCGAGGCAGGGGATGAGGTGGCATCTGCTGACAGCAGTGGAGTAGCGGTGGGGGCAGCGGAGGCAGCGGCGGCGGCGCGCGCGCGCTCGAAGCGCAAGGTCAAAGTAGCACTGCAGTCTGCGCAGCACGACCAGCTGCAACTGCAGCGGGTGCTGAACGAGATTGAGGGCCGGGAGCCGCAGCAGCAGCAGCAGCAGCATCACACGCGCAGCTACCACAGCGACACGTATAAGGAGCGAGCTGGTGCTCACGCAGGCGGTAACACACAACACCCCGCTGCGTCGTTGCGTCACACACTCAATCCAGTCAAGCTGCACGTGGTGCCGGAGCAGCAGCAGCGGCAGCAGCAGCAGCAGCAGGTCAACCATGCTCGTGACAGCGTTGCGGCACCACCAGCGGCAGCGACACTGCACCCCCCCAGCTTCACGGCGGCAACAGCAGCAGTACCACCAGCCACATGGTCGTCTCCGCCCAGCCCGCAGCGCGAACTGCAGCTGCCATGTGGTGTCAAGCCTTCGCCGCTGTGCCTGTCAGCGCTAGGCACGCACTCATCCGTGACAGGGCCGGAGTCACCGTACACGCCACCGTGCATGCTGGATAGGCTGCAGGTGACGAGTCTTGCCATCAACGGCCTGCATGGCGGGCCCAGCACCAACAGCAGCCTCTCAGGGCGCAGCAGCACTCACGCCAGCAGCATCGGCAGCAGCAGTCTGGCGGACAGCCGGACCGGCAGTCATCACGCGGGGGGGGCGTGGTCGCTGCAGCAGCCCTCAGAGGGCATGTGCAGCGGCTTCAAGAGCAGCACGCACGCTGCGCGGGCCATGGCGCGCTGCGGCGGCAGCGGCCGCATCGAGCACGTGGAGCACGTTCTAGACCGCAACGATGCTCAGCTCAACGGCACCCACGATGCAGTGTGCCCGCCGCGCAGGGGGACATCACGCCACCAGCACCGCAGCAGCACACGGCAGTCAGGTCATGACGGCGTTGGCGGCGGCAACGGCCACCACAGTGTTGAGCGTGGCGGCGTCAGGGCCGCCAGCCGTGGTGTTCAGGAGGACCAGCGTCGACACAGAAAGCGCAGCGAAAGCGTGCCCAAGCAAGCGGCGCGGCAGCCACCTTCAGAACGTGCGCATGCAGGTCTACAGCAAGCGGCGCATCACAAGGCGGACCCGTGGCACGGGCGCCACACCGATGTGCGCCAGCGGCAGCCGCAACAGCAGCAGCAGCAGCAGGAGGACCAGCGTCGACACAGAAAGCGCAGCGAAAGCGTGCCCAAGCAAGCGGCGCGGCAGCCACCTTCAGAACGTGCGCATGCAGGTCTACAGCAAGCGGCGCATCACAAGGCGGACCCGTGGCACGGGCGCCACACCGATGTGCGCCAGCGGCAGCCGCAACAGCAGCAGCAGCAGCAGCACCAACACCGCAACAGGGACGGCCACAACAGCAATGCAGTGCCGCGCCAGCCTGCACCGGCACACGGCGCGCAGTGTGACTGCCACTGCCACGAGGCCCCGCAGCAAGCTGACGTCGCATCGCTGCACAAGAGCCGGCGCGATGGCTTCAACAATAGCCAACAGCCAGCTTATGCGTATGATGATGACATCAGCTGCAGCAGCGGCGATGACGGCGATGTGTGTGACGTTTACGCGGACCTTGCCAAGGCGCAGTTGCTGCTTAGCCGGCAGCTCTACAGGCTCGCGAAGCAGAGAGGCACTGGTTCCAACCTGGGCACCCAAGGTGGCAGGTTGCTGCAGCCTGCTGCTGCTGGTACGGCCAGGCAGCAGCGCTCACCTGTGCCCGCAGCAGCGCGCGCCGCAACAGGCACTGCCTACAGGCGACACAACCGTACAGCACAGCGCGAGTACACCGACTTTACTCACAGTGACTCATCAAGCCCTGACCCCCTTGAGTATGCTTCGCTCATGCGCGCCCTTGGCGGCCGCCCTCCGCGTGATCATGGCAAGTTTAGCCAGCAAGCTGTGCTGCGCTGCACCATTGGCATTGATGACCTAGGCAGCATGCGAGCATTAGCAGCAGCTGCCGCATATGTGCCGCACAGCAACGCTGGGTACTGGGCATCCAGACTTGGTGTGTTGGACAGCCATTACCCTGTGCCCTTTTTCTAGGTGCAGTTGAAGATGCTCTACATGACACTAGCATTGTTTCTGCCCGCTTTGTGCGCTGTGCCTCCCGCTTTGCGTGCAGCCTCACTGGTTATGCTTTCATGCTGCCACATGATGTTTTGCAAGCATCTACAACCTTTCTTGCTGTGGTGCCTCGAAGTATTTGATTTACTGAGTGCTCACGTGAGGTTGATGAAGTGATGATGTAGTCCACTATTCTGGTCATTATGATCAGAATTGCTACAAACTTGCCACTTTGGCAATAGGGTCATTTGGCAGCATCGGGGAGCAGGGGCGGAAGCTGCTGGAGGCTGTGGCGACGGAGTATGCCAGCAGGATGTCAGTGCCCGGAGGAGCGCGCCCTAAAGCTCTCAAGGGCATCGCCCTGGCGCGCTTACGCTCGGCACTGTCGGCAGCGCTCCACATGGCGTACTCTGGCCGTGTCATGACACACATGGCAGAATCCAGGGGGGGGGGGCACATGGAGGAGGACGTAGGGGAGGACCCCGAGATGCCATTTGGCGGCGGCGGCGTTTGAGTGGTTGTCGTTGCGACACTTTCAGACTGTCATACGACATGTAGATTCCTTACAGCTAGATGCCAATCATCTGGGCTTTTTCGCGCCCTGAGCGAGAATTAATAAAAAGTACAGTGTTCTGTGTGCTTCGGTTGGGTGAGAACAGCGAATGATTAGGATGAGGTGACAGCGCTCGAGGTAGTTGAGTGCGCCGGTGAAAGTTTCAGTGAGTTGCACATCTGCTCAGTGCAACAAATATATGATATAGAGGTGTTCGGCATATGCATGCAGGTACAGGTGCAAGATTGCATACAACATGCATGAACTGTTTTCAGGCGCAAATGATATCTTATTGTTTTGAACTGATTCCATCAATTTGTTGCCGCAATACCGCTTTCAGATTGGCTGTTACAATTCATACTGTTTCTGATGTCGACAGTGACGCCTGCAAACACAACTGTGAGCGAATGTGATGCCCATAACAAAGATTTTGTGCAATTCCAATTACAAGCGCAGCTGAAGGCCAGCAACGAGAAGACGCCCAAGTGATGCAGATGCTATAGCTTAGGCAGCAGTGATGATTTCTCATCAGCATATGCTCGTAGAGTATATACAATTGCAACACACCAAGGGAATGCTGCAGAGTGTACATTGCAGCGCTGAAGACGTTCTCAAAAGAGGGGTATTTCTTTTCAAAAAAATTTGGTCGTGACACATGGAACTTCAACTTTGTTTTTCGCGAGAATAAACCCTCCTCAGCAGCTTGAAGGCCAGCAACCAGAAGACGCCCAAGTGATGCAGATGATGATCGCGCTGATGCTGCTGAGTACTGCGGCAGCAGTCCAGGCATTCTTGCCCCTCACACAATCACCGGCTCTAAGCCACCACCGATGTCCTGACATGGCTCTGGACGCACATCCCAACGCCGATGTGGAGGTTGTGGAGGTGAGTCTGTCAGTGTGCATGAGCATGCCAGGCTTGCGAAACAAATCTTTGACGCATGCGCACTTCTGCTGGTCTCACGCTGCCAGGGTTGTCTCTTTCGCTCCACCGTCATCCGCAGACAATGCTGAAAAACCCTTCAGCTGTCGCGAAATTTGTGAACGAGGTCAAGATCCTCTTTGGTGGAAGCAGTGCCGCGATGACAGCAATCAACCAGATAGGCGTGAACACGACAGTACGCGGTGCTCGAAACCTGCTCGGCGCAACCATTTCGCTCAGGGACGCACTTTCAGGCGAGGACCTGGTCAAGCGGGCCTGCTTTGCCAGCTTTGCCTCCGTGGTTGACCACTTTGCAACGGCGAAGGAAAACTACGCATGCGTGATGTATGGTCCACGCGGAAGTGGCAAGTCCACCTTAGTGGCTGCCGCAATGAAGGTGAGCACTGCTGTGCAGCGGGCTGAAGGACGCTGTGGCTACGACATCCACAGCACCCACTCATATGATATCAGCTTCAGTTTAGATAAGAGGCCCATCCAACAATTCCAGAGCATCAAGCGTCGGATTGTGCATGCGCATGCGGTCTGTATTGTACCAAATGATATGTGGAATGCTAAAAAGCTTGCACACAGAAGTCTTTTTGACTACTGTGGATATGGTGGCACTGTTTGACCCGTCGCCGATTGCCGCGGCAGCGGCGACCGAGGTTATTGGTGGAAGGCATTCAATTTGACGGCCAACCCCACCTTGTGATCTAGAGCTCTACGATCTTGCCCACCTTGTAATCTAGAGCTCTATGATCTTTTGATTTCCATGTAGTAGTTCACGCCAACTCATCACAGCTGAAGAGTTGGCTATACATACTTGGCTTGCACGAACTCATGTATGAATGCATGGCTACAATTGTATGCATCCGTTCGGTCCAAGAAGCTCACCACCTCATGAACGGTTTAAAGACAGAAGCCCATGCATCCTTTTGTGACGTGCAGAAGGGCTATCCAATGCGCTGGTCAGCGCTGCAATCCATGGTGGTGCAGGGGAGCTAAAACGTTTTCAGTGTGCAATGTTTTTCTAGTTTTCTGCAAATGTAGTCATAGCGCTCGCTTCAAGGCGGCGAGCCAGGACCAGGGCGTAGCTAGCATGAACGTATATTGCTGGCACCATAGGTGTAGCAACGCAGCGTACCGCCTCTGGCAGGCGTGGTGTGCATCAATGCTGCTGTCAAACCCGTTAGGTCTCAACTTGAAAAACGGGTTGTTGGCCACTAGCATATATATCGATATCCATGTTGGGGTGAAGCGCTAGATGGACAGGCGCGACTGCATCTGAGACGACTGAAACGCATCTTGTTGTCTCCTGCTTTGGAGTACAGCGCATGTCAGAGCTATAGACCACGTGCTCGCTGGCTAGGGCTAGCTTTTGACCCTGCCTAACCGCCATCACATAGGTCTGTCCCGAAATTAGAGTGCAGGTCTCATAAGCATACAATGGGTATTTTGAAGGCGTGTGCTGATGATGCCTCCTTTGGCCTATTTGCCGCACCTTTTGCAACCCATCACAGGATGAACCGGGTGTGGTGTGCAGGCCATATGATATGGGTGACGGCTCCAATGTTGTCGCATGGCTTGAAAAGGCGGTGCTGGACCTGTCTACGGCAAAATTTCGAGCTGTGAAGGCGGACATTGGGAAACGCCTGCGGGCTGTTCTAGCGGCATATCGGACACTGTATCAGTGCCGGTGCATCTTCATTGTTGAGATCAACAGCAAGATTTTGCCCGCTGTGCTCACAGACCTGCTCTTGGCGATCAAACAGCTGGGGTTTGAGGAGAGTCTAGCCACATTTGTTGTTGTTGTATCAGCCTCGCAGAGCGCTCTAGGCCTGCCCCTTGGCATGTCCGAGCTGCGCGCAAAAGGATACTGTGCGCCTGACTTCACCACTGCAGAAGCGCATGCGTACATCCAGCACAGGCTTCCATTTCATGACATTGCCGCCAATATTACGGGCCTGATCGGAGTGCGCGCTCTAAATGTAGTGGAGGCATGCAGAGTGTGCGCCAATGTGCAATCGGCGGAGGAGTGCATCCAGCGCGTTATTGCGTACAAACAGGCGCGTCTCGAGGATTCAAGGCGGGCACTCGATGGGTTTCTAGCCATTGCAGAGGAGAATGCCGGTTTCAGTGAGAACAGCAGCCTTGCATTCTTCGACAGGCTGAGTAAAGATGAGGAGCTGGATGAGGAGGCAGCCAGGTTGGCATTTGGATTCAGAAAGCCGGATGGGCTCGTTGCAGCCCTCGCCCAATGGCATGCGTTCGTTGTTGACCCGTTCAACTACCAGGTCAGCATGTAGTCTTTTTTATGCGAGAGGTGATTGAAGTCTACGTAGCTGAGGTCAAGAAAAAAAAACGTGCAGATGATGGCCAAGACTCGCCTTCCTCTGCGTGACAGATACAGGGGACCAGGCTTAGACTGTGCCTCTGAAGATGGTTGCTGTATGTGTACAACACAATTGTATTCATTGCCATGTATCAAGAATACTGAGCGGATTATCTGTATCGTTGCATTGTTCTTTGTGTGCCTAGGTTGCTGGTGAGCATCAGCACTACTGATACTAGTAGCAGAATCACAATCGGCTTGACATTTGCATGATTCACATTAATATGCAAACTGCGGCTTGCTTGAGCTGTACCTGCACGGCACAACGCTCCTGCGGAGTTGCTGCATGGTGTAACGTGCGTCGTGCTATGCTGCCAGTGTTATCACAAGAGTCCAGCGCTCAGAGCTCCCTGCTCTGTGTTCTGTCCACTTGCTGCTCAGCGCTAATCAGCAAAGCGTGAAGCAGGCGTATGTGTCAAGCGGTGATGAGTGTTCCGTGTATACAATGTTGCATCTGCAAAGTCACGGTGATGAGGCATGTACATACAGAGTGTCAGCGGAAGTTTGCGCTATCACCATCATGTTGGGAGCGCTGACATGCTGGCAGTAGTTGCATGACGCCATCATGCCGGGTGTGCAGCTAGTAGCATAACATTGTACTGTTTGCGCCCACAGTGTAGCTGATAGCTGATAGACGCCAGGGTGTGCCACCTCGTATACGCCTTACCACTTGTGCGCGGACGCGCCATGCAGGGGGCATGTTGTGAGGCGACCCTAGAGTTATGGGGACTCCTTGAGGTACTTGAAGTACGAAGCAGATATATTCAGCCATATTCCTTGAGATTGCGCCCGAACGTATGCTACGTGTGGTGCAGTGCTTACCATACAGTGGAGCATAGGACTATGACTACCTCAAGGATTATCTACTGCATACAGAACATGCAGAAGACTACAAAGGGACAACGGATTTGTGCCAGCACATCGCAATGCAGCACAGTGCCATCATGGGGCTTGGTCCAGAAACAGCAACAAGGGCCGCCACGCCTGCAGTCGCCGCTACGAGCTGCACTACAAGGCAATCAGTCCTGTGTGACAATGGCTGCTTTCTGCTGATGCATGTTGATGAATGACAAGACGATAAGTAAATGCAGAAGTCAACAATCATTCCTTAGGGGAATCAGCAAATGGGCCATGAAATTACCAGGCCACAATAACCACAACTAGCGATTGACGCCTGAGGCTCATCGCGGGATTATCGGCAGTCGCCGATTACGTCTAGCATTGCAATGCTGAGCAGCGGCACCGAGGCCATAAGAGGCAGCGCACAGTAGCAGCAGGCGAGTGCTGTAGCAGCAGCCACATGCAAAATCACCAGTGCTGAATAAGGTCAAGGTAGTCTTGACAAGCATGCCTCATTGGCACCACCATAAATGTACAAAGCTTGACCAACTACCGTCAACAACGCCAATGATGATTTGTGTGATGCATAGAAGTTCAAATTCCCCAAGACGACTCCTGAGTAGTAGTTTGGGGGGCCTAGTAAGCTTGTCATTACATCATCTGTGGCAGCTGCAACGGCCTCAAAGAATCAAGCAATGCCAGCAATATCATATGGTACTTCTGGCGAGGCAAGACAATCGACAATGCATGCAATTGGCTGCGGCATGACAAACTAGCACGCATGCGATTGGTACATGCACAAGTGCAGATGCACAGGACCATTAAACCAAACAGGACCGCCCGTGCTTGGATTTCAAACAAACATCTGCCTATGCTTGAACGAGAAAAAGTGTCAACAACAACTCGAACCATACAAACAACAACATTCAAGAACTGGACAACTGGTTGAGTACGTCCAGCAAAAGCATGATTGACAAGACGGCACAAACTGCACACACTGCACGTAGTTGTATGGCTGTGATTGCATGCGCACACTCTGTAATCATTGCTGGCGCATCACAAAATGTACTGGAAGGGATGCTGCCATACAAACCCAGCAGCACATTGTGTGCCACCATGTTACCTCCATGCATGACCTTTGCCAACACCAAACCCCCTAGCGCATATCCAGCTGCTCCTCCTGACTCAGCCTGCCAGCAAAGCTGCAGCCCCCCGCCCCCTGCTGCTGACAACTAATGAAGCCTGCAAGCTGTGTACCTGTGAGCTAGCTATGTCCAGCTGCCTCAGTTTGCGATGGCGGCGCCAGCTGCGGCAGAGTGGCGCCAGCCCTGATGTCCTCCAATAGCTCCCTTACTCTCGCAACAGGCTCGCCCGCACCAGAGGCGCGCTGCAACACGAGCGCCTGCAGCTGCGCAGCCGCCTGCGCCGCTCGCGCAGCAACGCCCCCCATCTCCGCCTCTCCCCCCCTCAGCTCTGCAATGAGAGCGTTGATGTCCTTGAGCATGCACAGGTGCACTGGGCCATGCCCTGTGTCGGCGCCGCCGCTGCTGCTGCTGCCGCTGCCCGCTGCGCCAGCAGTCTCGCCGCCGCAGACGTCAGCAAGCTGTGAGGCCAGGGTCTCCACTGGGCCCCACCCGCCCGCCACCGCTATGGCCTCCGCCGCGCCTGGCCAGTCCATCAGCGACAGCACAAAGGTACTCGCCGCCGCTGCGCCCTGTACGCCGCTGACGTGCTCCAGGTGCACCAACGCCGCTTCATACTCGCTGCGCGCTCCGCCGCCTGCTTTGGTCACGCGCGCCGGTCTGGCGGCTTTGGTGCTGCGCACCTGCGCTGCCGGCGCTGTCGCGCCGCCGCCACGCTGCTGCAGAAAGGCCTCGGCAGCTGCAACGCTGCGCTGCGCAGCACCGCGCTGGGCGTGCCACAGCATGGCCAGAGCCTGCGTGAGCACTGAGGACAGCGCACTTTCGTCCGCAGCGCCATCCGACGCACGCGCCAGGCGCACCAGCTGCCAGACTGCGCTGCGAACGGCGGCGGCGCTGCTCCCTGCTGCGGCACGCAAAGCGACGCCGGCACGCTCCATGTCGGTGGCGGCAGTCGGGCTCTGCGGCGGCGCGTTGAGCAGCCGCCTTAGATGGAAGCGCAGCGCACTGCTGAGGATCTCAAGCAGGCGGCGGCGCAAGAACGACTCGCTGCTGACGCCAGGGCCCGACAGCTGTGCTTGCGCATCACCAGGCGCGCCTCCGGCTGATACCTGCATGTGGAGGCAAGAGATCTCTGCGAGCAGGAGAGTGGCGCAGCCGCCCGCATAGCGCGCGCACGCGGCTGTCCCTATGTCCCGGCACGCTTGCTCCACCACTGCCTTGAGAGCCCCGCTCTGCTCCAAGGGCAACACCGCCTTCCCGGCCGTCGCAGCGCTGCCTGTACCGGCTGCTCTCGCCACCGTGGCAAGCCCCTGCAGCAGCGCCAGCATTGGCAGCTCTCTGCTGGTAGACCCGCCATGGCCCATAGCCCGGCATAGCGCCATGGACTCACGGCGCACAGCCATCAGCAGCAAGGCGACGGCTTCCACGTGCTGAGCGCTGTCTGGTCTGGCGTCGCAAGGCGGGTCGATGGTGGACAGGTCGTAGGCGCAGAACAGCACTCGCATGGGCCGCGCGCTGCTGGCAGCAGTTGCGCCAGAGGCGGCATCGCCCAATACTGCCGCCGCCTCCAGCGCCACAAGGGCCTTGAAGAGCGGCAGCAACGGCTCGCACATGCGTGAGGTGCCGCCGCCGCCGCCGCCGCTGCGCTCTGCCAGGCAATGCGCTGCTGCCAGAACCACAGGCATCACGCAGCCAGGCACGTGTGTGTCACCGAACCACCGCCGCGCACACTCGCACACGGCCGTGGCAGTGATGGCGCTGGTGACTGAGGCGCTGAATGGCACCAGAGGCCCGTTGTCAGGCAGCGCTGCGCACACAGGTCCGTTCCCCCCCTGTGCGTCTGCCGTCAGCACTAACTGCGCTGTGCCGGAGGGCGCCAATTTCCTGCGCCTCTGTGTCGCCGCCGCTGCAGCGGTGGCGGCGGCGGCAGCAGAGGCTGCTGGCTTGCGTGCAACCTTTGCAGCTGATGACACCGTTGCTGCCGCTGCTGTCTTGGCTCCAGCGGGCCGCCTTGCAGGCATGGGCTCGCCTCTCATTGCCTGTGTTTTGGCGACAGGCAGTGCCGCAACGGCTGGCGCCTTCACCGGGGTAGCAGCAGCAGCAGCATGAGGAGAAAGAAGAGCTCCGCTGCCCGCTGGCGCTGCTACACACGCCTTGCCGCGAGCTCGCGCTCTCCCCCCCGTACTCGCACCTGCGAGAGCTCCAGCGTTGGCAGCCACTGGCACCGCAGCAGCTGTACCACCAGCAGCACTGCTCGGGCCAGCGCGCGCACCCTTTGCCGGAGCAGATGTAGCAACACGCTTCCTTGGGGCCGTTCTGCTAGAGAGCGCCTCCTTGCGTTGGCGTGGCTGGGGTTGAGGAGCTGCCGTGACTACTGGTGGACCAGCCGCAGCAAACGCATGCTGCGGCATGGCGACCTGTCCATCACCACCGCCGCCAGCAGCAGCAGCAGCAGCAGCAGCAGCAGCAGCAGCAGCAGCAACAGCGCAGGTACTGTCGAGTGCATGACTCGTATCATCCTGCCCGCACAATGCTGGCGTACCTGGCAGTGTTTCTGCACCAGCGCTGTCCTTAGCAGGTGTTGGGGGCTCCGGTCCTTGCGCCCCCCTTCCTAAGCTGCACCGCAGAGCAATGCGTACACTGCGTCGGCGCCCCGGATCGCCAGCTGCTGCTGCTCCTTGAGAGGTGCTGGCTGTGCCGAAATCCGCTGAGTTCTGCGGCAGCCGCTCGTACGAGTCCCCGCCATCGCCCAGCAGCGACTCGTCCATGACTAGGATGCCGCCTTCGCCGCCGCTGAAATCGCCAACACTGCCAAAGTCAAAGTCGTCGAAGGGCATGGCCACCTCCTCTACGACCACGCTGCTCTCGAAGTCATGAGGTGTGCCGCTGCTGTGCTCGAGCATTGCCTGTTCCGCTAGCAGCTGCACCTGCTGGGTGGCATGCTGCTGCGACGGCAGCGGCGGCGGCGGCGGCATGGCTTCCCCCTCTGCTTCTGCTGGCGCTGGTGGTGCTGATGATGCTGATGGTGGTGCTGATGCTGCTGATGGTGGTGCTGATGGTGCTGCCGCTACTGCGCCTGCAGGCTTGCTGAGAGTGCGGCGTGCAAGAGTTGAGGCTGGGCCAGCCGCCGTAAGTGGAGGCGCTGGTGCTGGTTGTGTGAAGGTCCACCCGCCCAGATCAGGCCCGCATTCGCCAAGTCCTTGCGTGCAAAGCTGAGCGAAGGCTGTTGAAAAGGCTGTGGAGTCCCTGTCTGTCGCAGCTTTGACTAACTGCGCAATCTGCGTGCGCAGTAACGACAGGTCATCCTCGGCGGAGTCCCTCGCGGCAAGCAGCTCACTGGCCTCTGCAGCGCTTGATGCCTCGGAGCGCTTCACGTGTCCCCGCCAGCCTTCCAGTGCAGCAGTAGTTTGTTCGAGTTTTGAGCGCAGCGCCTGCAGCTCTGTCTCGTACTCCGCTTGTGCGCTAGTCACCCTGCCAAGCTCGGCTTGAAGGCTCGAAGTAGTTGCCTGTGCCTCTTGCAGCTGAGCAAGGCACACCTCGCCAGACGCCTGCTGTGCGCCTGATGATTGCTGCACATGAAGTGCCGCCAGCTCTGCCTTCAGAGACTCCACTTCGATGGCCAGTGCACTAGCTCTGCTCTCGCTGGAGCCGGCCATGATCTGCAGCTCCTGGTTCCGCAGGGTGAGGTCCTGAATGCGAAGCATGAACCGCCGAGTATTACCGCCCTCCACAACAGCTGCACGATTCGTTGACCTATGCGATGTCGCCGTTGCCGCTGGCACTGGTGCAGCCGTGGATTTGGCCACTGCAGCACGTAGGGATCGATTGCGAGGTGTGCCATCCGCAGCTGCAGATGTCGCCGCTGCTGTTTGGTCTACCAGCGAGCGCGATGACTGCCTCCGAGGTGTCGATGCAGGCACTGGCGCAGGTGAAGCTCGTGATTGCTTGCGAGGGGTGCCTGCAGGAGCCTTGCCTCGTGGAACCCTCGATGGTGGCACGTTCTCATCGCTGGTGTTGCGCCGGGCCTTGCCAGGGCCTAGCGAAGGCGCAGGCGGGTCCATGCTGCCCCTGCACTACGCGGAATCCGCACAACTTCCTACTGCTGGTACTATGTCCTCTGAATAATGCCAACCGTCATTTTTGTTCACGCCCTTCGCGCCACGTGTAACGCTTCGAAAATCTCGTGCAACAAGGGCTGCATGCTGTGATGACGCGAAGCCGTAGGATGTGGCGTGGTGTGGGCGCTGCCTCCGTAGTGCTGACATGCGGATGCCTACTTGCATCCAAGTGCAGCGCATTGATCGCACATCATCGAGCAGGCCTGCCTTCTCGTCCACCAACATGGCGAATAAGATCGCACGGGCTTGGCGCCACCGCTCGTAGGCCTTCTCTGCTATGTGCGATGGACCCGGAATCGCATGGCAATGTGCAGCTCCCAGATGGCTCGGATGCACACTGCACAGGACAGCCGCAGAGCTTGCACCCCTCCGCAGATTCCAGCATCGAGCTGTCCCCGATGTCTCGGCGCCAGTTCGTCGGTGCCGCTGCGGCCACCACCGCCGCATCGGCTATCTTCCTAGCTCTAGGCATGGCACAACCGGGCATTGCAGATGACGACTTGGCGGCCAAGGGCGAACCTGAGCTCGTCTGGTCGGCCATCGCGGACTACGAGGAGAGCACAGCTCAGGAACGTGGGACTTATAGCCCTCGCTTCGTGGCATATCTTGCAAGGTTTCTGATCAACTATGACACTATTTCTGCCTACTGGTGGAATGCTCAGCAGACCAAGGTCAGCGTGGCCAGCGCGCAGAAGTTCAGCAAGCGGCTAATCGAGGAGGGCGCCACCTCGGTGTTTTACAACCTGGATCTTGACGGCAACGGCAGGTGAGCATCAATACGTGTCAGGCTTGTCTGTCTTGCAAATGACATACTGCAATCACGCGCACTCAAATGTAGCTGCTGTGTACAACAGGTCGATGTCTCATGCTAACGACACGTGGCAGTTACTCGGGCAGCTGTATGATCAGGAAGCGGCCTTTGTTCACAACACTGGCAGGCTTGTTTTATTTTGTAACTGTACAAATATGCCACATATACTGCCGTGCATGGCTGCTGTAACTTTGCAAGTATCGCACAGAAATGCACCGCAAATATGTAGTACTTGACACATTACGCTGTAAAGCCATAGTATGAGTTTGAAGTGACGCACAAAATGCAAACGCGTGCACCTTCACTGATTTGATGCTTTCACCTGTATTTGTGGCCTTGCAGCCTGAGCGAGGAGGAGTTCTATGCTGGTCTCACAGATCAGACAGAGGCCTTCTCAAAGTTCCAAGCGAGCATAGCATTTGGACTGCGCAAGTACCAGGGGAAGGACGGGGTGAGGTCGCTGTTCAAGCTGCTGGTGGAGCAGTTTGGCGAGCAGCTATCGGCCCGGAGGCAGATCGCACTGCTGTTCTCTCTGATGGACTCTGTGCAGCCGGTGGAGCTCATAAAGCGGCTCATTGGAGAAACGGACAATGCGTCCATCATTGGATACAAGGTGGTGGATGGGGGGTCGGGGTATACGCCGGAGGCGCCACCATCAGTCAAGGTGGATGGCCCAGCGTTTCTGGATGACACGGCAGCGGCTAAGGCGGTGCTAAAGCCAACTGGGAGGCTGTTTAGAATCAAGGTGAGCGGCTTGAAGATGAGATGATGCTATCGTCCTTAAGCAGTAGCATCGCCAAAACCATAGGTTTTTGAAAATATACTCTGTAGGCCGTAAACGTACCATACCATGACCGTTTCGTATGCTGTACCAGCACCCGTACAACAGCCGTATAATCGTAATCGTAAAACCGTACTCCCCACCGCAAACCGCATGTGCCGTAATTGTCGTAAATATGCAATTATTATAATGCGTGTACACTATATGGTCCGCCTTGCATATGGTGACACAGGCACAGATGACTACACGAGATGCGTACTACTAATAGCACAACTTCAACTCGCTGCAAATGCTCACATGGTGCAGGCAACGTGAGCTAGTCAATGACAAGCAAGCATCAAGCATTACCACAGATCACTGCACACAATGTCCGCAATGAGGATGCGTACAGCTTAACATATGTGTAATAGCAAGTACGCTCAGGTTTTTTACCCAAACGGTCGCTTGAGGTGTGGTTCTTTGATCAGGTGCAGAGCCACGCTGATGGTAAAGAAAAGCTTAGCCAAGTGGCTCACGGCTGCTTTTTCGCGCTGCTGCCTGTACCACCAATCAGTGTTCTGAGTACCCATCATATATGACTCATTGCATCATTTCTGCTGATGACTTGTCAAGTAGCATGCAGTTCAGCACAAAGATCAGCCAGGGTAGCTTCAAGATGAGCACAGGATTTCAATTGTTGCACCTTGCAACGTGCAGTTGCTTTGGTGCTGTAACTTCTTTCAAGAATAGATGACTGATTGTGCAAGTGATTATCGCAGTCAATGTGACAGATGTGTCGTTCGATAGACCACTGGGCAATTGGCCGTTGATGATTAGCTCTGGTGCTGTTACAGTTTCTGCAGATCACTGATCTCTTGTCGCAGGTCATGAGCGGCGTTAGTAACCATTGAGTCCTTGCAGACATCAGGAAATAACATTTGGCACTGTGTGCCAGATTTCGGCATGAAGTGCTGAGATGTCACGCTTACATGTGCTGGCTGTTGTTGCCCTTGTCAAATCTTTCAGCTCTTTTCAATTTGATGATAATGATGATAAACAGTGTTGGAGGGAAGTCGCAATCCATCTGGCTTGCACATTCAACTACGGCGAGGGCGGCCTGCAAACAGAGTTATTTGCCTGTCATGAATCACAGATCATTTAAGTCTGTTGCCTGTCATGAATTGCAGGTCAACTCTACATACTTTGAAGTTATTGCTTCATCACTGATCAAATGACGTGCTGGGTGCAGGCAGTTTGTCTGCCTCAATGGCAGACCACACCTCCTGAGGTGAACACAGTTTTCACTTGAGGGGATTGAAGTTCATGTATTCAGGCAATCTCTCTTGCTGTTGATCTGGGTGTTCAGCTCAATCAGTCTCTGATACTTCAGCAACCTCGCTGCAGTCATTGGCTGTCGGGAGCAGTTTGCTCGGAATTTTGGAGCACATGCCTTTGTGTGTGAATATGCATACATCCAGCAGGCTGTACGCCATTCTTTTAGAGGATGGATGCACATGATGTGAACATGCTTACCTGTCAGGTGCATGAAGCTTTTCAGTGTCAGGCATGCCAGGCGTTGACATATCATATGAACATGAGGTCTAAAGTGATGCAGCGTGGTCACATATGTGTCCTTCACAAACATGATTGAATTGAATTGCACTGCCTTACTTTTTTATGCAGCGTCTTTCATTAAGATTGGTGCTTTGCATCATGTTTAAGTACCTACCTACCCGGTGATGACACGTGATCCAAATGCTGATGGAGTTGTCAGCGCAATATGTACTACAGTGCCATCACCGCCATGTTCATCATTGTTGCATATGTTATATGCATGTATGCAGGTGACCTCACCTGGCAAGGGCTACGTCAAGGCCCCTGACGTCACCATCAGTCCCCCTCGGGCATCATGGGGGCGAGCAGCCACTGCCATGTGCATGCTCAAAGGGGACAAGCTGGCGGGTGTCGTGCTGACCAACCCCGGCAAGGGCTACACCACAGGCGACGACATCAGAGTCATGATAGCAGGCCCTGCCATCAACATGACGGCCATCAACGTAACGGCCGCGGGCGCGGGGGAGGTCATAGAGCGCATGATGGGCGGAGCCACGGCGGAGGCTATCCTGGACATGATGGTGGGGGAGGTGGCGGTTGTCAAGCCAGGATCGGGCTACGGCGTCGATCTGCCGATCACTGTCACGGTGGATCAGCCGCCAACGCGCGTCGACTTTGCCAACTTTGGCCAGGTGGCCAAGGTGGAGGCAGTGCTGTCGCCGCCGCCGGAGGGAGAGCTGCTGAGGTCGTGGCTGCCGCCGGCTTCGTTGCAGCAGGCAGTGACGGAGCTGCTGCCCAATAACCTGGTGCCCAAGCTGGACCCGTGTCTGGGGAAGTTTTACATATCCCCCATCCAGGTGAGCCTGCTGTTTGACTCAAAGACTCTACACTTCAACAATCAAAGTAAGCTGACATGCCGCGTTGTATTTGCAGCTGTCAATCAATGGGTGGCATTGCCCTGGTCTGGTGGCATGCAACTAGCTTGAGCGAGGAGTTCAGAAATACATAGATTTTACATTAGTAAGTCCACATGACACAAGCATGCATGCAATAGGTGCATCTGGCAGTCCTAATGCACCTATGACCTTAGGTGGTGTCCTGGTGCAGCCGGCATCTTCAATGCACTACCTTATACTCTTGTTGGGGGATGGCCGCCATCCAAGCCACTTGCATAGGGGTGTGGAATTTGGTGCTACGCGTCTACCTATGTTGGGCTAGAGGTTGCAGATCACTCAGACCCTGCTCGTGAGTGGCGCAGCATTTGGTGCCGATGGTGTCGCTTGAAGTGCATACTGCAGCAGTGCTCATCTTGTTTTTGTTCCATCTACATCTGCTTTAATGTCTAAGGAGCTACAACAAGCTTTTGACACCATCCGTATGGTGCTGCTCTGCTTCTGCCGCAGGTGCTGGACCCCAAGTACTGCATTTATTACGACAACAGCGAGTTCCAGATCTACCCCAGCCAAAAACTGGCACCGTATTTCTCATTCCTGGACGGTCCGCGTGCCCGATACCCAGTTGAGAAAGAGCGGCCGTTGGACGTCGGCGTGTTCCTGAGGTTTGCTGCGTGCGGTGCAGCATGCGGCGCGACTGCGCACGCTGTCCTTATCCCCATTGATGTGGTCAAGACGCGTATGCAGAGCGAGCCGCGCAAGTACCCAGGCATGGTCAGCACATTCAAAACGCTGCTTGAGGAGGAGGGGAAGGATGCGTTCCTGCTGGGGGCGGGAGCCACCATTACCGGGTACTTTGTGTACGGTGGAGTGAGCTTTGGTCTGACGGAGTTCTTCAAGCGCAAGTTTGTGGAGATCTGCGGTCCTGAGTTTGCTACGCTGTATCCAGTGCCGCTGCTGCTGTTTGCAAGGTGGGTGTTCTCTTGCTATTTGCATTTATAACGTGTCAGAACTGCATGTGTCTGCCTCTTACTAGGATGGTCATATTGTTCACATAGGCTTCCAATGATGGCGTGACCGGTGTCATGCTGACATTTGGGTGAAGTCGAAATGACATATTTTTCTCAGTTTGAAGCATGGGTTCACATTTGGTGTGGAGAATTGCTGTATTTGCAAGCCTCTTTCATCTTTGGGTTCTCACCAGGCACCTCAACAATGGCAGTTGCAGTATGCTCAAGACTCTTGCATACTTGCTGAGGCAATGGCAATGGCAATGACTTCAAAGCAGCACGCTTCAGTGTGAGCCATCAGTTTGAAGGCTGGGATACATGTACAACGATGCCACTTGTATCATGTTTGCACATGTCCTTGAGTTCGGTTGCAGACAGCACCAGACCCCATGCTCAATTCAATATGCCAAACCAGCGCCATGCATAGATGCTTGTGTTTTCTTGGTCATGCTGCCTACCTGTGTGCAGTGGGTGCACGTGCAGATGGCGTATGACCTCTGCACCACAGCATGAGCTTAGTTATGCATGCCATGCTATGTAATGCTTGCCATGCCGTGCATCACACTGCCGAATGCTCAGATGTAAGCGGAAGCAGCCTTCGCACTGTAATTGAACAGACTCATCAGCATTGTCTGCACTACCAACTTCACTTATTGATCGGTGAGGTTACGTGGCTTGTTGAGAGCCTTGACATGAAAAGAAATATGCTCACTCACTCACATCACCTATATTTTCACTTCCTTTCTCCTGCAGTGCTATGGCGGCCACCTTTGCCGCCACTGCCGTGACTCCCTTTGAGAGCCTGCGCATCAAAGCAGTTACCAGCCCCGGCTTCCCACGCACGCTCATTGGCGGCCTACAAGAGGTAGCGCGGCGCGGCCAGACTCGTGAGCTGTTTGACGGCGTACCCGTCCTGCTGCTGGCCGAAATCCCATATATGATGGCAAAGTTCGCCGTGTTTGACGCCGCGTCCAAGCTCGCCTACAGCCTGTTCCCCCAGGCAGGGGAGTCTGTGACATTGAGCCTGCTGGTGTCGCTGCTTAGCGGGATGGTAGCGGGCGTTGCTGCCTCCTTAGTGTCGCAGCCGAGTGATACCATACTTGTTGCAGTGAATGGGGAGGCGGAGGAGGGGGGTCGCATGGATATTGTGGGGACAGTCAGGAACAAACTGAAAGAGGGGGGCGTAGCGGCGTTTTACAAGGGCTCTGTGCCACGTGCCATCAAGAGTGCCATCAACATTGCCATACAGTTCTTCCTGTACGACAGCTGCAAGCGGCTTGCGCATGTGGGTCCTGATGACATCAAAGTGTTCTTTGATGTCATGAGCGGCCTCGAGATAGGACTCAAGGGCGCAGGTGGCATGGGTGCTGTCGCAAACATGATTGAAACAAACATGCGTTGAGCTCATGGCGATCACATACTGGCTGCTGGGGGGGGGGGCAACTCCCCTCACTGCCGCCCCGTGACTCCCATGCTATTTACAGAGCTTGTGGTGCAGCTTGGGACCCCTTGGGCCACCATGCAAGCGCATGCATCCTCATAGACAACACATGCTTTCGTCAAGCGGCTGGGTGTGGGTGGCTGCGGCTGCACCGCACGCATTCTATCTGTGGTGGTGGTGGCTTGTTGAAACACCTTCTTAGATGCCCAGTGACTCGCCTCTCCTTTGTTTAGTTGTCTGTTACGGGAGCCAGTAATGTACAGCACAGCACGCTGTAGAATCATCAGCAGCTCTTGTGTTTTTCTCGTATTTGTTGCTCAGATCGCTGCTACAGTATTCATAAGCAATCTATGCCTCTGGTCTGAGAGCTCACCATGTGTAGCTGTACATGAAGCATCCATTCAGTGTCAGTGACGCAGAAATGACATTCAGGCGTGTCATTTCAGGCAGCTCGTCAACGCACCTGAACAACGAGCATCAGCTTCAGTGATCAGATTGCTGCCAATACATAACACTGTCACTGTTGAGTATGGTACCTCCTGCACTGCAAGTGCTGCACGTTACAAGTCAAGTTTGCTGTACATGTGCCTTGTGCCTTTTTTTAAGTATGCAACTTGCTCAGTCAAAAACGCCTCTAGACTTGCGCTGCGCACATTTGATTGCATGCATATCGCATTGATTTTTTTTTGTCATTGTCTGCTCATCTGTCACTGGTTTAGCTTCAACTCGAACCGGCCACTACAAACACTGGCAGGCCTCATGCACTGCGAACAATATCATGCCCATCAATCGAAACACACCTCACAAAAGCCTGACCCCCAAGGCTGCTAAACGAGACATTTTTTTGTGCGGTCAAGACAAGTATTGGCATTCTGTGGAGAGGGGGGAGGGGGGAGGGAATTGCTCCACTGTACTTCTTTGCCAACTGAGATGATGAATGGCTGCCTACCATGTCATCAAATCGCTGGGCACTGACGTTTTGGGTCCTTTCACATGCACAGGACAGTGGTTCACTAATAGTGAGTTCACACACACAATGGCGAGTCGCTTTGATGTTCAAGTTCCCGTGGGAAACTGTTCTTCACACATGCAAAGACGAAAGGGAGAGGTAGCACGCCTGGTGCTCCCGTAGCCGAGGCAGCATGACGTCCATTTTTGAGTCTTACCACGAGGAGTTTGTGACGCTCACGACAGACCTCAGTCGCAACATCAGCCATGCCTCTACCTACGAAACCAACCCAGCGGCGAGGTCCGGACAGCTCCGACAGGCCAATGTGCTCCTGGGACAGGCAGATGACCTGCTGAAGCAGATGGAGGTGGAGGCACGTAGTACACCAGACGCTCCTACACGGCGAGACCTCCAAGCCAAGGTGAGCCTGTAGGTGGAGCTTTGGACTAGGGAGTTACACGAGGGAGGAGGGGGGGGGGATGCTCTTTGGCACCGCGTCTGCTAGCCATACTCAGCTATTCCGATCCATCCGTTCCTCGTTCGTATCACAATTCGCCATCTTCACCGTCGTCTTCCATTTGATGGCATCGACTCTGGTATTGTTCGCTTTGCGCAGGTGGCGTCCTACAAAAAGTCTCTTGCGTCGGTTCGGCGAGACTACCAAACGGCTGTAGAGAAAACAGAACGGCAAGGCCTGATGTCAACTGCAGACGGTTTGGAGGTAAGTCGTGAGATTGAACACAGGCCTCGAATGCACAAGCATGCTTTCGGCTGCGATTGATGACATACTGGCCTTCGATTTGAGGCCGTGTTCAAACAATGCCTTCACTGATCACTTCTCATTGGTGCTGCCCAGCTGATGGCGATCAAGAGTACAGTAAAGCTGATGGCGATCAAGAGTACAGTAAGCGCGGGACGTCTACGCACTCTGGGATTCTCTGCATATCACTTTGAGTAGCATTGTGGTCGATGCATTGGTGGGGCACTGTCGAGCAACTGATGTCGTGCGCAACAGCGTTTTTCATAGTGGCAACCCATCATGCCACCTGACTTGCTTAATGGCAGACTGTCATGCCACCTGACTTGCTTGCATGGGTCTCATGTTAGTGTCTGCCTGTGACTCATGCCTTCCCGACATGGGCACTGGCGCTTACTGAAGATTTCCAGCATTTCAATGACAATGTTCAGCCCGTCCTGCCCTCCTATACGCACATCACGCAGACATTGGTTTCTTGAGGAATACACTGTTGAAGTGATTCCTGCTGAATAAGCTGCAATGAGAAAATAACCGGGATTGGTGTCACACTAGCGACCGCCATCTTTGTGTTTGTCATCGTTTGAATATGGTCGACGCAGACAGGTGTCATTGTGGCTCATGTGCTGCTGCGCAGACAGGTCCTCTTATGCAGAGACAAGTTCTTCGACAGGGCCTTCTATGAAGCAAGCGTGCTGCAAAAGTACACAATCTTTTCAAGGTGTTGAGTCTGACTGACCGTCGTACAGCACCTATATTCACAGGCGGGTGCCTCAAAGGAGCACAGGGAACGGCTGCTCAAGACAGGCGACAAGCTTAATGAGCAGAGTGAAATGCTGGCCAACAGCAAGCGGACTATACTGGAAATTGAGGGTGTTGCGGGGGAAATCACCACAGAGCTGGGTCGCAATAGGGAGACCATACAGAGCGCGCATGGGAAGGTGAGCCATCGCCCAATCACCATATGCAAAATGCAGCATCTGACAAGGACACTCAGAGCTGGCCATGTGCACGTCTCTGTGGACTGATGACTGAAATTGCAGCAAATGGTGTACAGGTAGCGCGTGCATCACCGCATTTGACAGACAGCAACAACGTCTGCTTATCACCACAACATTGTGTCAACATGAACTTGGCCACGCCTCACCAATGCAGCAAGATGTATGCCCCCTGTGTAGTGGTAATTTAATTGTGTCATGTAGCATCCTCCAAGACATGAGCAATTTCTGTCAAGCTTCGTTGAAGTCTGGCAGAGCATTGTGACAGCAGCAAGTGCTCAGTATAGCCCAGTGCGCCACGATATCATATGATACAGTCCGACAGTCCTGGAAGATGACGAGTACTGGATTAGGCATATAATACAGCGGTTTGGGGGCGCAGACTGCATGGATTGAAGTGTGTGTGCATACATACTCTAGGACCCCATTGTTGGTCTCAGCAGTTAGCATGTGCCACATGACACAGGCGATGGCTCATGTCACCTACAGCGAATGGGTACCTTGTTGTGGCAATGTTGTCAGCTTCACGTGTTGTACTGAAGCAAAAGGTTCATCGAACACGCGTCCATGATGATGCCCTTTTTATGACCCTGGATTGACTTGAAGAGAGCGAACACTTCCTGTAGCTTTGTGCAGGGTACTGAATGCACTTAATCGTTATAACCTAAAAGCAAGTGAGCTAAAACCAGCGCAGTTCCAGGCTTCATACCAGCGGGTGCAGTGCGTCCATTGCATTTGTGCAGTATTTCAGTGAGGATCTGAGGTGTTGACTTACTTTCCATGCCTCTCACTGCATGTTTTTGTGCACGTGCGTGCATGCAGGTGAGGGAGGTCAGTGCCATGACAGCAAACGCAAGGCGGCTGGTGCACAACATGAGCAAAAGAGAAGTACAACAGCGGTTCATCTTGTGGGGCATTGCTCTCCTACTGCTCCTGGCTGTGATCTTGGTCATTTATTTTGCAGTGAAGAAGTGACATCAAAGGCGAGGCCATCCTGCCTCCTTCAGCTCGTGTCCATGTATACATCCAGTTACCCATTCAATACTGCTATATCTCTTTGCCCTGTCTTGTGAACTGCTGGCTTGCTTGATCACTACGGAATGTATTTGCAGTGTTTAGCTGCTGAACTGGGACACTTGTCTGCGCTGCAGGAGCTGCACCACCAGTTTACCGCTCATCGTTTTCATTTTTGTCGTGCATGTGCACTGTCGGTTCTGGCAAGAGAGCTCCTGCACCAAGCAATGTGTTGTCTGGAAAGCCTATCGCCTGTAAGATGGGCCCGGCACCAACGGCAGCACACCTGCTCATTTCGGTGTACAACTCTTTGCAAGCGTTTGGCTGCTTGGGATGGCCTTGCTCTTGGCGCTCGCTCTGCTCCTCTTGACATTTCCAAAGCTCCTTCACGTCGGGCGCGCAATGAAGATTTGCGTAAAGAGCGACGCGTTGCATTGCTGTCGTACAATCAGCGGCGGAGACCTTGTTGACTGCTGCCGCTAGGCACAGCTGCTTGCTATAACCCATGTCCTGCAACCAACCGCTGAAGGTATCTCCGTATTGCCAGGCATCCGAGACGAAGTAGGTGCCGCCCACATATGCTGTGATTACGACAAGCAGCCCCAGCTTCAGAAACTCCACCACCTTCCCCATTGGTTGCAAAGCTGCAGCTGGCTTGGGCTGGCCTGGAGGCTGGAGGCTGAGTGACTGCAACTGATTTTGTCACCAATGCATATCCTGATAGCCTGTCAGAGCTGATGCCCCTCCCCTTCGCTATCAGAGCCTGGCGAATGCATGCAAGCGGGGCAGGCAAGAAAACATACATCAGCAACCAGAGACATGGACGGCCATGTTTGTCGAGGGGCGACAACTGTCTGTCGACAGCCTGATGGGTCCTGGCGCCATCTCAGGCACGCTTGCAGCGTGTTGCCATCACGCGCTCACAGGACCATTGCGAGGCAATCACGCTGCACAAGCCGGAACTCTTGTGTTGGATATGCAAAACTTTTGATTGTTAGGAGGGCTGCAGAGTTCGCTGCCGCCGCCTCACCTGGGTGAGTCAATCTTAGCGCAGTCGCGGACGCGGTGATGGCTTTGGCGAAATTTTCAACTTCAACTTCGTAGTGAAGTTCAAAACATGAAGTTCAAAAATGTAACAGTTCCTTGTGAAGTTCCAAGGGTTTTGTATGTATTAGCCTCTCAGGGCGGGATACGTATATCACAAACATATGACGTATAAACCGACCATATTTGTCAACCCTGCAGCCGCAGTTGCCGAATGTAGTGAAGGTGCAGCCGACAGAAGTGGCAAGGACAGCAACAGGTCATAAAGATGCAAGTTGTATGCGACGTGTTGCGCCCAGAAAGCACTTGCCATGAACATACCATAGCTCATCACAGCCTCAATTGACAACTGTGCAAGCAGCAGCATGTGCGGGCAAAAGCCAAGCATTGCAGGGATAAGACCAGTTCTATTGAACAACGGCATGTGCACAACCGACGAACCAGGTCCACCAAGCTCAAAGAAGCCAATCCGCATCATCTTGACACCTGGAAAACAGTCCTGAAGGCCAGCAACGCCGCCCAACATGGACATGAACATGAACAGATCTACAGGACTCCCCCCCTCTATAACCCCACTCTAACCTTGCTATGCAAAATGTGTATATTGGCCTTCCTCGTATCACTCCATCCCCCAACCCAGACCTATGTACAAACACAGTGCTTTTGTGTTTTTTTGTTGTGTTCCATCGGTGTTGGGAAGGCTTGACAAAGAATGGGCTCACAAAGTGAGGCAAATGGCCCCCTGCTCCATGCAAGCCATCCCCCAAGCACAGCTCTAATGTAGACCCACCTGACAACAGCACGGGCTGCTGGCTGTGGCTGCTACACAGGTAGCTGGTGCTTGGTTCTCAGTTGCCCGCTATTTACACCAGCGTCTAAAGTTTTATCCAGGATGGCGGCAGCGCCCACACCAGCCAGGATCACCGCTGAGTGTGCGTTGCCAGATGCCCATGCTATGTACCCCCCGCCCCCCCCCCCTCCCCCCCTGTAATCCTCATCCCCCCTTTCTGTAATCCTCGTCCCCCCCCCTGGCCTGTCCATGTGCCCAAACTGTGAAAGCAGTCAGCTGATGCAGCATAAGCATCCCTCCTGAGCACGTGTTGCCTCTCATAGCTCACTCGAGAGGTAGCCACTGCTGCAACTGCTGAAACTGCGTCCATAGCTGGCGTGTCTCAACTAGTCTGTCCAACTGATAGCATCGCCGTTGCGCAGCAGGTAATCACATGGCACCTGATTACCTTCCACCATAATGTCCACTGATGAACGCCCCCGCATTCTGCGCGAGTAAAAATTGGCAATACTTACACGCCGTGCTACGTCTGCCGCTGTTGCACTTTTATCGAGGTCCCATATGAGACCGTCCGGACCGAACACGTAGACTTTGCGGGACTGCAGTTCGCTGTGCAGCCAGTTGACAAATGCGCGACCGTCCACAAAGTCCGCTGGAACGGCTGGGGCACCGCCGATAGTGCGAGCGCGAGGGCTGTCCGCGTGACTGGCTAGCCATTCCGTTGATCCCTCGCCCTTGTAGCCCCTGCGATGGAGCAGACAGGCAGCGAGCGTGTCAGACAATGGGTCCGTGTGGTGCAGCTGATTACATGTGCATATGATACATCAGCGTCAAAGTTTCAAATGCGCCAGGCAAGTGCAGCCATAGTGGTTGCCGTGGCTGCCAGAAGCAGCTTGACATGTGTACAGCCAGGAATATGTGCGTGCACAGTTCTCAAGTACACACAATGCAACTGATGACAGCCTGCAGATTGCATCTCATCATCAACTAGCACAGGAACGCCCGAATGCTGGATGCTGACGTCTACACAAAAATGCACTTCCTGTGCTGCAACAGAATGCTGCTGGAGGCAAGCTTAACAGCAATAATACCAAGCAAATACACACACCAAGGCAAGTGGTGCACTATGTACGGCTGCAATGCAAATGAGTGTGAACAAGGGGCGTTGCACGCACACACCATTCAAACACGCTCACTAACATACAGCGCCACTTACCAGTGAGCAGCAGCGCCGTATTCCGCCTGTTGGTGCATCTCAAATGTGCGCACCTGCACCTCAAATGGGTGCACGTTGTCAGGGTCACGGTCGCACTGCATGAGAGCCGTGGTGTGCAGGGACCGGTAGCCATTGGCCTTGGGCGCGCAGATGTAGTCCTTGAAGCGCGTGGTGACAGTGGGGTAAAGGCCCTCCACAATGCGCATGGCCTCATAGCACAGCGCCTCAGAGCGAGACTCATACTGGGCGTCAGTCTCGGCAGGAAGGCGCCGCGCCTTGAAGACCACGCGCAGTGCCACCGCATCCGCTATGTCTGCCACCGCCACACCCTGCCGAATTGTCTTCCGCCACATGGAGTAGGGGTCTTTGGTGCGCCCCGCCAGTGAGACGCTCTCCACCGCCGCCATAAACGCATTGTTCTGCTCCAGGGCAGATGTGAGGTCCGCTATGGAGCGATCCAGCACCGCCTCGTGGATGTCTGTGCGTGCTGCCATCTGCTGCCGCACTTCCGCGTTCTGGCGCGGGTATAGGCATTTGAACGCCAAGTCCTGGAGTTCCGCCACAAGTTGGTGGATACCGAGGCGATGCGCCAGTGGTGCATGAACGCCTAGTGCTTCGTGCGCAAGTGCCTTGTGCTCAGAGCGGGCACGAGGTGACACGCACGCCGCTCCAGCCGCAGCAGCAGCATCGTGCCGGCGCATGCGCTGCGCACAAAGAAGGCCACGAAAGGAGCGTCAGCCTGTTGCGCATTGTTGTCAATCTAATGAGACCTCTGGTGAGTTGCATAGTACAATCAGTGATGCCATGCAGCATGGCGTGATGTGGCGGGTGAGGTGAGTGCTGCTGGGGTGAAGTTGAAGTATGTGTCACGTCATCACATGATGACACCAGCATTTGCTTGCAACACAGAGCCAGCATATGTGTCAAGTGGTCTGCCGGGACCCGTGCCTCACACACAGTATTGTTACCGACAGTAAGGTGTCCCCAGGCTTGCAATAACCTTCTCCACAGCCAAATATGTTGTGGTCATCAAACTACAGAGGTCGTCAACAAGCCGTTGAATTGGGGACTTGATCATTCAATCATGGCAAAAGCATACTCGGGGAGCAACAAACTATGGGCCAGCACTTGACATTGGCCTGCGATAATGTTGCAGTTGCATGGCGCACAGTGACAGTGGCACTGCCAGTGCCAGTGAGTGTTGCGCAGCATCGCGTGCCACATTCAAGTGAGACAGTCTATACCAGCGCCATACCACATACTTCTTATATTAGGCAAGCAACTGAATGAGCACTAGTAGTCCAGAAATTGCTAGCCAACAGCCTTCATGAATCGCTGACCAGCCAATGCAGATGCCATATGGGCTTATGTAAGAAACTGGCGCGTAGCTGTCCTGTCACTGTGGGAAGCATAGCTCTACCTGCCTATGTTCATGTCTCTTCTGGGCAAAGGCATGGTGATCTAAGTGTTTGCGCAACTGGCTGCAACTGCAATATGGTACAAGAGGCAAAGTGTCACCTGCAGATGAGATGCCACCCGCAATATCACCACTCTCCAGTCTGCCGTTTCTGAGAGAATGAGATTCCTCAATCTGTCCATTTGCTCGGCAGCCTCCTCGCTGCTGACCTTGCCCTTGGCCTTGGCTGCACGTTCAGCCATGTACCGCTGTGCAAGTTGCTCCAACCGCGTGACGCGTTCATAGGACTGCACCAGTCTCACCTGTAAGTGCGGCAAGTTACATCGTACGTATCAGCAAAGCTGCAAAGCGGTCATGCCCCAATGTTGTAAATAGTGAGGCATCAAGTCAAAGGCACATCTGAACATATTCGCAGTGTTTGATACAGCAACTTGCCATGGGCCAAGCCGCAGTCTTGACAGAGATGTGACCAAGCATGACACAGGTCAAGTTGCAAGTATGCGTGGTTGTACACTCACCACACGGCGACCAAAGCGGCGTTGCAGGTCCTGCACAGATGCTCCCGCTACCCCCATCGCCTTCCCTAGCGGACCCTGCTCAGGGTTCAGTGTGCCGGTTAGGATGGCTGCCAAGAGGGCATCCACATCCATGTCCAGCTCGCCAAGCACCAAGCACATGTCCACAGCGTTCTCTGTACGACGGCGCCCTTCGCGTGTACCGGCTGCATCAGAGTGAACCCTGGCAGAAGAGCACAGTGCCAAATGGCAATATGATGAGACAACTGCTTGGACATGGCTGATGGAGGCCATCAACCTGTACGATCGTGATTTGGTCATGAGCAGCATTGGCATACAGAGTGCAATTGAGTCCTTCGTCCTACGATTCAGTCATATCAACAGCCTGCAATGAACGGGCAAGCAAGAGCTGGCAAGAATCAAATACTCGTCAGCAAGTAAGCCTTGAAGACTTCGCAGGCTTTGGTGCGCTCAATCATCCTTAGGCAATTCAACAATGACTTGAGCATGAGTGCCAGCACAACTTGAGAAGGCCATTTGCTGACTGTGGCCCACAAAGTGAAGGGAGACAGTGCCAGAACCTCCAACTTGTAAGCAATAACTCCATTTCCTCACCTGAGGGCCACAGCCAGGGCGCGTTGAAGCTCGGCTTGTTCAGTCTGCCCCAAGTATGGCAGCCCATCTCTTAACTTCTCAGCGAGGTCAACAGCAGTCGATCCTGCCGGAATCGTGATGCGAAGGGCATGATGGGGCCTCGGCGCACGGGAGGCAACCGAGTGTGCCGAAGTGCGACGGCTCAACGTGATGGAGTGCAGCAGGGTGTGATGTTGACATGAGCGCAGGGAACCTCTGGGCCTGAACGTGAGGACATCACGTAGACGCACGGACGGCCTGTTGTTGAAGCGCCTGGCCTGTTGATGCAATGGGGTCGGCGGTGGAGCCAAGTGGAACGCCGCTGCCGAATTCACTAGCCCAACAAGAGCCACCAGGGCTTGCGCCACAATTGATGATGGCGCCATCGATTCGTAGAACGGTATTGAAGCCAGTCAGTCCTATATACAGTAGAGTCGGTCGCCTCCTCCCCAGTGCAGCCCCGCGCTCTCCACGCCTGCAGGAAAAAATGCAACCACCCTCCTCTGTCAAGAAGTTGAATCGCCGCCGTTGAGCAGGCCAGAGGCACTGGCGAGGGAGCGCGTGCCACTGAAAGCAGGACCGTGCGGCCGCAGTCCTGCCCTAACACCAATCTTCTCCTCTCGCGCCTGCCTGTTTTCCAATCTGATGATCAATGTGCATTTTTCATCATGTTGTGGTGACTGAAAGTGGATTATTAGTGACCTGTGCCTGCATGACTACGTATACCGTACACGTATTTGCATTGGTTGCGTGCAGGGTGAGAAAAGGGACATCAATTTCTTTTGAAAGAAACGGTATAGACCTCAAAACGTAGCTTTAGGTCTTTGATGAACACCCGGCATCGCTCTTCCACCAAGACTTCTGAACGTCAGTGATGCCCGGCTGCTGACAGGCAGCTGCTGCACTTTTTCGCTGCCCTAAGAGCAAATCCCTGGCGCTGGCAGATGCATATGCAGGCGGGTGAACGATACAAGCATGAACAGGTTCTCCTGCTTGGTTGTGGACATGTCAGCCCCTCTCACTGTGACTGCCAGTAAGCACTGACTCGAATACCCGGGGCCCCTGTGCAAGAGCGCTTCTGCGTCCTGCCCACAATGCAGGGCACGCTGACAGCGCCAGCAACAGTCTGCCATGGGCTGGCCTGGTTCTTTGCCCACTGCTGGACAAACACATGAGCATGCGCCGATGCATTGCCAAATGGACATGTTGCCGTTGGGTAGTGGCGAGAGTGGCGTCGTGTACAAATAATGCGCTTGTAGCCTGCTGCTTAGGGCAGCACCGTGATGTAATCGATTTCTGCGCTGCCAACGCCCAGATCTTCCCCAGCACTCAAGGCTTGCTCAAAGCTCGCCCCTCCCCTTGCCCCACCCCCTCTCATTAGCCATTGGCAGGAGACATGTGATTGTTGATCAGCTGCCAGCTTTGTTGCTCACTGTTGATGCATGCAGAAACGCTGCCCATTGCTGCATATTGAGCCATGACCAAGTTGCAAATTGAGTCATGACTACGTTGGCTACCAATGTACCAGCTGGGAATGGTGTTGCCCGGAAACTGTACGCTATACAAAGTGGTCACCAGCACCAGCACTGGGCGGCTATTTGAGTGCGCCAGCAGCAATACAGCGGATGCATGTCATTGTCATGCCGGTTTGTGCACTGCAACATAATGTGACATCGGATGGCAGCATGTCCAGTCAGCAGCGCACTTGGGCACCAAGCCACACTGCTGTTCATGAGATGACACAGAAACGTCCAGAGATTGCCGTACTCAAGGTGCCTACACTGTTATGCTGCATGCACAGCAGCATCCATGATCCCGCTCCTTCTATCACCACATGTCCGCGTGTGAGATAAGGGTGTGAAGGCAGGACAATACTGCAGATAATGGCAACACACATTGCATGGCTGCATGCAGTGATTGACGCTCACTGGCGCACCGCCAGTGCAGTTGATCTTATTCAAAGGCAGGCAGGCAGACATGTGCGTCTCAGGTTTTGATTGGCAGCGACAACAATGAGCTTCTTTCTTGATCAAGAAGAATCGGTTGCCTGCACCTGATGCTGAATCCTGAGATGACCGTTGACGAAACTTGCGGGCTAGGGCAGGTGAAACACTGATTGAGCACAATGCAAAGGCAAATGATCGCACTCAAAAAACGCATGTGGACAAAGTGCCTGATCAAAAGCTCCCTGGGTGTTGCATTCACATGCAGCTCAATGAGCTCGCGTTCACTTCAGCATTTATACATCTTCAACACAAGAGGGCAGACCCACTGCAATGCCTGTACACTGCTGTACCTCTGCTTGCCAGCGCCGTGTGCCTCTGTAAATCAGTTACTGTCTGGTGCAGCGACTGTGCGCTGCTCAAGGACCACTGCCGGTCACTTGAACGCACAAAGACAGATGGGGCTTTCGATCGCTGCTGATTCGGTAAAGCATCTTGCGAACGCATTGATTGCAGTGCTGGCAAGCGTGCGGAACTCCATTACGCGCTTCGACTCTCTGCGAGATATGCTACAGCAGCATTGATGTCACCTTCGGTGTGTGTCAATGCCTCCCTAGCATCATCGGCGCTGTACCCCATGTCTTGCAGCATCATGACTTCATGGTCCGTGTTACTCAGGAGTGAACTCGTCGCACCTACCCCCGCTGCGCCCCCGCCCCTGCCAGTCCCGCCATTTGCGCCACCACCAGCAGCTGCACTGCTGGGCGATGATGCCGCCGCTCCTCTGGCTTCCAGTGCTGCCAGCCGTGCGGCACGCGCCGCTGCAGCCACATCAGTGTTTGAACCCCGCCCTAGAGCGCTGGTTACCACGCTTGTGCGACTGGTGCTGCCTCCACCAAGCGTCTGCCCAGAGCCAGTGAACGCACTGGCCGCAGGCTTTTTGTTAACAACTGATGGGGCAGTCACTGGGCCGCTGTTACGGCTTACCCAGGCACTGCCGCCGCTCCCGCTTTCACCACCATCTGCCGGCGGACCCCCCTGCTGCCCGCCACCCCCGCCGCTGCCACCGCTGGTGCCACTGCTGCCGCCAAATATGGAAGCAAACCCTCCTCCTTGTCCTCCGCCGTGACCTCCCTGTGTCCTGCCTGCAGGATTGTTGACCGGCTGCCAAGGTTCTTGCTGGGTACCGGTAGCAGTGATGTAGCCCTGGCGCGAGGTGAAATTGCGCAAACACCCGTTCTCCCAGCCCTGCACGAGCAAACATGGCAAAATGTCAGCTTGACTTGTTGTATAGGCGCATGAGCATACAGCGGTGTTTGAAGCACTTCATGACTAGCTTGCCTCTGACATGAAGGTGATTGTGCAAAGCGCAAGTTGCGGTGCCTGCAGGGTGACTGTTGATGGATTGATTGAACTGTTCCGCCTGTATGCAAAGGACGTACCTGTACACGGGAGATGCTGGGCTTGAGACAGTCCAGCTTACCGAACGCAAAAGCGTACCCTGTGGCCAGCGCCAGTGCCATGTCCACCCTCACCCCCCCCATGATTGAAAATAATGCAAACAGCGCCAGCGGATAGTACTTGGACGGGATCTCGCAGGGGAAGAAGAAGAGTTTGCGCGGAAAGTCCGGCATCTGCATGCAGTCGACGACGATCAGCGGCATAAGTAGGTTCCACAAGCCCTGTGCTGCGGATAACTCTGCTGCGCGATTCCCCAGAGCTGTGGACAGTAGACCAAAGAGGAGGAAGGCCGAGTTGGCTGCTACATCCAAGATGGCCATCAGCGCCAGCAGGCGAGCCGAGCCGAGGGAGTATTCCATCTTGGGCCCCATCTGACTGAGAACCATGACGCCGAAGATGAGGGTGATGAAGCTGGTGCACCACAGGCTGGCGGTGAAGATGCGATACACTTCCAGGGAGTAGATCGTGTAGTGCAGGCTGTTGTTGAGGGCCAGGTCCAGATCCACGAACATACCCAGCAGAAACAGCACGACCTGAAGGATGCACATCGATCGGGTGACAAAGGGCTTCGTGGATGCCCACCCGTTGTACCTGCACAATCAGACCAAGACAAAAAGCAAAGGCGTGATTCAGCTGAATACTTTGCAGTTGGAAAGTGAAAAAGAACGAGAGAGGAGTGGTTGTCGACTCACGCTGTCATGATAGGGTTCTCTTGCGGGCCTTGGCTTGCACCATCTTGTGGAGGCATGACTCGATTCCGTGCGTGCGTTCTGGTACTCCCGGATGTACAGTTGAAGTTGGTGTTGAAAGCAGTTGAAGTGGAACTGAGGCCCCCCCAGCTCAGGGTGGGGGGGTGCAGATCCTGACCGCAGTGATGGCAGTGTCACGTGTCGTGCACGCGGATGGACGGTGGGACCCGCGGTTTGGCGCTCAATGTACTGTTGCTGCTCGCTGCTGCACTCCTGCCTATGCTCAAACTGGCCAGACGGCGCACAGTTGTCGTCCGTGTGTGCGGTAGCCAGAGGCGTTCGTGTGTCAATGGACGTGTGATCAAACGCTGGTGCCAGCGACCATGCCTCCACGGTGCGCGCCGTTACTGTCGCCACTGCGCTGCTGGACAGGCAAGTGGCACGTTGCACTCAAGTGTACGCAATGGTCACAACTCAGCAAGCGGGTAGCACTGCGTCCGGCAATCAGCAGATGGTGCAATTCATCGGTTCAACGACAAGTGGCGTCATCCAACGGATGTAGTGCACAACAACGGCCGATGGCACTAAATGCAGACATCAACAGGTCACCATCAAGCAGCATGAGCCATAGAGGCACGCGCATGGCAAAATGACAGACTCCAGGTGCCTCTACGTTGTTGTGTGTGTTCAAACCTTTCTCTTCGAAACCGCTCTCAGCAACCAACACTGTGACACAGGAAAGTTGCGTCCCTGTAAGCACGCTGGTGGCAGACCAGCACATGTGCGGATATGTGCTCTGCCCATTTGACACGTCGGCTGCAACAGACTCTGTAACCAATGCACTGCATGAAGTGCATCCACAAAGGCCAAATTGAAGCACAGCGTGGGTTTTGAACTTGCTGGTCTCACAATGAAGCGCTGCTGCTGTCCTTGCCCCACTTGAAGTCTGCAATTTGCGTTCAACTGCTGCCTAAGTACCTGCTCCTTTCTGGACCTCAACTACAGAGGCCTCAAGCAAATCACAAGTAGTGTGTCAGCAGCATCCTCCTCTTGAACTGCAGGCTTGTTCTGCAGACTTGTTCAGGCCTGCACATGTGGCGCGCAGCTGCCGATTGGCTTTTCTATCAGCAACAGTAAGCGGCGTCGCACACACCATGCTGGGCCTCTTCTACCTGCTGAGCGGCACTCAGATCTTGCACTGACGTTGCGCTTCCCGTTCCGCTTTGCGCTTCAGTGCGAACTGTGCCAGCACACGTTGCATTTCCTGTTGCGCCTCTCGTCGCGCTTGCCGTTGCGCTTCCCGTCTCGCTGCCCGTTTCGCTTGCCGTTCCTCTTCCCGTCGCGCTTCCCGTTGCTCTTTGCCTTGCCCGACCAGGGGCTTGATCGAGGGTTTGGCAGCAGGGTCGCCGCTGGCTGCAAGCAAGCACATGCGTACAAGAAGGGCTCAGTGCGGTCACAGCAGCATGGCGATGCATAGCCAGATGCGTGTTACGTCCGCACCTTCACCATCAGCGTGATCATGTTGCATGCATGCACCTGTGCACGCCACAGTGCTTTAGGACCACGTGTTGTTCATGTACCACTATGTATGCATGCATCCCTGACATGAAGCCCACACTTGGCGCACTATTCAGCACTGGCTACTGAATTGCCATCATGTGCTACTAATCAAAGGCATGTCAACTTCGAGTGCCAATAGTAAGGACTCATACAGAAAGGCATGTCAACTTCAAGTGCCAACAGCAAGGACTCACATGTAGCATACCAGGAGCTCTGCGATCTCTTGATACGTGTCGACACTAATAATACATCTGAAGCTTGGGCTTCCCGGTCACCAGGATCACAATCATCATCATAAACATCATACATGCGGCAACAGGATTCCGCCAAGCGCAACTCACCGTCCTGCGTCTTCTTGAGAGCCGCCTTCTGCGCATTGGCTCCCTCCTCCCCTGCGCACGCGGCGGCGTGCTTGTTGTACGTAAGGCACTCGTCGCCCACCTTCCTAGTCTTAGCTGCAAGGAGGAAGATGAAAATGTCAGTTGCTGCAGCGGCCGCACGGACTGCTGAGCGCTGCTGCTGAACAATCAATCATGACAGGGGTTGGGTTAGGAGTGCTCAAGCTTAGCCACGCCCTTAGTGAACGTCGCTGCTGCATGGCAGAGACACCCTGACCACAGTGCTTCACACATTGTCAAACTGTCCAGTCCTGTATGCCGCAAACGCAATGGCGTCTCAGCGAGCGCGACGAGCAATTGATCAGGAAGTTTATGGTTGAAGTTCAAACTCAACTTCATGCAACTTCAACATGAGCACGCGCTCAGCCGTGACCACCATAATCTATGATATGGGTAGCGCGCCCACAAGCCAACAGCAAACATACCAGGAGCTCTGCGATCTCTTGGTACGTTTCAACACTAATAATAATAAGCTGTGTCAATTCTGTATCATAGGGCAGTTGCATTTGCAATCACCAGCAACGAATGCAAAACTTGGACTGGCCGGGGTCACTTGCCTGCCTCGCTCTGATGCACGGCCTTCCCCCCAAGCTCCTTGAGCAACTCGCACGCCCACTGCTGCTGCTCCGTCGTCGCTGTGTGGCCGGGGCTGTCGCTGGCCGTCACCGTGTCGCCCACCGCCGTGAACAGCACTGCCGTGTTCTTGGTGTTGGCGGCGACGAGATCGGCAGCCGCTTGCCGCGCAGCCTCCGCTGACGCCAGCTGCGTCCCGCGCTTTGCGCCCCACCGGATCAGCAAGCCTGCCCATGTGACAAGTCAAGACAAAGGCACATCAACTTCAAGTGCCAATAGTAAGGACTCATACAGCAAAAGGCATGTCAACTTCAAGTGCCAACAGCAAGGACTCACATGCAGCATACCAGGAGCTCTGCGATCTCTTGATACGTTTCGACACTAATAATACATCTTAAGCTTGGGCTCTCCGGTCACCAGGATCACAATCATCATCATAAACATCATACATGCGGCAGCAGGATTCCGCCAAGCGCAACTCACCGTCCTGCGTCTTCTTGAGCGCCGCCTTCTGCGCATTGGCTCCCTCCTCCCCTGCGCACGCGGCGGCGTGCTTGTTGTACGTAAGGCTCTCGTCGCCCACCGTCCTAGTATCAGTCGGTCATGGCCAGTGAGCTCCCCCAAGCCCAACGGCAAGATGAAAAGAAGTTGACTTCCAATGGAATAAAAGCCACAACACTTGAATACTTCTACTTATCATTCATTGGCGCACAGCACAGGTAGACAGCCATGCAGAATTTGACAGCACATGCAGACATGCAAACGGCTTCGTGTAACTGTCGCTTACGACACCTGCAATCCGCTGCAGTCAGAGGGACCCGGTGCTTTAGTGAGTGATGCCATACATGCTGCTCGAAAAGCTTGACAGGCATTGTCAATGAGTGCGACTGCTCAAAACGAGGTGTGCCACACACATGTGCCTCTTTGAAAAGCAGCTGGAGTGCAAGTTGAGATTGTAAAGCATTGCAGTTGCAGGTTCTAGACAGCTGTGTCTCACCTACGGCAGCTGAAGTTGGCTTGAGGATGGAAAGCGCGGTTCACATGAATTAATGCGACATAATCGAGCAGCACACTTCTTCAATGATGCGTCAAGTTTGAAAACGCTGGTGGCACAGCATGAACAAAACCCACGCTGAATAGATGCATTGTCATGTAATGAAAAGAAGTGACAGTTGTGTTGCTGTGTCAGGGTACGTGAAGCGTGATTGACAGAGCATCTCTTGCACCTTCCATCTCAAAAACCATACCTGAGAAGCATCACCATCTGTGGCTGCAGTCGCTGTCCGCTGGCTGTCACCTCCCTGGCGAACTCTCCCATGATCCCACTGTAGCGTCCCTGCATTGCGAGATGCATGGGCAGCCCGCACGATTGTGTCAGTGCAGTACTGAGCGCCGCCTTGGCCCCAACTTCAATAATGGTTTTGCCCTGATAGCTTACCTACTGAACAATGAATATGGCAATTGCCTGAGATGTGCTACAACAGTGACATGTATGGGCTGAGCAAGGCCTGGCGTCTGCAACACAGCAAGGTGACAGCGGCTGCCGCGGCAGCATCTCTCACATCACAAACACTCGGCTGCAAGTCATGTACCACTTGAAGGCTCACCGGGCTCTGGTATTCTGACCAGGTGGACGTGGTGGTGCCACGTCCGGGGTGCATGGTGCCGCCCAGTAGGACTGCATACAGCATATTGGCGGGGTCGAGGGTCGCCGGCGGGGGGTTCGATGTGCTGAACAAAAAACCCTGTGAGACACCAGGTCAGTGTGCGATGCAGGCAAACGTCAGCGTGCTGCTTGCGTCAAGGGGGAGCAAGAAAAAGCGAGCACACCAGGCTGTGCTCTGATAGCCTGGGGATGGCACTTGATATTGAGCATATATATTTTACTCAGCTGGTTGCAGCCACGGAGGAGATTCAAGAGTGCCAATAATTGACGATATGCCGTGGTGTGTACTGATTGACAAGAGGCGTGAGGTGCAGATGCCTGCTGCGCAGTCGTCAACGAAATGAGCATTGACTACTTGCGGGTGGCAGAGACAAAGTGCACCTTTGTGAAGTGTAATGGCTCACCAAGAACCACAAATTCGGCCGCAACTTCAATGCGTCACGCTTCCCCATATGTGTCATATAATGTCCGGGCACGGGCAAGATGCAGAACTTGAGAGGTGGAAGTATAAAAAATGTCACCCACTCACGGCCTCAAACACATGCGCATGTAGTAGGCATATCTGCTCTGGCCTGCAATGCACCTAAATTAGTTGAACCCTGCGCATTCAAGACCCTGCCCGCACGCATGCAGCTCACCTGGGCACCGGAGAACGTTGTCAGCCTCTTGAATTTTTCAGTGTCATCTGCAATGTTGAAGATTTGTTCCCGCAGAAGCCATTCGTAAAAGTCTCCGTGCACCTCCAGCACACCCAGCACTGCCTGCGGCACACAGGTGAGACGCCGCCGCCCCGTGCCCCAGCCGGGCTTGTCGGTGTGATTGGGGGGTGGCTCGCAGTGCTGCCAAACCAGCTGAGCCATTCATGAGTAGTAATCCACATATTCTGTTGATGCAGGCTGAAAAGCAGGGTTACACTCCCTTAAAATGACAAGGCCCCCCCGCACGAGGGTGGGGGGGTGGGGGGGGCGGCAGCTAAGGAGCAGGCGCACCAATGCACATGAGCTTACCTGCATACGCACATGACGACGTGCATGCGCACACATCGCCCATCGGTTTCAGTTGCGAATTACAGTGGTGAGGGCGGTGGCGCACACGCGGCGACAGTGTTGCGAGGACATGGGCGCAGGCGCGCCACGATCGGCGGCACCGCCATGGCAGAGCCGCAGCTAGGCGCACACCGAATGAGCAGTCATGGCAGCGGCGATAGAGCAAAACACGTGCACATAAGTGCAGCGTTTGCGAATAATGATGCCATCTATGGCATCAGTGTTGTGCCGCACGGCCAACCATGCCTACAACAGGTTGCCCAAAATGGCAATTATAACTTATGCGACAGACTAGGCTACGACGGTTTGAGAGGCATACCTGCTGCTGCTGAGGGGTCGCCGACTTCAGCAGCGCCTGCTGCTCTGCATGAGACCCCCAGTTCACCTCCAGGTGCGGTTGGCCCGGCCACCACTGGCGCATGGACGCAATGTTGCGGCCAAGTGGCGTGTCTGGATGATGCCAAGCATCAGTTGGTCCGCCATTGGCGCGCATCCCGTTCCACACGGAAGCCGGTGCAAACAGGGCTGTGCCGCGTGCACGCACTCCAGGGTACACCTGCTGGATCCGCTGACACCCTGCAGCGCCATCAAAGCGAAGCAGTCAGGCCAAGTGGTGCAGGTAGCTGCACGACAGAATGTGTAGCGCACAATGCAGGCCCGCTGCATCGAGTCGAGGTGGTATGAGCCCATCGCGTGACATGTATACAAGGACGACGTCCTCCAAGGGTTGCAGGTCTGCTGGAAAAGGGGCACCGCACCTGTTCTAAGGGTGAAGCCCGTCCCGCGGACGTCGTCCAGCAGTAGCAAATGTACACCGTCCCCTTTCTTGGCCAGCACTCCATCCCGCACTTCCAAAGTGGCAGCATCGGCTGCATTGAGATCAGGGCGCTGCGCACTGAGCTCCGCTGGCAGTGCTGAACGCTGTGGCACGAGGCGTGTGCGGTGCAGCAGGTCCTCGAACCGCACGCGCGCCTGCACATCCTGGGGCAGCTCGGTGATGACAGCCTTCACCAGGGAGCGGAATGGCTGGTTGTCTGGGTTGTGCGCCGGGACCACTGCAACAACTGCGTCGAGCGCGGCGGCCTCGTCCAGGAAGCTGATGATGCCCTGAAGAACGAGCTTCGCAGCTATCGCGTGGTCGGCCGTGCGCAGCGCTCCAGCGTCCGCCTTCTTCAGCTGCTGGACGATGAGATCCTGGTCCTGAACAATGCCGGTCGCCAGGACCTCGTCCTGGATCAGTCGCACAGGGCAACATGGCAATAAGTTATTGAGTCAGCCGGTTTTTGCAGGACAGCCAGCCAACAACATTTGATACCTAACATTGATACGAGAACATGATGAAATATACGAACTAATAAAACTAGGCACTCAGCATAGAACTGACCTTTTCCTGGAAGGAGAGGAAACTACGTCAGATACACCGACATAGTGCTGTAGGATTTACATACCAAGCAGCCAAACGCTTCACTGTGATGTACAAGAACTGGTACGTGAGTCCATTTAACAGCTTACTGACAGCAGTACACACCACCACCAAATGATTGGGGTAGGGCCGCTTGGGTCAAATTCAACAAATACACACTTGCTACATGGCGTCTGTATCCCGGCTTGAAACAGATCGAATTGGACGGGAAATACCAAATGGAGCCCGGCTGATGATCTGCCAACATTTTTTGGAGTACATACTGGAGTTGCACAAGGTCCCAACAGGTATATGTGAAGTTGCCAGCGGACAAGGCACTCCTACTGGCCCAGCTTCTTGCTTCATGATGCCAGCACATTCACATACAGAACAGTTGGCCAAAAAGTAGTTCAGAACAATCATTCGAAAGGGGACGGCAAATAAGCAGAAATAAATACGACTAGCGTATTAATTCTGTATTTATGACTATGAATCACCACAACCTATTGGTGAGCTAAGTGGGGTGGCTCAAAGCTGTGGGTATGGTGCGTACGAAGAACCTGCCTGCAAATGCAGCAAATGGGACTTTTCATCCCAGTCTGGGGTGATCTGGCAGTACTACTTATTTCTTCAACTACAACTTGAAGATTTAAGGACCTGACCAGACGACCATGACCGCAGATGTAACGGGAAGTGAAGTCATGTATATCATTGTATATGAGTCACCTATGCAGGGGAGCACATATAAGTGCCATGCATAATTTTAAACAAGTCGAGGAAAATGAAGCTATAACGTACCACATACGTTGCTTTTTTTAACGCTGCTGACGGACAACCCAAGACAGAGTGGAACTGGGTAGACGGAGCTAGAGAGAGGAGGTTTGTGGCACTGTGACTCGTGGCCGATGACCGCAGCAGCGGCGACAACGTTATTGTCGGAAGGCACTTGCGGCTAACCACAAGTTGTCGGTAGATATAAGTACAATCTTCTGATGTGTTTCGATTGATGTTGGAACAATCTAGCAACACAGGCCTGCTTGATGAATGTACAGGCAATGCACACTACTTACATGAAGTGCGCGGGCCAGTGCCGCAGCTGCCGCAAGTGGGGGCGCGGCGATGCTGCTGGATGCGGTTGCTGCTGGTGCTGATGCTGCCGGCGAAGATTAGGGCTTGTGGCGACGCTTGGCGGTGCGTGTTGCAGTTGGCAAGCCGCGCACACGCTTGGCAGGAGCGGCGCTGGCAACTTATCCGCTGTGACATCCAGCAAGTGTCCCCCACGCTTTGCTGGCCTGCAAGGCGGCGGCCTGCAAGGCGGCGGTCAGCGGAGCATGAAGTTGAGAACTTGCCAATGGGAGTTTGCAAGTGTGAACACGAAGGGCGAGTCGAAAGAGAGGGGGTGGCCAGTCGTGAGGATAATGTACAGGGCTATCGTGTTCGGGGTGCTGATTCCTCTGACATGGCATCCCCCGCCCCGTCCGTGCATGAGTGCAACGATGAGGTGAGCTGTGTATACACCATGCCAGTGCTGACACACAAAGCCCAGGTGAGGATTTGTTGCTCGGGACAGACGCTCTGGCAGGCAGCTCATGCTACTTCTGATGGAAAAAAGTCTGCGGCTGCAGCTGCCATGTTCATGGTCAGGAGGTCGTGGCGGTACTACAGTACTGGGAAGTCCATCCGCAGCGCGACAGTTTGATGTGCGTGCGGCGTTTGCGGTGCATGCAACAGCCTTGAGGCAAGAATCTGACTACAGCTTGCAGGATCAATAGACAATCTACATCAACTCCTTTGTCAAGAAACACGCCCGGAGAATGCATGACATGCTCAGCCTGCACGAGTGCACCAGAATGGCTTTTGTTACACCGCGGTCGTGCACACTCACCCGCGGTGGACGCCGAGAGTTGGTCAGTTGCGGCGGGCATGGCTTGTCCTTGTCCTCCAGTGCTTCGAGCTCGTCGTTGTCCGTCAGTGATTCGAGCATGTCCTCCAGTGATTCGAGTCCATCCCCCGTGATGCGCAGGTGATGCGCAGGTGGCAGAGCGCAAGGTTTCTCAGGCGCGGAGATGACAGCTAACACAGAAGTGGGTTGGCACCAGTGCTGTGGAGTTCATGCTCACGAGCGCCGGAACGTCATCACCGTCACAAAGATCCTCTCATCTGAAACGGGACCCTGAAAGCGAATGCAAACGAGACAGTTGTCCAGTAGTGAACATAAAGAGTGGCCTTGGTGATCACTTGTGATGGCGGCCATAGACTGGCTTCACGTCAAGACCCTCCAGCAAGCAATAGTCAAAAAGACCTCTCACCTTGTGCAGCGGCCGCCAGGGGAACAGCAACAGAGACTGACGCGGAAGCAACGGTGGTGGTGAGTGCCGTCGCTGCTGCTGTGGGGTCCAACGTTGCCGCTTGAACAGCGGTGGCAACTTTGTCGACCTGTGGACGCGTACGACACAGTGCAGAAGACCAATCACTGGACCGCCTGCAATACATTGCATTATGCTGAAGCACATACTGGAGGGACCACGCTTGAAAGATGATTGCTGGAGTTGACGCGCAGCTTGCCTTTGATACGCTGCCTGGCATAGTGTCCAAGTGTAAACCATACTTTCCTGTGAGGCCACCACCAGAGCAAATGACCAATTCAGAATCTGTGGCGTGTGGTGGCAATCCACGTGTCTTTGTCATGTATCAGCTGTGTGACTCAAGATTGTACGTGGAGGGCGAAATGGCCGCTAAGTTTGCAAGCACTGCTGCGCATGACGGTGGTTAAGGTGCCACGCAATGTAAAGAGCTACCAAAGAAGTCATTGCAAATGGTCTACGTTGTAGAAACATTGAGCATAGCATGACGCCAGAAGTAACTCAAAGATCTATTCCAGTACCAAAAGCCGGAGCTGAAGTCTGCATCACCATCTGGCGTGGCGCACAGATTTGGAACACGGTTTCTGCCTGCCCACCTCCGATTCGGCAAGGCCTCTGATGTCAAGCAGCTGGCCTCGGCACTCGTGCACGCCAGAGAGAGACGCGACGCCGGCCTTGGTGATGGTGCCAATGACCTGGTCCGTGACGCCGTGCTGCTTCAAAGCGGTAGTGTCATCGAAGCGATGGTCTCCCTCGCGAGGTCCCTCCTCACCGTCGCGGTGCATCGCCACGCCATTTCCAGCACCATGCGACTGTTCGTCAGAGCACCTGGCGCCCGAGGTCTGCACAATGTGTCAGGCAATGCAGAAGCGTGCATGATCACAAAGTCACAATATGTAGTGGAAGAAAGCTCGCCGCCATGATCTCATCATTGCTCTGCAACACGTTTGTGGCAAATGTCATCATAACCATCACAGCAGCGCTCCATCAAGGGTGGCCTTGGCACAGCGCAGCAGCGCTCCATCCAGGGTGGCCTTGGCAGCCGCGCGCTGCCTGTCTGCAGCCTCCTTGGCGCGCTGTTGAGCGTTGCAAGTGCACGTGCGTACATGAGGTGTTTGCTGGTGAGTGACCGACTAGTCAGGGTCCAAGGGGCTGTCGTGTAACGGTTTAGTAGTGCGCGGACAGGTCACACACATGCCGCGATTTGCATGCTGGCACCATGACAGCGAGGTATGCGGGAGCAGGACCTCTGGGTATGGCAACATAGAGACGCGTTTCCAACTAGCAGTTCAGAGTTTGGTGACGGTGTATGTGGCTCGGGACATAGTGCCCCAAGCACAACACTAGGTACTCTTAACAAATAGCAGCGGAGAATAGTGCATGCAATTGTGACTGACCTGGGCAGATGTGGTAGCGGCGTCCAGTGCCGTAAGCCTGGCTCCAAGCGCTTCTACCAGGTGGCGAGCACCTGAGGGGTCCGTGTTGGCAGTCGAGCCTGTACGTAAAAATGCAAGAACGACATTTGAGAGTGATGTGAGGCAACAACATACTTGTCATAAAAGTCCACAGAGGGTCCAATATATAGTGGGGTAAATTGATGACAGCACCTGCGACATCCATTGCAACATCTCAGCATTAAAATGTGAATCAGCACACACCGAGCGTGCCGCATTACGAGAATCCACATCCCATGCGCATTGTCGCCCTCCCACAGCCCCCCCCCCCCCCCCCCCCCCCCAAAAAAAAAAACGCTCCCCTCACCAGCAGTCACGGCGGCGGCGGCAGCCGTTGCGGGGGCGTCGCATATGGTGAGCAGTGCCACGCCGGCCTCGGGGTCCTCAGCAGCAGACGCACGCAGCTGCAGGCACCAAACAGTGGGCGAAACACTTGGGTGAGAGAAGAAGCTACGGCGAGACGATTGACCTGCTGCTGATGCCCGATGCAGTTTCGTAGTCTGTCCCAGGAATCCTTTTTGAATGGACAGATTGCTTGGCTGCGCCCTGCCAGTGTGCTAATTCTGCTACATCATCGCTTATGTGATCGTGCATCAATGGAACATGTCAGGCACACAACCATTGTAATGGCATGGCATCAATGGCGCTGCAACATGGCTGGTCATGCGTCACGCCCTCACGGTGCGCCATACAACAAGCAAGCCAGCCTGCTTGAAAGAGTCAACTGGTGGATCATATCAGGTATAGACATGTGCTTACGCCATGTCCATGTTCCAGATAGATCACGCAGCGCACTGCTTTAACATGGTAGCGATGGAGAAAGTAAGCACATGACATACCTCTGTCAGGCGAGCATCCAGCGCGTTGAGCTCGTGAGCAGCTGCCGCCGCCTCCCTGCGTGTCAACAACAGGCAAGCCACAAGTGAGAACAACAGTTAGCATTTAGGTGACAACCAATGTGCATTCAGAAATGATCACAGCCATCGGGTGCTGTCACGAAGCACTCACTTGCTCTGCATGCTCTGAAGTCATTGCGGGAATGGCCTGCTATGCATTTGGTCTCTGCGGACTAGCAATGAGCTACCGCACTACATAGAAACAGGCCACGCACACTGTCCTCTTCTCTTGGCTGCGTACTGCCAACAAACACCATGGTGCACACAGGCCAAACGTAATGCACACAGGCCAAACGTAATGCGCGAGCTACCGTTGAGCCCCATCACAACTAGCCTGTCGAGGGCATCCTTGCGCTGCTTGGCCTCTGCAAACGCGCGCTCGGCCGCCACCGCCATGGACAGCGCAGACATTATGGCCGCCGCCAGCGGAGCCGCGGAGGCGTCCTCTGCGCGCTCGATGTTGCGTCGCACAGACTCCAGCGCTGCGCGCACATGCGCGATGGCGCCTACCACAGTGGGCTCTTCGGCTACGCCAGCGTCTGCAGCCCTGTTGTTACGGGAAATGATGAGAGTTTGGTGTGGTGTCAGCGGTAGATAGGCGTGAGAGTGACTGTGGTGGAGGTCGTGGCTTCTGCCGGTCGTTGTGGCGATGACAGCAATTGTCTAACCAATGTGTATATACGTGAGCGTCAAATTGTAGAATAGTATGCTGTTGGTGCGTGCCGAGGCGCCAGCAGCAAGAACACTCCCACGTCATGGCGTTTTGGGAATGTCCAATGGGCACAACTACATGTGATGCTCACCGAGCTTAGCTTCCCGCCTCCTCTGAGCATGCTGTCGAAGTACTTTGTTTCTCAATCAAGTGCCAATGTCCTTATACAGATGCTCTGGGTGCTTGTATGGCTTAAGGCACCCATGCTATAACAATGTTCGTTCGTTCCCCACCATACTGCTTTGTCAGGGTGCAACCGACGCGCTTTCAACTTCAGCTTGCGCACGCCAGAGCGCTCCGCAACACAGGCAACCTCAATACATGCGTCAAAAAGCCATGCAGACAGCCAACTCACGCAGCTGAGCCATGCACACACACTCACACACCATCACATACATACATACCTGATCTCCAGCGTCGCCAGCGCGGCCAACGGTGGCTCCAGGCGCGCGAGCTCGGCCTGGCGGATCCTGTCGCAGGCCTCCTTGTGCTGCCTCTCGGCGCCCAGCGCCACCTGCACCGCGTCTGCCACCGCGAGCGTCGCGTCGGCGGCGTCGATGAAGGCTGATGCGCCGCCGACCTCTGCGAGACGCGCCTCTGCCATCTTGCCCTCGTAGGAGGAGAGCGCCTTCACCAGGCCGGCGCGGCCCTGCATGCGTGGAGCGATGCGGTGAGACGTCGCAGGTGTGGTGAGTGTGTGCGTTGCGCTGTGAGCGTGCAAGGCACAGTGCGAGGAGGCTGCGCTGACCACTCTCAAGCACTGTTCTCACTGTTCTTTCATCTATTACAAAAAACTGTAAGCAGGATCTTTCCCACGTAGTGCAGTCGCAAGGTTGCTGTACTCACAACTTTTCTCAAGGAGCCTGATCGCAAGGTCGCTGTACTCATTCACTTGTGCGCGCGGTGATCTGAGTGGCACTGACCTGCACGCCCAGTGCGACGGCGTCGTCATGGGCGGCGGCGTGCTTGGCGGCGGCGGCGCGCAGCGTGGTGCGGCCTGTCTCGCGCCTGTCGTCCTCCTCCTTCTGGGCCTCCTCGCGCGAGGCGATCTGTGGTGGTGGCGGCGGCAGCATTGGCAGCAACGACATTAGGCACTGTGCTCCCAACTTTTGTTGACACGGCAAGCGTTGACATCGCACTCACAGGTCCAAGCAATAATGTATGTACGGTGTCACCAGAGAACTTCAAATGACAAGAGTCACACATGTATGCGGTCAGACCCTTCCATGGTGCACTGTGACGAGGACCCTCCATTGCAGAACCCCCGCAGAGCAGATCATACTTCTCGTCCAGCGCGACCTCTAGAAGCTCCATTACGCCATGCTCTCGCGCCGCACGTGCCAAATTCAGGCGTCACACCACCATGCCCCATGTGCACTTACAGTTACGCCATGCGCGTGCACTTACAGTCACACCGTGCGCGCACCTGTGCAAACTCAAAACGCGACTCCACTACGCCCTCTAGGGCCTCCAGAGCCTCTGTGTCCGCCGCGTCAACAGCGTTGCTCGCTGCCACAACAGCTGACACGTCGCTGATGCCGGCGGCCGAGGCCAGTGTGGCAGTTGGACACGGCGCGCGGACGCTGTGCTCCAGCAAGTGGTGCATGCATTTCTGGAAGACATGTCTGTACTCTGCATACGTGCTTGCTTGCCATAACATTCTCATGCTTACACTCTACCAATCACAAATCAGGTCTCAGTTTGTCACGCACTTCTTGACAAAGTGGTGCATGCAGACAGTCCGTGTGGCCATCAGCCGACACATGTTTTGCCCACTGTTGGCGTCACACGGTCAGCGACTGCTTGACTGTCGTTCATCATGAACTGACCGAAAGGAATCATTCCAGCCCACGTGCGGAAGTGTTGAAAATGTACACTCCCATATGCATACCTTCTGTTTCTTGATGTGGTGGGTCAGCAACTCTTGCGGCTCCACGTCGGCAGCGGGCAGGCCTCAGCCTACTCGTCGCCACCTCCGGTGCAGCTGCTGAGGCAGCTGGTTAGCTTGCGCTTGACTCCCGCGTCACAGAATTGAGCATTATGTCAGAGCGTGAGGTGCGCACGGCACAGGCGCTGGTCATTGGGGATTTGAAGGACACACCATGAAAAAAACTAATCAACTTGCATGTGGGGCGGTGTCAAACATTCCTCAAAGCCGCAAACACGAGCAGTAGTGATGGGCTTGCACCTTGCTATGCACATGACGTCTGCGTTGTACATCCCAAGCTGTGTTGCAGTGGCACGGGCAAGTACCTAGTACTGTGCTCGAAGACACCGGCGTAGGCAAGCAGGGACATCCAGCATGCCGGGCGATGGGCTGGATGATTGTGATGTTCCCTGCCCGCCTGCAAACATGGTGTAATGGTGTAATGAGTTGTGCACGCGGCAAAAGGCTGTTGGCGCAGTCAACTCCAGCGTGCTTGACTGGGAAGTGAACATGTCCTCAGATTTGGATGTGCGGTGCAGACACTTGCCAGCGTTGCCAGAGAGCGTGTTGGTAAAGGTGGTGCTGGCCAAGCACCCAAAATGCCCACAAGAACTGGCTGATGTTTGATGAAGCAAGACTGCTTGTCCTCCTGAACTGGGCCATCAGTAAATCTCCGCTTCGGCCACAGCCACTTCACCGGTTGCTGCGCTCCTCTCCAGGGGACATGGCGGCAGCTGCCGCATGTGGCGCCTTTCGGTGATAAGCATCAGTTGCCCACATTCTCCACCTCATATAGTTGGACTAATAGAGCATCAAGCGCGTGGGTAGGGAAGATCAGAGGATACAAACTCTCGAGCTGCAAGATAAGGCAGTGCAAAGATTGACCTGCTTGTGTCCAATGAAAGTGGCTCAGCGATCTGGAGGTTGACAACAGCAGGTCAGCTAAGAATCGGTTGCTGAAAGCGCTGGCGCCTAAGATCAGTAATGAAGTTTGAGGACAGGGCGACCTGTCGTGCAGCCCATGTCCACATAGTGTTCAGCCCAGCAACAAAAGGCGCACAGCAGGAATGTGACCCACCTGGCTCCACTACATGCCGACGACCAGCTGCGCCTCCGACGTCCACCACCTGAACCTGCATGGCAAGGGGCACATACATGGATCAGGATCATCTTGACATCACACTGAAGACACACAAAAAAATGTTCAGCGACGCAAAATGTCCACAGCACATGACAAGAGCATCACATGTGGATGTCAATGTGGATGACAGAAGCACGGAGAGTAATGAGCTGTCACTGGTGTGTGCCTGTTTGCAACGGGCGTGCGGAGCAGACTGAGCTTGATGCCCCGTCAGCGTTGATGCCTACTTGAGCAGCTGTTCTACGTCAATGATCCGGGCCTGATCGCCCTCTGCTGTGAGAATAAGGGTGAAGCAGTGGCAGGCGCGGAGCAAAGGCGCGGAGCAACAGCCTTGTGAGGGATCTCGAAAAACCCCAAGCACTGCAGCGACCATCGATCTAAAGCGAAACTGGCGGCGCAGATATCTTACATTTGTGTTCATCGTTGCGACACACAGTGGCGGCATTTGCATTTGCTTGCTGAAAGTGGGTCCGTACTGACGAGCGCATACCGCGCGGTCGGCTTGATGACCACCATAGGAGGCCCTCACCCTCCCTCCCTCCCTCCCGCTCAAGGGGCGACACCGAAAAAATCGTGTGTGGCACTGTGTGTGTGTGTTGAGGTGTGGGCTGTGTACCGCAACCATGGGGGCCGACGTGTCGCGGCCCCGTAGTCACCGTGCTGACGGCGATACCAGTACTGCCTTATACAAGTTTGCAGACCACGGCGACCCACTGGGGCACCTCTGGGCCATGCAACGGCTAACCGGTGAGCTTGCGCATCTTTGCAGACGTGATGACATTTTCGTCACATTGATGAGACGCCGTATGCACACACTGCACAGCGTTCACGCAGCCATGTCGAGACGCTATTGGAGATGACGAATCCTCTCTTTCTATCGGAAGCAAGCTCAACTTTTTTTGTTTTTACTTAATATTAGAGAGAGAGAGGAAGGTGGGTGACATGAATTTGCCTACCTGAAGCTGTTCCCAAAGCAACAAAAATGGCGCCACAAACATCAACGACACCAGTGGCTTTTGTGCCACCACCAGAGTCAGTGGCACAACAGCCACCACAGCAGCACAAGCATCAAATGTTCTTGCCACCAGCTGTCAGCAGTGCAGGCATACGAGGCACAATGGTCTGCAGCACCATTCAGGAAAAATGTACAAACACCAAGTACGAACACACCAAGCTCGACGCAGTGGGCTAAAACAGGTGCATTGACTGTAAGGTTGCTGCTGCCTGGTTCAATTCCACATTGCCAAAAGCACTCACCACACCTACACCGCTAGTCCCCCCCCCCCTAACCACTTGCACAGGTGCGCATGTCTAGTCACTGTCCTCGTCCTCATCCTCAGTGGGCGCACGGAAGTGCAGGTGCACCAGCAGGTCATCCTGATGACCGATGACTGGGATATGAACACGGTCGATTCGCACCTGCAGATACGAACACGGTCGTTTCGCACCTGCAGAGGGCCAGAGGCCTTGGTGATGTACTGCACTGCAATGAAAGCCGACTGGGGGCCCTCAGTGGCGTTATTGATCTCACTCAGCTGTGTCGTGTCCCTGTTGTGCATTTCGAGGGACATGGCACCGCGCGCCACCAAGTACCGCTTGTAATACTTCACTATCTCCCCAACATTCGCCTTGCCGTCCACCGCCAGCAGCCCGTGGGCATCCACACGCTGGGTGCGATCCTCCTGGTTGCCGCTGCGACGAGGGGTTGCGTTTGGGTCCACCAGCTCCTTCAGCTCCAGCTTGCTGTCCACCGCTTTGATCGCCTTTGGGAACTTTGCATCTAGGTCGCACACAGCGCCCTCGAAGCACTGCATGGCGGTGTGGGCGTTTTGAACACAGGTGGCGTTGGCTGTGTTGAAGCTTGTGCCTCTCAGGTAGATGAAGGCGGCACCAGGCACCTGCTCGTACAGGTACTTGGTGATGGTGAGAGCACGAGAGACCCTGGCATGAGGCGACTTCTCTGAGGGGGGGCGCTCACGGCCACGGACACCTGTTGCAGGGGTCACAAGAGCATCAACGGTGCCCATGCGAGGCATTCTGATCGTCCTCTTGCCGTCATCTCCCTGACTAGCCCAGGCATTGGCAGTGCCCTGCACCTCCACCAGGTCTTCATAAGCATAGCGAATCTGAAGGTCTCCGGTAGGGGAGGGCTGGCTAAGAACATCGCCTTGAGCTTATAGCCCCAGTCACGGGGCAGTGCTGCTGCCATGACGCTGCTAAAGGGGCCGCCTAGGCTGCCTGCTTGCCAGCTTAAAAACAGCTGATAAAAGAAAAAGAGTTTTAAAAAACAGAGTTTTCAAAACCGATGGGTTTGCCCCCTTGTCCCTAAACACAGCTGCACCTTCAGCGGGTTGCAATCAACCACCTCGATCATCCCGATAGTTAACTGTTATGTTGAGCATCCTGGGCTCGCAATGTCTGTGAGCACCATGTCATCATCATCAGTGGCTTGCGTGTTTTCCCCCTTAGGGCCGTTCTGCGCTGAGGCTTTTTGCGTGAATATCGATGAAAACACGTGAATGTTGTGGCATATTGCAGATGGATTCGCAGCGCCCTTTGGAGGGCCGTGAAGAACAATTAAGTTCCTAGGGACGAAGTCACTAGGTCTCCGTTTGCACATCGTGCAAAACACCCAAAATCGCAATAACTCCTGAACCAGAAGCCTGTTTGCATTTAGTTTGTTGCAGGGTACATGCCATACTGTTAGGTATAATGATCATGCAACAGGTCTGTCTCATCGCCGACCTGTAACGCAGTGGGATAATTACAACGCCTCAAAATAAGTTTTATTGACTCAATAATAAAAAAATTTGTCTGTTCACCGAAATTTCGAAATGTCGGTCCGATGCACGTAACTGCTGCGTAACTGCTGCGAGCGTCGTGAGAGAAGCGAATAGTGAAGACTGGTGGAGCCGCGGTGCACCGCGGTGCAAGCAGGGACGCTAGTGCAAGCCGAGACGCTAGTTGATGCGCCACGGTGGCCATAATGCCGTTGCGCAGAGAAGCCAACCGGGGCTCGCATAATTTCGAGAGCAGCAGAAAGTGACAGAGCAGCCACGCAGCGCCGAGATCTGGCGCAACAGCCCGTAGATAAGCGGAGACAGCCAGCGAAGCAGCAGCGAGTCGAGACACCGCGAGGGTCAAACAAGCAGCGTGGCGAGCAGCGCTCCGAGAGGCAAAGGATAATACTCGCCGATATTCATGATCCATGATCATGATCACGCTGGCCTCGAAGAAGCAAGCACCGTGCGGCGGAGGAGATGGTCATGAGACAGAAGTAAGTGGTAAGGCTAGCTCAAAGACTAGGCGTGCACATCAAGAAGAAGGAGGCAGCCGGTGCGGTACAGCTCGCGGACTCCGACGCGGAGGACGGTGGCAGTGGAGCCTGCCTGAGCGAGGCACCCCAACGCAGCACACGCGAGAACAGGTGCAGAGTGAGGTGCAGCAACAGCCCTTGCTGCACGGTGAGCAGTGCTGAGCCACGTGGGCAGCAAGTGCTGGTGTGTTGACGACGCCAAATTTTGAACCCCTGTTGATGGCGGGAGAAGCAGCCGCACTGGAGCTGCAATGAGCACCTGGTAGCTTGTGGTCCCATTTCGACACCTGCTGAGCATGACTAGGCTCACCCTACTATACGTGTCTGCAGTATACGCCCCAGTGCAGCTGTGGAACGAGCTTTATCGGCGAGCGTGTCTTATGCAACGGTGCGAATGCAAGGTTCGGGTTTCAGTTTCAGTGGCTGCGACGATGGGCTGGAAAAAACACGGTGATGCTACTTGACTAGCAGGACGTGCACTATACTGGTGATCAAGGTGACATGCAGATATGCAGCAAATTATGGCTGAATTGGCGACCCATGAGCAATGAATGTCCATAGCTGGTGCTTGCCAACTGTTCGCAACGGCAACCCGGCCTGGCTGGCTGACGCTGGAGCCATAGCTCGAGATCAATTACAACTTTGATGCTTGCAGAGCTGCATGCTGTCAGACCGGGCGGTGAGCACGCAGCAGGCTTCGGTCGATTGACCTGGCGGTCCTTTAGCAATGAACTTTTATGGATAGGACTTGCCAACTCTTCGCAACGGCGGCTGGCTTGGGTTGGCTGCAGCTGAAGACATGCGATGTAGAACTGCCAGTGCATGCTCTCACACTGGGTCATGCATGCAGTGAGCATGCAGCAGGCTGCGATCGGTGGACTTGGCGACTCGTGAGCATTAAATAGCCATGGCCGATCCTTGCCAACTGTTTGCAATGGTGACTGGCTTGGGCCAGTTGCACCCGAAGACATATCCATCTGTGAGGCTTGCAGATCTGCTTGAACTAGCACTGAGTGCCACCCTCCCAGTATGTCGCAAAGGGTAACAAGGATGCCACTGCCAACGTCGTGGCAAAGCTGCTTCTGGAAGCAGGTGCCATGGTCATGCGTTCTTCATGGGGCAAGGTGATACCAACAACGCACTGGTGTCAACAGCATCATGTGGTATGAGAGCAGCTGAGGCGCAGACCAAGCTGGCACAGCAGGACGTCATAGCACACTTCTGATACTGCCATGAAACCTGCGTGGAGTAATTGCAATCCTCTGGTCGGCGCCTGATGAAGCTACATAAAATGGTACAACAAAAATATGTGCTCCTGCGTTGCCATGCTTGCCGACATACACATCTGCAGTGTGCAATGATGCAGGGTAGTGTGTGGTGATGCCTTCGATGACCCCAGGCGCTGGAGCAATCCATGTGGAACTCAGTTGTTACATGTAGCGCCTCCAGTGCCCCCTGCTTCCACCGCTGCTGTGCACTGACAACGATGTGCCTGTCTGCATGGCCAGCTTTCCAACATGTTTGCAATACAACAACCCTGACGTCAAAATGCCATATTTTGTGAGCAACAATAATGCCCTTTTTGAGTTTTGCAACACCATGGTGCACTCTACCAGCACGCGTCCCTAGGACTTTTCGCCAGCCCGCAGGGCTATTATGAATGAATACGAAACCAGCAATCAGATCGCGCCCAGCTGGTGATGAGGGTCGCTGGCCGTGCGTCACTCAGCACGCCCAGGCATGGCGAGAGTGGCTGTGCAGCGCCATGACCACTAGGTACCGAGCCGCTGCTGCCTGCGCCACGAGCCGTGTGCTGAAGGGCCACACCTGCGCTGGTCGCTAGCGCTGCGAGTGACGTCGCGTTGGCCACGTATGTGAAAACTACAGGCGCTGTACAGAATGCGGTTTAGACTTCACGCCTGGATTCACGGCGCAAAACTGGCGGTGCAGAACGGGGTCTAAGGGCCGTTCTGCGCTGAGGCTTTTTGCGTGAATATGGATGAAAAACACGGGAATGTTGTGGCATGTTGCAGATGGATTCACAGCGCCCTTTGGAGCGTGAAGAACAATAAAAAGTGAATGAATAGGACATTTTGGAAAGAGCACCAATCTACGCTCATCTGCTGAATTTCGATGCTCCCCCGCGCAAAACTTGAAGAAGCAGGATTCTCGCAGCAGAAGGCGCCGGATGCTTTGCTCCTCATCCACCGGCTATTGGTCTTCATCCAATTCGGCTGCCCCAGCTCAGGGTGGGCCTTTGCAAGACACACAGTTGTAGGTTGCCGAAGGAATAGTTTTAAAACACAGGGCTTAACGTCAGAAATGTGGGCATCTCATGCATCATCGTATGCAATGTGGTACTCACTACAGTCCATCATTTGCTACAAGTGGCTTTCAACGTTATTGACAGTGTCAGTTGTTGTATGGTTTTTTGGTAACAGTATCGCAGCATGACATAATGTACTCAACTGTTTTGACGACAAGCGAATGAAGCTATACGTGGGTCAACCTGCAGGGGGTGTGCGGATGCTTATGCTGATGCCAAAGATGATCGCACATTACACATGCGCGTGTGACCAACACGCACCATGGCATGCCACTGGCAAAGCGTAGGTGGTTGTGGCTGTGTCAGAGTCTGTGGTAGGAAGCTCAAAGGCAGATTTGTTCAACATATTGCATTTTCACATGTATGGGAGGGACAAGACTCTGGGATCGGATATGCAGCGTGCAGTTGCTTCAGGAGTTGCATTATCATGACACAGAGGCATGCGTGAATGGTGGGGGGAAGTAGTCCCAATAGCTGTGACTCAATTACTAAAAGGCGCCGAGGGCGCATGAGCGTCACAAGCAGTCGCATGGGGCCATGCTGGTCGTTGACTAGCACGGTGTCTGCAGTCGATGTCATTCCAGATTGCAAATATGCCATTGTGTACACAGCAGTGGTGTTCTGACAAAGGCAAGGGTAAACTCCAACACGCTTGAATTGTGCTACAACACCATGAGCAATCATTCACAACAACATCTTCAACACTTTAAAGCCCTTGCACATGTGACGAACAGCTTCCAACAGCCGTTAAGCAAACACTATGGCACTGTATTGAAAGCTCACAAGCAAAAAGTCATGCCCCAAGCAGTGTGCACAGAAGGTGTAGGCTTGAAGAGGGGAGTGCGTGTCTGTGTATTGTATTTCGCGCGCATTTGACGGTGTCCTGGCCAACCCTGACTTGGCTGTGCTTTATGCTCCAACATCAGTGCCCGACGAGAGCTGATCATCACATGAGAGTATTTCACACATGATCATTGACTCAGATCTTCGTGATGGAAAAAAACACTCAGCAAATGGAGCCTTGACGCCATGCAGGTTTTCAACCATCCGGGCTCGTCAGAAACGCAAGGAAGTCAGAAACAGGCAAGTAGCGTCATGCTCTGGCCGCTCTCAATGCCGCTGCTGCAGCTTCAAGTGTCAATGGGCAGATATGTGCCGCCGCAGATGTTGCTGTTGCTGTTCTGTGCCATGAATGTACGTCCTCTGCGGTATCCAGGTCTTCGTATGTTGCCCCAATCATAACACTGATGCCACACTCTGCATACAACATGCCAGTGCATCACATCGTGCAGGCATGTCAGTGGTACATGACACATTGTCACCATCAACTTCAGGTTCGATGGTTGCTCAATCGATGCATCACAATAGCGCCTTTGTCAAATCGGGCAGCACACTACCAGTAATTCACCACGCCTGCAGCTGATGGCGAGACTCACACACAATCTGTCATCACTGCTCGATCATGATGTCATGAGCTTCAAGTTGCAGCATAGGCATGCACATCCTCACCTCGGAGTCTTGTGACCTGTGTCTCGCACGTTTTCGGTGAAGACCACAGAACGCCGTCAAAAATCTTCGCAGGTGCATTTCTTGGTACTCCCAGCAGAGTATAGCCACCATCATTTGCCGGACAGACCAGTGCCACGTCTTCTGCACCTTTTCTGCACGCCTCAATGATTTCAAAAGATGGCAAGTGTGGAGTGTCCATGCCCACGAAAACGACAGTTCCAGTGGTGCCCTCCTCGCGGGTGCCTTCCAATGCGTCTTTGAGTATTGCAGTCAGATCTGCATCTTTCAGCTTGGTTCCGCCTGCCACCGGGGTGAGAACCCATTCGTGCTCAACGCCAGCTTCGCGCACCAGCTTCGCTGCCTCATCTCTAGCTTCTGGCGGTGCATAAACCAGCACACGCCGTAAGCTGCGTAATTCTGCACTGCTGCCGAACCTGCGAAGCAGATCAAGAAGCATCGCTCTGGCTAATTGGAATGTGGCCTCCTCGCCGAAGCACGCGATGAGCCTGGTTTTGCTGATTCCCATGCGGGGACATTTTGCAATAAGCACCAAGCTATCTTCGCTCATCTGCTGCAGGATTTCTCCCGCCCCCGCAAAACTTGAAGAACGAGCAGGATTCTCGCGGCAAAAGCACTACAAGGACTACGCGCCAGATGCTTTGCTCAGCACGGGGGAAAGTCTGCATCCACCAGCTACAGCTAGGTGCAGTTAAGTACTTGCTCTGCGGTGGCACATTTGAAGAGTTGAACTTGGTGGAACTGCCGATTGAAGCATAGTGCAGATCCTGTTCACAACCCGCACAAGCACAGCACTCACGCCTGCGGTGGCAGCCGTTCTGCTTAAATCGAGGTCTTGAGCAGGCCAGCATGACGCTGCTACAGCTGCAAAGGCTGTCGGCGCGGCCTGCTATGCTGCGCTCACATGCGTGGCGAGCGTCCTTCAACAAGCGAGGATGGGCCTCCGGCGCAAAGGTGGGCAAGGCATGAGTCGCTGTCTAATACGATGACCTTCTCTCAATCATTTATTAGCAATGATGCGTTAGCATACCTGGGTTCATCCACTGATTCTGCCTCACTGTCGTGGTAGCTCAATTTCGGGGACACTAGTGCCACATCATAGGCAGTCAACACACGGCGGAGCTTCAGCTGCTTCCTCTGTCTCGAAATCATTGCTTTGTTATCACGTCAGCCAATATCAGCTGTTTGTGTGGCTTCTGAAAGCATAGAACGGCGGTCGCCGGCTGCGGGAGGAGATATCACGCGGTGCCACTTCAGAGCTGGCTCCGCTCCCGCAGGCTCTTGCCGACTTCTTGAAGCTCTGCAGCTGTTCACATGGTGCTTTTATTTGCTTGTTCTGCTTACCTTTGCCGCCTGACAGCCTTTCAAGAAGGTCATGGCGTGCAACAGAGGGGAGGTAAGTACGCAGCTGATCATGATATTTTTATTTGTTCTGGGTGTTTCTTTGTGGATTTGTTCTGTACTGCACTGAAGCGACTTGCAGATGCTCGCACAGCAGTTGCTTTCTATCTGTTATCTGTCAGCTCTATTCAGTCAAAACATCAGCAGTGCCCTACTGAAACATTCACAGAAAGCCTTGTTGAAGTTGTACTGAAGTTCAACAGTGGTCGCCGATGTGGGAGTTGGCCTCTGCCATATTGTCTGCAATGTGCATGCTGCCACGGTGTTGAGCATGGATATGGGCGCTCAGTATACTGCAGCATTCTATGTTAGCGTTGTACACACATGTTGATGTGCTACGGGCAGGTCTAATTGAACAGTTGAAGTAATCGTCCTGTGGATCTGCTGGCTGGTTCACCAAGACACTACGCCTCTCTTGCCCATTCTGTTCGAACTCAATGCTACAACAGATTGCGGTCCGCATCATGCGTGCGGCTAATGAGCTTGGATGTGAGACGGTGGCCATCTACTCCAGGGAGGATCGCTTCACTCAGCACAGGTGACTTGTGCACCATCGATGCATGTTTTATGTTCAGCCACATCTGAGTGCATTTGCACACTTCAACAACATCATCGCTTTGCAGCACAGGGTCAGCAGCCGACACCTAGTTTTCGCTCTGCAAAGACCCGGTGTCCTCGCATGCGCATAGGCTTGAATGTATGTATACATCAGCATCGGCTGCTGTGGCCGCATGTGGTATATGTCTCCAATTAGGCTGCTTTGAAGGCTGCTTGAATTTTTTTTGTTACAAGTGCAGACAGCAGTAGCTGTGCTGGCGCGTTCTGCGAGCCTGCCTGGCTCATTAATCACGCTACTGCCACTGCACCTGGTGTAACAGGTTGCGCAGCGATCCGCTCGTAATAATCAACTTGTGTCGTAATAATCAACAAGTTGATTATGCTGTACTTTTGTGAATTACTCCAGATACAAAGCGGACCAGGCATTCCTGGTGGAGAACAAGTCTCCCGTTGGTGCGTACCTAGACATTCCCCAGATCATCAAGATTGCCAAGGAGAACAAGGTGGAGGCTATCCATCCTGGCTACGGCTTCCTCAGCGAGAACCCCGAATTTGCGCAGGTGGGTGATGATAGTGGTGCATGGGCAGGGTTCCCGGCTAAACCTCCGCCCTTGCGCCTCGATGGTTTAGCCCCCTTGCGCCCTATGGGGGTGTTATATGGGTGAGGCGCATGAGGCTAAATAAACTCCCTGCCGTATATAGCCATGTACATAAAGCCATATCTACAGCAAATCTCGCATCGGGCGACACACATGCATCAATGCAGGCCCGTTGGGCCCAATGCCGGCCTCGGAACTCCTTCGCCGCGAAAGGATGCACAGTGACGTTAGGGTTAGGGTTAGGGCTATGGTTAGAGCTAGAGTAACAGTTAGGGTTAGGGTAGTGCACGTTATTGGAGTGCTTTCCTGGCTGAACATCGCATATGGTAAGCACCTAGCAAGCACCCAATGATGCAAATGTGACCAATTGGTGCTTTCAAGCCCCGTATTTTCTTGCTAAAGCGTCAAAGGGCTGCGCCATTGCGGCTCAGGGCTAAACTAGGTTTAGCCTGAGGCAAGGGCTGAACACCATTCGCCACCCCCCATATAGTGTAGCCGGGAACCCTGTGTATGGGTACTTCTATGTGGATGCCGCATGGTGTCACAAGGGAGGCAGAGGGCGGCCAAAGTTCACGGTGTCTGTTGGCAATCAGTAGCGTTGTCCAGTGTATACTTGAAGCAAGTACACAATTCACCAGTCAGACAGCCTCAGTTTTCATGATCATCATGTACTGCTGTTGCCAACAGTCATGTGACAAGTGCCTGCTGCCAAGGACCTGCTCAGGAACGGCAGTTTTAACCTGTTGCAAGATTCTGCTGTGACACGCATCTGCAGAGCAAGCTTGTACTCATGCTGCGTGCAATGTGTTCGTGTCACCCACAGGCGTGCAAGGACAATGGGATTACATTTTGTGGTCCAACACCGTCGAATTTAAAGGACTTTGGTGAGTTTTTGAAAGGACTTGGGTAAGCTGGTGCCCCCTCTCTGATGTTTAAGGGTATGCCCTGCAGTCGCGCTCACAGCACATTGCGTTCGGCACGTTATTCAGAGAGTATGACATGTGACTTGTGTTGGTCATTGGGGTCTTTAGTGCTGATTGCTCATCACAGGCTGACCACACCCATCCCACCACAACACCATCAACAGCATGACATGCCAAAGCGCGTATTTCTACTATCATCGAAGCACCAGCACCGCAATAAAGGGCAGTATTAATACACCTGGTATAAACGCTTTCCAGCGACATACATGTGGACATAGCGCGTGCTCATCAACCAGCGTTGTATTCTACATGTGCTCAGCCAATTGGTGAAGCTGCATAATTGGTTCCGACTCCCACTATTGGTCTCACGCGGGCCGTTGACAGCTGCTGCTCTGCTGATAGGTGACAATTTGTCGTGTGGCATTGCTGCTTTCGTGTGTTGTACACGCAGGGGACAAGACCACCGCGCGTGAGCTTGCCCTCAAGGTGGGCGTGCCCTGTGTCCCTGGTGAGTTGTCACCATACTTATGTTCAAACATCTGATTGCCATCTCCTGCTGGTACAGCACGTGATGTGAGTTCTTGGAAGATAGACTTGTTGTACATGCAGGATAACCACGCTCGACTCATTCGTCCACAATGTACACCGAAACAGCTCGTAAGCTGGATAGGGAAAAAACAGAGGCTCATCATGGCGGCGTTTGCAACATGCAGTACCTCAGTGTGTTGTAGTAATCACCAGGAAGGTGGTGCGATATATTGCTGCATGCAAGCAACTGGCAGCTGCTGATCTCATAGTATACACATACTGTGCGGCTTCTTCCCACACAGGCACGCCTGGACCAGTGAACACCGTGGAGGAGGCCCGTGCTTTCATTGACTCGGGCGTTGGATATCCGGTTATTCTCAAGGCTGCACATGGGTAAGAAGCACATCCCACGATACGTGTCAGCACCAGGCATATGCATCTGTTATCTCACATGCTGCAGGTCACATGTTTTGCAGCCTACAAAATGACGCCTTCTTTCTGCATTGTTGCCGGCAAAAGGGTGATTTGACTCTCCGATCCCACTTTCAAGGCACACACCTACGATCACGCACCTATGTTTCCAGTTCTTAAGACACGCACCTTTCAGCTCATGGCTCAAAAGGGGGGGGGGGTGGTTGTGTTCTGTATCACGCTTGTACTTGAGCACTGCTGTGTCTGTTGACTGCGGCAACAATACCATTCAAGTCATGGACATGCTCACCTTCACAAGAAGGGGTTTCACATCTGAGTGCATGTGTTCAACATCTTATGCAAGCATCTCACATCGCAATCTGCTTCGTCTGCTTGCCTTGGTTTTTGCAGTGGTGGTGGGCGTGGCATGCGTGTTGTTGAGAGCGCTGAAGTCCTGGAGGAGAACTTCAACCGTGCTACCTCGGAAGCCAAGGCCGCCTTTGGTAATGGTGCCGTCTTCATTGAGCGCTATGTCTACAAGCCACGCCACATTGAGGTGCAGATCCTTGGCGATGGCACTGGCAATATCGTGCACCTCTACGACAGGTACGCATTTTGATGTTAAAAAGGTTGCTTCAAGTAGCACCATGTGAAGCATCCAAATTTCATGCTTATTTGGTGTTGTGTGGTATTTTTTTGTTCTCACATGCATTATGATCAGCTATACATACATATATATATTTGAAGTAGTATGCCTCAGAGTAGTAAATGCTTGCCCAATGTCATGAACAAATATTCCTTGGCTGGTTTAGACAACAGCTTCTCACTTGTCGGCTCTTCCAACCCCTCAATCCGCATGTAACACGCAGGGACTGCTCCGTGCAGCGCCGCCACCAGAAGGTTGTGGAGACAGCCCCCGCCATGGGGCTTGACCCCAAGACACGCCAGGCCATGCTCAACGATGCCGTGCGTCTCACATCGCACGCGAAGTATCTAAACGCCGGCACTGTCGAGTTCCTGGTAGACAAGGAGGGCCGCTACTACTTCATTGAGGTCAACCCCCGCATCCAGGTAATGCATGGTTTATGACAGTATGTGGTGGTGAGAGTCTACACTTTCGTTGAACTCCACACGCAAGAGCTCTGTGTGTACTCCTGCACTGGTTGCAAAGCAGTTAGGCCTGTAAACATCCAGGCTGACTTTGACTGGTGGTTTCCCCCCATAAGCTACACAACGCAAAGTTTTTGTGTCTAGCAACCACAAAGCATCCCCCAATAGGAGCTGAGGCCACCTGGACCTGAATGCATAGAATTGTGTTCAGTGGCGTGTCGACAATACTTCCAATTACAATGCAAGTCAAGGCTCTCCTGTTTTGGATGTGGTCAGTCACTTGCACCTCAAAGATGCAGCAAAGTGCAGAAATGTAGGTTTCTGAACAGGGTGTTTCATCTTGCAAGAATCGCTGCGCAGTCATCCATCCAGGCATGAGCCACAGCTGCCAAGGCTGCATGACAAATTTGTCACCATGCATCAGTGGCCACTATAAGCTATGTCCTCAAGATAACAGCGCTGCAATGCAGGTGACATTATGATCCAAATGTGTAAGCCTTGACTCGGCGCCTGCTTGCAAGCTACAGGTTGTTTTGCTGCGTGCATGTGTGTGTCTGCAAGTTACGGGTTGTTTGACTACCTAGGTGCATGCGGGAAAGACAACATGTATGGAGGTTGTGACACACTCTGATCAATACTTCATCTCTTTGTCTCCACGCTGCCTCATGCGCCGACATTACTGTCTGTCATAGGTGGAGCACACTGTGACGGAGGTGGTAACTGGAGTGGACCTCGTGCAGAGCCAGTTCCGCATTGCTTCTGGTGCCAAGCTGTCAGACCTCAACCTCACTCAAGACAATGTCAGCGTGCGCGGAGTTGCCATGCAGTGCCGTGTCACCACAGAAGACCCATCGCGCGACTTCAAGCCTGACACTGGTACCATTGAGGTCTTCCGCTCCACCGGCGGCATGGGGATCCGGATTGTGAGTCATGCGCTTGAAGCGAGTCCTACTTACATTTGCCCACTTGAGCAGCTGGTGATAGCTTTATCATTATTTCATGTCCTACAGAATGGCAGCTGGCGGCAGCTGTGCGAGAAGACTTGCATCAAAACTGCAGCTTGCTGATCATCATTAACTGTAGTGCAGGCCTTGAATACAAACATTCGTTAGAGTTGCTTGGCAACGTAAAACCGGCCTGTCTGTTGCAAGCGCAGACGTGTCTGAGCTAAAACAATGCGATCAGGTTAGGCTTTGACTACTGCTTCAGAGTATGAATTGTCGATCACCGTGTTCATTTGCAGTGCCGCCACTTGAGTGTTACCGGGCAAACATATTGAGCGTTACCGGGCAAACATATCTCAATAGCATGGTTTGGTCTGGTTGCAATTTCAGCAACACACCTAATTGCCTGCTTGCTTTTTGTTGCATCTTTGTACAGGACGATGGGCCTGGCTTTCAGGGGCCGTCATTACCCCCTTCTACGACTCCCTGCTGATGAAGGTCACTGCGCATGCCATGACCCGCAGAGACTGCGCTGCCAAGCTGAGCCGTGCACTGCGCGAGCTCAGGGTCCGTGGTGTGTCACTCAACAAGGTAAGGTGCTGCGAGGTGTCACACAAAGGGCTTTGCATAGTGCATCGCTAAATTCTGTGTGTGGCATGTGTTGCAGTCTACAGTCACTGTTTGCCTTTTCATTCTGCTTGGTTTGATGACGTCTTTGTTGAAACGTCATGAGCAGACAGTGTTGACCACCGCAGAGCACAGTGACATTTCATCACATCTCAGCATCAGGCATGTCCACCACAGTTCTTTTTCACCTTTTCGTGTCAATCACTGTTTCCTGGTCCAACATGGTGCTGCAACGTTCAGTATGTCACCGCCCTTGACACTGTTCCTGTCCTGATTGGTTGTCTGCTTGTCCACAGCCCTTCCTCCTGGGCGTCCTGGACCACCCTGACTTTGTCGACGGTACAGTGGACACCTCATTCATCGCCGAGAACCCGCAGCTGCTGGAGCCAATGCACGTCGCCAACCGTGGCTCCAAGCTGCTCACATACATCAGCAACGTGATCGTGAATGGCCCTCCGAAGGCACTGGGTGCTGTTGGTGCGCCTCCCAGCCCAGTTGACCCACAAATTCCCACCCTGCCAGCGCCAGCCAAGAAGCAGGGGCCTAGCCTGAGGGAGACATACGTCAACAAGGGCCCTGCGGCATTTGCCAAGGCCGTGCGTGACAACAAAGGCCTGCTCATCACGGTGAGTTGGGACCGTAAACGAGCATGTACACCATGATGTGAGGGTGTTTGCAGTGACAAACAAGTCTGGGTCCTCGCCATCAACAAATTCGCCTTCCTTATGTGTGTTCAATCCGCCTAACATAGAGGCCCGAACAGGGAGCAGCATACCCTGTGAAGTAAACAGAAGGTTGTGAAACGGTGCATTGATGCATGATTACATGGTAAAATGTGTTCTTGCCATGTAGAGAGCCACAAATATGACGTGATATTTCAACTCTGTCAGATGGTTTAGAGCTGGCGATGCACTCACCGAGGAGAACATCACGATGCCGACATCAATTCAAACATTGTAAACAGCCCATTGCCATTGAACACAAGCGGAACTAATAAACCCTCACATGTCTGTCTGCGCTTGCCAGGACACCACGTGGCGTGATGCCCACCAGAGCCTGCTGGCCACACGCATGCGCACCGTTGACATGCTCAACATCGCCCCCCGCCACCGCCACTGCCCTGGCCAATGCCTACAGTCTGGAGTGCTGGGGTGGCGCCACTTTTGATGTGTCCATGAGGTATGTACTGCTGCCGTACATGCCGATTATGCAGCTTGTTGATGTTGTGCAGCAGTGAGTTGATGATGATGTAGATGCCAGAAACCTCTATGAGCCATGGCTGCTTTGCTACCATGGGGCACCGAGGTGTGCTCCGCACTAGTGTTTCATTCTTGCGTAATGATCACTTTGGAAACCGCTCACTCCCAACGAACGTGATGGATGTGGAAGCGCTCTACCACAGTAAATACATGAAGGACAATGCCCCATGTATATATCGACATGTCACATGGAAGATGTGTGTAGCATCTCATGACACAACTCAACCACTGTACCCCCCTTGAGTGTATTGGTGTAACTGAGGCACCATGCCGCTGTCTCTCACAGGATTGCGTGCACACAGTACTAGTTGCTGTTTGCAGTGTGTGCGTGCAGCACAAGCAGGGTGTGCATATACTTACTTTGCCCAGTATCTTATGACTTGCCACCGAGCAGGTTCCTCAACGAGTGCCCCTGGGACAGGCTTGCGCAGCTGCGTGAGGCAGTGCCTGACATTCCATTCCAGATGCTGCTGCGTGGCGCCAACGCAGTTGGCTACACCAGCTACCCAGACAATGTTGTCTACAAGTTTTGCGAGCTGGCCCAGCAGACGGGTATGGACGTGTTCAGGTATGTTACAACAACATGTAAAGTCACGGGGTGACTGGAATGGCCCGGGTCATTTGTGCATGTTTGGTACTGTAGCCACGTTGCAGGTGTTAAAACATACCATAACTGAAGTGACATAATTTGTGTCAAGCGCACCATTGTGATCGAACGCTTGTGTGCATACTTGGCGGTCAATTTTGCTCTGTCATCTACTATCGCTGAAGAAGTGCCCTCGCTGGGGTTAGGGGAAGGGGATCATGTGTCTACCTATTCTAACGCACCGTGACATTACCTACTCGATCA